>JANFAE010000032.1:0-457664 GCA_024613145.1 Pisolithus marmoratus
GTACTCTGCAGGACCAGACATTATTTACTCAGAGGAAAGTAAATAATAAGCAGAAAGAGCCTACCAAGTCCTGCAGTATCTGTGGGTGCAATCACCACACTACTGACAAGTGCCATCCCAAGGGGAAACCCAAATGTGGATACTGTCAGAAGTTACATTACACTGAGGACAACTGCTGGAAAAAGAATGGCAGACTGCCCAAAAAGGTTAACACCAGGCAAGCTAATTTTGCCACCATCACAGAATTACCTACATGTGACATACAAGATGACAAACAAGTGCTACTCGCAGATGGGAAATGGACATCTGATGACAGTAGTACAAATACATATAATAGTGCATTCAATGTATCATATGAAGGAATAGACGAGCATGTTGAATGGTACATGTGGGTAGCTGACTCAGGGAGTATGGCACACATAGCAAAAGATAAGATGATGTTTAGGGATATGGTTCCTATACAAAAAGTGATCTGAGGTATCAGAGATCACACAATTACAGTGTATGGAGTTGGGACAGTTGTGCTCCAGGCATGCATAGGTAATAAAACTTCCATCATCACATTGCAGAATGTGCTATCACTGCAAGCATTTCACAATTTTTCTTCAGAAAACATGCTGAAAAAATTGAAGAAAGTGATACTCTTTTTTGACAGCTGTTTTCAAAGAGAAAAGGCAAAAATAATATTTTCTTTTCTTTGCATGACTTTCCACAAAACATTGATTGATGGTAATACCCATTAGCATAGAAGCTAATCAGCACTACCATCAATTCATTTTTTTGCACAGAAAAGACAAAGAAAACAAAATATTATATTTGCATTTTTTATGTGAACACAGCCCAACTAAAAGAGTATCTCTTCTTTCCATTTTTTCAACATATTTTGGCAAGAAAAATTGTGAAATGCTTGCAGTGTATATACCCCTGATGCCATACATAATTTAATTTCATTAATGCACCTTGACAAGGAGGGCAGCTCCTCTGTCTCTGGAGGAGGAGAAATGCAATTATATGATCAACAAAAGAATCTATTTGCTATAGCTAATTTACATGACAGGATATACAAGCTATGAGTGTGCAGGTATGAACCTGAAGAGCACACATACCAGGCATGCACCTGGGATGACTGGCACTGGCATTTTGGGCACATTGGAGTCAAAGGACTCCAGCACCTTCAATGCAAATGGTTGGTGGATGGACTGCCATGGTGCTGTTGCCAATTATTGATTATCCTGCTTGTATAGAGGCAAAGCAAACTAAATTACCATTTCCAAATAAGTCTGCACTGAGAACAACATGGCTGGGTGAGATGATACACATGATGTGTGGGGTCCTGCTCAGACTGAAGCCCTAAGCAGGCACATGTGATGGTATATATCCTTTATTGATGATGCAACTCATTACTGTGAAATATGATTCATGGTTAGCAAAGGAGAGGTGTCAAATAAACTAAAAGAATATCTTATATACTTGGAATGCCAATTGGGCTGACAGACGAAGGTCATTCATGCTGATAATGGAAAAGAATACATCAATAACGAATTGCTTACCTGGTGCCACAATACAGGCATTGACTTACAAGTCACTGTGCCATACTCACTGGCACAGAATGGGATAGCAGAACATTTTAACTGAACACTGGGTGAACTTGCTCTGTCAAATAAACTAAAAGAATATCTTATATACTTGGAATGCCAATTGGGCTGACAGATGAAGGTCATTCATGCTGATAATGGAAAAGAATACGTCAATAATGAATTGCTTACCTGGTGCCATGATACAGGCATTGACTTACAAGTCACTGTGCCATACTCACTGGCACAGAACAGGATAGCAGAACATTTTAACTGAACACTGGGTGAACTTGCTCACACCATGAGGATTGCAGGAAACATTCCTGCATTCCTCTGGCCTGAGGCAGTCACCCATGTGGCATATGTATGAAACCACTCACATACATGAGTGTTGGTGGGAGCGATGCCATATGAGAGGTGGATGGGATGCCATCCTGATGTGTCCCACTTCTGAGAATTTGGTTGTCCTGTGTGGATAATGAATGAAAGCATCAGTACCAACAAACTTGAAGCCAAGTCTACACAACTTACCTTTGTTGGCTTCCTCGATGGACCATGCACTGTCCATTTCTATGACACCCACACAAGATCCATCAAAACCTCCCATAATTTTTGTTTCCTGAAAGATCCTCTCAGTATGCCAAAAGCTTCACCCACCTTGCCAGACGGTATGCTGCATGAGGAGGAGTCGGAGCCCAAGAATGAGATTGAGGGGGATGCACTTGATACCGAAAACAATAAAAAAGAAACTAAAACGGACCAAGAATGTGTCAGTAAGTGAAAATGGACAGATGATGACAGTGATACTCACCAGAGGAAAAGTAGTAGGCCCAAGGTAGTAAGGGACTACCAGGCACTCAATGATCCTCTACTGGAGTTGTCAGAAAACGAGAGCAATGACTTACCAGAATTGCTTCGAGACCCCAACAAGGGAGAACTCGAAGATAGCCCTGTAGAACAGTCAGTGTTAGTGTATGCAGCACTAAATGAAAGTAGTGCCTTACCTGACAACCCAAGAATGCTGAAGGAGGTGCATGACTCACCCAAATGGCCAGAGTGGGAAAAAGCTGTCAAAACAGAAATAGATCAATTATACTGAATGGGGACATGGGAACTGACAGACTTACCAAAGGGTAGGATGCCAGTGTCCAATAAATGGGTCCTCATTCACAAGTATAATAAAGAAGGCAGATTAGAAAAATATAAGGCATGCCTGGTAGCGAAAGGGTACTCACAGATACCAGGAATGGAGTATATGGATACATTCTCACTGGTAGTGAGGCTGGAAACAATTAGGGCAATATTAGTGTTAGCCATTTCCCAGGATTGTGAAATACAGCAAATGGACATAAAGGGTGTGTACCTTAACAGCATGCTAAAGGGGGAAGTCTATATGAAACAGCCTGAAGGCTTCAAAGACAGTATGCAATGTGTGTGCCAGCTAATAAAAACATTGTATTGGTTGAAGCAATCTGGAAGAGAGTGGAACATTGAACTTAATAGACAATTAGTGCAGGGCAGATTCCAGTGCCTGTCAGATCCCTGTGCATATGTCCAGCAGACAGCAGAGGGAGTAGAAATCATCACCACATGGGTAGATGATCTCCTACTGTTCATGTCGTGACAGGGCTTATGACATCATTAAAAGTGCAACTACAGTCTATGTTCGAAGTTACCAACCTTGGTGACCTGAAGAAAATAGTTGGTATAGAAATCATGCAAGACTGGGCCAAAGGAACTTTGTTCATAGGGCAAACATGGTACATTGATTCTATACTACAGGCACAGGGGCTACAGAGCACAAACAGTGTGAAGACACCAGCAGATACAAAGGTTCAGATGTTCCTGGAGCAGGAACAGGAGGAAGTGACTAACCAAAATAAGTATGCCTCCCTGATCAGATCTTTGATGTATGCTGTTGTTGCCACATGGCCTGACATTGCCTACACTGTAAATAGACTGGCATCATTTACAGCAAACCCAGACTTAAGACACTTAGTGCAAAGAAAGGCAGTACTACTACCCAGATATTCCAAGGGTGTGTAGATGCAAGCTTTGCTAATACAGAGAACTGCACATCTGTCACGGTGTAGGGAATTAGTTTGTAGGACCAGGGAAAACAGAGAATAGTAGTGTTGTGAGTCTCGTTTCGTCCTCTAAGAGGGTTCTCAAAACCCAGACAGCTCAGGTACTAGGTTGGTGCCAAGAAATGAAGACTGGACTTAGAATTTGACACTGGGAAGAGCCATTAAAAGCATATATGCAACAAAGGCACAATGACTCTCGAGCTTCGCCCCAGACTTGGGCTACTTGCTCTACCATGAATGCACAGAAGTGTAGGTTAAACTTTTCACATGACTCTCACACCCCAAACTCCTCATGCGCTTAGTCATCAAATTACCTGCTGTAGGTGTGGCGAAGCCCCGACCAAGAGATTAGAGGGAGATTGAGGGTACGAGGGGAGTTCGAAGGTTTGGGGAAGTAGCAGGGAGGTCTCGAGAGGTAGCGGGTGGGTTCGAGGGGGCTCTGGCAGCTCGAGGGAAGGGGGGTCGAGAGTGGGGCGAGGGGAATCGAGAGGTGTGGGGAGGGATTTGAGGTTGCGAGGGGTGCTGGGGACTTAGGAGCGGGAGAGGGAGTTGCGGGAGATGCTGGTGCTGACTAAGCCCATGCAGACAGTCGGGCGGGCGCGGGACATGGAAAGGCATTCTACTTTTACCATCCACCTTGGGCATCACTGTAAAAGACTCGAACAGGAGTCCTGATCGTCTCGTTATATCTCTGCTCACTCGAGAGGAGTTGTTCTCAGTGCCAGTACTAAGTCCTAGAGGCCCCTTTTGGGACGAAAGCTTTGCTCGCACTTCCTTTTCTCGAACTGCCCTCGTTTGGGGTATCTAACTATTGCCTCTCTACATCTGGAGCCCACCTTGAGGGGCTTCTTTAGGAATTCTGGCACACAGGTATTCTCTTCGTAGAACTGCAGCTTGCGTTGCCGAAGAAGAAAGACAAAGGAGATTGAGAGAGGTTCTCGAGACAGAGCCACTAATTAACCCAAGTGACGCAGACATACCATCCCCAGCCAGCATCGCGTCATCGTTACCACCGGCCACGTCGCCAACACTAGTCCCAGCTTCCATTTTCTCAGATCCATCAGCTTTGCTACACATCAGTGCCCGTATCTCAGATTCATCAGCTCTACCAGCTATGTCGAATCAACCTGAGATGCTATTTACAGCTTACAGGTCCCCATCCCCACTAGTAGCGTCTTCACCAGAAGAGGACTTAAATTCGGCTGAAGAAGCAGCTCGGATCTTACGAGACTCGTTATCCCCACTGACTCCCATATCCCATGCGACTGTACGCGATTTAGAGAACATCATGGCATCCTCACGAGGGTTTCAGCTGCCACGGTACTCGGAAGGCGGATGCAATTCTCCAAGGCCAGGCGAGCGAAGGGGCTCGCCACCGAGACTATACTCACCACTCGCACGGGATGCGAGGGATGCGTGGCCAGAGGCCAGGGTTACGAGAAGAGAGACCGATCCCTATGATCGAAGGCAATCGCCGCCACACAGAGGAGAACCCCTCATCGATCTGAGGCCCTTGCCTCGAGAGGCGCTTGAAGATAGAACTGTGCCAGACGCGGAGAGGAGACAGATCTTTGTGTTGGAGGAACGAGGGCGCTCATGCCCTCAGGGAGATATCTTCGACCGAGATTACCCTGTCGAGCGACCTCAGTCTCGTTCTAGAAGACGCTCGCAGGAAAGTCGATCCCTGCACGATAGGCGTTATCAACAGGAACTCTCACCTCCTCGGAACCAAAGACCCATTACCCCAACCAATGCAGACTATTACAGACAGCCCCTGCGTCACTACCTCCGTGCAAGGTCTCGTTCTCACAGTAGGCCTGAGTACGGTAGAGGTGGGGCACGTGAGGATTACTACAACGTGGAAAGACCGAGGAGTAGAGAGGAGAGGCCGCCAGTGATGAGGAGAGAGGAAACGTACCCCGAGACAATGCGGCGTCAGCTATCAGAACCCATCGAACCACTGAGGAGGGCCCTCGAGGGTTTTGGCAGATCGCAGGAAGAGAGAAGGCCTCAAGAAGCACATCCCTACGAAAGGGCACACGGGAGCAGAGAGTCGGAGGCGCAGGCAGTACTGGAGATGTTGGGGAGAGGAACCACAGACTCAAGAGCCCCCGAGCCTCTCGACAAGATGCCACATCGAGGGTCGCCCAAAGCGCCAAAGTTTTCGGGAAAAGCACAGGACCTCGTGGGTTATCTCAGGGAGATCCAGTTCTTGTGTGAGGGAGCAGGATGTACGAAAGAGAGAGAGTGGATTAAGTGGGCGTGCTGGTACCTCGACAAGGATGTGGTAACCCTTTGGAACGCCATTGTGGAGCGGGGACCGGCCAATTGGAACGACTTCGTTAAGAACCTTGTTGGGATCTATCCGGGGGCTTCGAGGTTAGAAAAGACCTTCGTGAAACAGGACTTGTATGACTTGGTGAAGGAGCAGATGGGGAAGGATATCGAAACTGAGGAGGATCTGGGCGAATATTTCCACAAATATTATGAGATCGCAAGGTACCTCTTCGACAAAAGGAAGATCACCTCAGACGATTTTGATGGATACATCCTCGAAGGTCTCGACCCCGAGCTCAAACGAGAAGTACTCTTGAACCTGAAGTTCCGCTTCGGGATCCACTCAAGCGAAGAACCATGGCCCCTGGACTGTGTCGTAGCAGAGTTGAAATTCTTGATGCACGACAGGTTTAAGATGACAAGGAGTAAGACGGCGAAGAGGGGGATAGTGCAGCTTTTGGGAGGGGAAGAAGCGACTCGAGTCGCTCAGGACTTGGTCCAGCGGCAACCGCAGGTTCGAGCCAAGGTGGCCGTGCAACGAGCCGCAATGGGAAACCTCGAAGGCAGTAATCAGTTTGCGGGATGAGGAAACCCCGCAGACCGCCTCTGCTACTTCTGCTTCCTAGTCGGTCACCAGGTGTCGTATTGCCAGTTGCGGTCGAATTACCTGAGAGAAGGAAAGTGTCAGATCGTAAACGGGCAAATTTGCTTCCCCGACGGCATGCCAATTCATAGGACAAACAGGTCGTTGAAGGTGGAGATCGATCGTTGGTTGGAGGAGCACAATCCAGCAGAGGGCAGAGTAGGAGGAGAGGCTGCAGCCGCCCCGAGACCAGAAGCCGGTGCCCAGGGAGCGCATCTGTTCGTAGTCGAGAGCCGAGAGCCGAACCTAGCCTCGGCGCAGATGGCGACGACAGCGAGAATTGAGGAAGTGATCTCGGGTGACGAGGAAGAGGGAGTTTGGGCCATTCAAGAGGAGCTCGAGCAGCAGGAAGCCGATCTCGAGTATGCCCTAGCCGTTAATGAGAGGGACCAGTCACAGCGCAGGCAGAGGTTCGATGGAGTCGTGATACCGAGTGCCCCCTCGAAGAATCCAGGGCTGACGACATCGAAAGAGGCGCCCTCGAAGGGTAAAGGGAAGCAGGCAGAGAGGTCCTCGAACGTCTCGAATGATCCTCGAGCAGTACCCGGAAGTTCTAACTTCCGCTATGGAGCGCCCACGGATGTCCCCGGTGTGGAACAGAAAACCTTCGGCACCATGCTCGACATAACAGTTCCAATACCTGTGAGGGACCTGTTGGCCCTCAAACCGATCCAGAGAGTCGTGCGGGAGTACACCTCGGTCAAGAGAGTGCCTGCCGACAGTCTCCCAGCTGGCGTGTTAGCTGCAGTCGAGACCGAAGACGGGGAAGAACGGGTCGAGGCAGAGACCGAGGAGGCCCAGGTAGCAAGCATCAAGTGTGAGAAGGAAGAGCCAGAGATCCAGAGGCTGTTGACGATGCCTCTGACCTTCGTAGCTGTCGAAGTTGCCGGGCAGGTCATCGTCGAAGGAATTTTGGATAGCGGGTCGCAGATCGTAGCATTGCGAAAGGAGATCGCGGAGGTGCTTCGGCTCCCTGTCGAGAAAGATGGCAGTATCACGATGGAGACGGCGAATAAAGGGAGAGAGGAGACCGAAGGAGTCATCAGCGACTGCCCCATCGACTTCAGAGGGGTGATGGTGTGCGTACCTGTCCAGGTCATCAAAAACGCCGCCTTCGATATTCTCCTCGGACGGCCCTTCACGTGTGCTCTTTGAGCAAAGACCGAAGACTTCCCCAATGGCGACCAGAAGGTCGAGATCACCGAGCCGGGCTCGGGAAGGCATATAACGGTAACCCCTCGTCAGCAAGGACGATACGTGAGGGCGCCACAATTCCGAGACCCGATCGCGCATGCTGAATATCATCGTCAAATGGGGAGCAGGCTGAGGATCGTAAAGGAAATCAAGATCGAGAAGGGTTTTTAGACGTCGTCAGGGATTCGAATCGCCAACGAGGAGACGAATGGACGGGAATGGCCACCCCTGTAACATCGGGCTATCTAGCTCGGCCTATAGCGGTGTACAGTGATGGATGGAACGTATATGATTTTAAGCAAAACTCGTGTATACACAAATGTGTACATATCTCGGCGTCGAAGCCAGATTTAGAGGCATCAGCCAGCTCAGAACAGAAAGGGGGAAACGAGGACATGGGGACGAAGAACTTAACGAGGGAAAATGGATCATGCGTGCAGTTGCTGAATGGGGTTCGAGAAGGGGGGAATTGGGAATTGGAGATGAAGGCCGAGTTGCGAGGGCAGGCCGAGGGACCGGAGGTCGATTGGATCAGGAAGGATCAGCGAGGCTCTATCGAGGAGAAGTGGGGGAACGTGGATACCCCCCAGATTATTCGTGAGGAGGACACCGAGTCCTCAAGTTTACCTTCGAGCTCGTACGTGGTCCAGTCGCTAACCGATGGCTTCCAGGACGAAGGCCCAGACCTCCATGTCTTCAAGTATAAGCCGGTGGCTAAGAAGGTTCGCCCCGTGGCGACCGATACCCCTGCGGAATTTAGAGTGGAGAGGAGAATGGTAGGCGACCCGTTGGCGGACTTACCTCAGTTGCCATTGCAGCCCCCAGAGTGGGAACCTGGAAAGAGGTTGACCAAGGAAAGGGGGGAGAAGTTCGACTGGGACCCTGGAGGATTCTCTGGCCTGAGGAGCTGAAGCTCGTCAAGTGGCTCGTTCGAGCTCATGAGACAGCTTTCGCATGGGACGTGAGCGAGCGAGGGACGTTTAGAGAAGATATCTTCCCTCCCCTCAAGATCCCTACCATACCCCACAAGCCGTGGGTGTATAGAAACATTCCGATACCGCCAGCAATCTACTCGGATGTCGTTGGGATCATCAAGGAGAAAATCGCGGCTGGAGTTTACGAACCTTCGACATCTTCATACAGATCGAGATGGTTCTGTGTGGTGAAGAAGGATGGAAAATCACTACGTCTCGTTCATGATCTGCAGCCGCTGAATGCAGTCTCAATTCAGGATTCGGCAGTGCCCCCACACATCGATAGTATTGCGGAAGCCTTTGCTGGGCACGCAGTATTCGTCATGTACGATTTGATGGTAGGCTACGACCATCGAGTCATTCACGAGGACTATCGAGACCTCACGACGTTCCAAACGCCGATCGGGACATTTCGGTTGACGAAGCTGCCTATGGGGTACACGAACACAGTACAAGTCTTGCACGGAGATGTCTCGTTCACCCTACAGGATGAAACTCCCGAGGTTACTATGCCGTTCATTGACGACATCCCTGTGAAGGGACCGAGAACGCGCTACCCGAAGGAGGATGGGACTTACGAGACGATTGAAGGAAATCCAGGAATTCGGAGGTTCATCTGGGAACACCTCGAGAACACTAATAGGGTGCTTCAGCGCATCAAGTATGTCGGCGGCACTGTGTCGGCAAAGAAGTTTGTGGTAGCGGCACCTTCGATAGTGGTGGTAGGGCATAAGGTGTCCTTCGAGGGCAGAATCCCAGATGAGTCCAAAGTCCAGAAAATTCGGGACTGGCCATACTGCACTAACGTTACAGAAGTCTGCGGATTCTTGGGACTATGCAGTTATTGCCGGATCTTCATCAAGGACTTCGCGAAGAGAGCGAGACCTCTGATCGAGCTCACGAAGAAGGGAGTTTTCTTCCAGTTCGAGGAGGAACACGAGGAGGCCATGGATGATTTGAAGGCTGCGCTAGTGCATTCGCTGGCTCTTCGGCCCATCGACTATAAGTCGGGTCGAAGGGTTATCTTAGCCATTGACACTTCTCAGATCGCGGTAGGGTACTTACTGTTACAGATCGGCGAAGACGGCAAGCGTTACCCTTCGAGGTATGGCTCGATCGCTCTCAACGACCGAGAAAGTCGGTACAGTCAAGCGAAGTTAGAGCTCTTCGGGCTCTTCCGGGCTTTGAGGGACGTGTGCAATTATATCTTCGGCGTCAAGGATCTGGCAGTCGAGGTAGACGCCAAGTACATTAAAGGGATGATCAATAATCCCGATCTCCAACCCAACGCATCCATCAACCGCTGGATCGCAGGTATCTTACTCTTTGAATTTGAGCTGATCCACGTACCTGCAGATCGACACAAGGGTCCCGATGGGTTATCAAGGCGACCCCGAGCTGAAGAAGACCCCATCGAGGACGACGAGTATGAGGACTGGATCGACAATGTGGGAACCTTTGCCATTGAAGTCTTCAATCCGCAAAGAGGGGAGAAGCCGGAGACTTATTTCGAGCAATGGGGCTCGAGCCGGCCGATCCATGGAAGCTTGTTCGAGGAGAGGGAAATGCCGAGAGGACGCTCGAAGGGGATCGTCACAGCCCAGGTGGTATCATCTCAATCCGAAGGGACAGATGCTTCGCCTGATGTCGAGGTTCCTAGGACACGAAGGGAAAAGGAGCGGGACGAGAGGCTGGAGCTTGCTCGACGCCTCCTCGAAACCAGTGAACGCCCCTCGGGACTATCTGACTCACAATTCGAGGCATTGATACGGTATGCCACCAGATTCTTCGTCAAGGACGGCGAGCTCTGGCATCGGGAAGCAAAAGGGAAGCACCAGCTAGTGCCACCCTACGAGAAGTGGCTGGACTTGTTGCGGCAAGCTCACGATGGCTTGGGCCATAAAGGCGCATTCTCCACTAAAATGAGATTACTGATCAGTTTCTGGTGGCCGTCCATAAGTTCAGATGTACAATGGTTTGTCCGGACGTGCCACGAGTGCCAGATTCGAAGAATGGATAAACTCCATATTCCCCCGGTCGTAGCCATGCCCAAGCCCTTATTTTACAAGGCATATATGGACTCGATGAATCTGCCGAAGTCAAACGGGTTCAGATATATTGTCCAAGCTAGGTGTTCCTTAACTGCTTACCCCGAGTGGCAGATGCTACGCTCCGAGACAGGCAAAGTACTCGGGAGGTTTATCTTCGAACAGATCTTGTGTCGATGGGGCGCGGTCGGCGAGATAGTGACCGACAATGGGTCAGCCTTCGTGCAAGCCCTCGATTTCCTCTCGAGTACCTAAAAAATCAATCACATCAAGATCTCGCCGTATAACTCGCAAGCTAACGGGATCGTCGAGAGGCGACACCTTACGGTGCGAGAGGCCTTGGTGAAGACTTGCGAAGGAGATATGTCGAAGTGGGCAAATCATGCAGCCTATGTGTTCTGGGCGGAAAGGGTAATGATAGCGAAGTCCACAAAGCTGTCCCCTTACCAGATGGTACATGGCATAGAGCCATGGCTCCCTTTTGACTTCGCGGAGGCTACTTTCCTCACGAACTGGGACGAGGATAAGTATTCGACCGAGGAACTGATTTCTCACTGGTGTAGGCAGCTCGAACGAAGGAAGGAAGACCTCGAGAGGGTCCGAGACCAGGTATATGCTGCTCGGTGTCGGTCGGCGAAGGAGTTCAAGGCAAGAGTGAGGGGCTCGATAAGGGAGTACGGGTTCGCACCTAGTGATCTCGTGTTGGTTCGAAATACGAGGGTAGAGAAAGAGTTAGATCGGAAGACCAAGCCTCGATACTTAGGGCCTATGGTCGTGCTAAGGAAAACTCGAGGAGGAGCTTATCTCCTTGCTGAGCTCGACGGCTCTATTTCTCGTCTTCAATATGCCACCTTCCGCTTACTACCTTACTTCTCTAGGTCATGCGTTAACATTTCAATCTTCGAGCTTACAGGAAGAACCGAGGCCGAACTCCTCGAAATCGAGCTCGATTCGATTGATGACATGGCAGGGCCCGAAGAGAACTATGTATATAGACGAGGATGAGTAAGATAACCCCGGTGAGAGTGTCCATACTTACTTCGTACATAAACATGCTCGATGCTTCATGCGAGGCGTATCTCAAAAAAAAAAAAAAAAAAAAAATTTGTTTTCACACATCGAAGTATCGTGGAGAGGATGGAGTATATTGTGCTGACGAAGACTTTGTAGATACAAAACGAAGCTGTTGAAGCTTCGTGCGAGAGGAGACAACGCTATGATAAGACAACAAATAATTCCTTTAATCACGGGCACGGCGTTTTCCTCGAGCCTTTGAAGACAGGCCCTGCTCCTCGAGGGACTGATCGAAAGCCTCGACGGCGGCTACGATCGCATCCCAGATGGCGAGAGTGACGGCGAGGGCCGAGCTGTCGGACACAGGAGAGGGTCGAGAGGTCGAGGGGACTGGAGCGTGGTCCGAGGCCAACGAGCTGGAAGACGAGGGGAGGGGAAGACGAATGCGTTTCTTGGGACGAGCGACTCTGGTAGAGCCGGGCTCGAGCTTGATAGGGTCCTCGGTCGAGGGGCGACCTTCCATGAACCGACGCCCAGCAACGAGTGCCTTAGCTTGAGCTCGACCTTCGATGGTGTCTTGCTAGAGTAGGGATCGAAGACGAGGTGCTTGAGGGGCAGTGCAGGAAGGTGGACGAGGACGACTCACATAAAGGGAACAGACTGTGTGCCTCGTCTTGCAACGAGCACACTTCACCCCGGTGATCCCACTGCAAACGACCTTCCCCTCAACACAGCTGGCGCAAGCGGCGGTGGGGTACATGGTATTTCCCCCAGCAGTCGAGCCACGTGGTACGAATTCGAGATGCCAGTCAGGCGCGAACATGCGCCATTCCATCTCCACGCCGGGACGAGTGCCGGGGCGAGAATCGACGAGTCGAGCACACGAAGCGAGGGGCGAGTTGGCAGGAATAGAAAGAACGGAACTGGCGGGGGGTGTGGTGACGGCCGGGAGCTCGTCGAGCTCGTCGTGTTCGGAAGCGAGGTTGCGAGGGGGACAAGAACGGGCGGGGGATGACGAAGGGGTGAGGGTGGACGTGGTCGAGGGGCATGAGGGTGAGGGAGATGGGGGAGTGGCAGTCGAGCGGGAGGTGTCTGGGAGAGTGGCGACCGCAGGGTGGTCGGCGCCAGCAATGGTGGTGTCGTCCATGGAGACGTCGTGCTCCCCGAGGGCACCCGGAGCGTCCTCGATAGGAAGAGAGACGGCGGGGGAGATGGAGGGGGCGGTAGGTTCAGAGAGGGACGGGGAGGTGGTAGCGGGAGCTTGGGAACTCCAGAGGGAAACCTGAAACGTTAAGAAGCGAGGAAGGTGGTGACAAGGATTGACGTACCTCGAAGCTGGCCAGCTGGGCCAACAGCGTGCCGCTGCCCAGGGCGTCTCCAACTGACGCCGTCAACTCTCGGACGAGTGCCAGAGCGCACTCGGCATTAGCAACGGGGGACGAGGGGGGATGCGGCTGGTGGCTAGCGTTTGGGGACGACATGGGGGAGTGGTGAGAGAGGAGGGAGAGAAGGGGGGGGTAGGCTGGGTGTGAGGAGTGACTTCTGTGCGGGAACTGATGTGGCTGTGGTCAAATCAACAAAGTCCGGCTATATCTGGAAGTGATTGCTCACAACCTGAGCACACGAAGGGGGACGTTACGGTAACGAGTGTGCGGGGCTCGGTTCGACTTTTGGGAGTCGCCGACACTCTTTCTGTCTTATTTTATCCTGCTACATGACGAGCTGACCGAGGCTAGTAGATATTTTAAGGCTCGAAGAGCTCGGACGAGATACTTGGGTCGCGATGGCGCATCCGGACTTGGACAAGGTCTCGATCCGGGTCTCTGAACCCTTGCAGTGCCCCACCTAGTGCACCCGAGAGTCCCGAGGCTCCTTTCGAGGGTTGCGAGCCAGGTTTCGAGCTGGTCTGGAAATCGAGCGAGGCTTTGATCTTGCTTTGGACGAAGTAAGGTGTGACCTGACGACTGGCGACGGTCGCTATCTAAAGCCCCCGTCGGATGTAGGCACGGCGAAGCCCTGACCAAGAGATTAGAGGGAGATTGAGGGTACGAGGGGAGTTCGAAGGTTTGGGGAAGTAGCAGGGAGGTCTCGAGCGGTAGTGGGTGGGTTCGAGGGGGCTCTGGCAGCTCGAGGGAAGGGGGGTCGAGAGTGGGGCGAGGGGAATCGAGAGGTGTGGGGAGGGATTTGAGGTTGCGAGGGGTGCTGGGGACTTAGGAGCAGGAGAGGGAGTTGCGGGAGATGCCGGTGCTGACTAAGCCCGTGCAGACAGTCAGGCGGGCGCAGGACACGGAAAGGCATTCTACTTTTACCATCCACCTTGGGCATCACTGTAAAAGACTCGAACAGGAGTCCTGATCGTCTCGTTATATCTCTGCTCACTTGAGAGGAGTTGTTCTCAGTGCCAGTACTAAGTCCTAGAGGCCCCTTTGGGACGAAAGCTTTGCTCGCACTTCCTTTGCTCGAACTGCCCTCGTTTGGGGTATCTAACTATTGCCTCTCTACACTGCCACACTCCTAAGTTCCTCCCCTCGCTCCTCTCGATCCTCAAAGCCACCTCCTCAACCCTCGAAACCACTCCTTCAGCTCCCAACACCTTCCCGACCTCTTCTTCTATCAAATCTCTTAGTAGGGGCCTCGCTGCACCTACATCCGATGGGGGTTTTAGATCGCGACCGTCCTTGGTCGTCACCCTTTGCCTCGCCTCGAAACCTGAAGACCACAAACCCCTTCCAACACGCCCAATCCCGACAACCGAGCAGCCCGCAAAGGGCACAAAGCCTCTGCATCCCCTTGTCTCAGAGTCAGACAGCCCTCAAACCATCCTCAATATGCTCGACACAATCCCGAGACCGCCGCCTTCATGGGGCACAACACTAAGAAGAGGGGGGGGAATTGACAAGTCCTTGACCCCCCTCGAGTACCTGGGGAAGTAGTTAGCACATGACATAGAGTAGACGACTTAGGAAAAATATATTTAGCCCCTTGGCACTGGCTCGCCCACTAAGCCTCGAACTCTCCCTCGCTGACTCGGCTACTGAGTGCCATGACTTCAATCTGCAACCTGCACACTTCCGGGGAGATGAGACTGGCATCTGCCGTCGTCATGAGACATCTCGAGGGCCGCTCGAGCCTGGACCATCTCTCGAGGCACACTCCTCGACAGCTCTCATCCCTTCGAAGGTTCGCCTGCATGTAACGAGGTGTCAGTTCGCAGCATAGAGCAGATAGAAATGAAACAAAGAAAATAGTTTCTATTCGAGGCTCGGTCGAGCCGCTCGAAGGTTCCATCATGCACACTCGTAGCTTGACACGTCGTTGTTTGCATGTCCTTGTTTGCTGTGAGAGTGAGTGATCGCCTTCCTGATTTGGAGAGCTATTGCTGATCCTCGTTGTCTCCCTTCTCGCTCCCTCGCTGCCCCTCCCTCACACTGTCTCTATGCCTCCCGAGGACCCTGCTGCACCTGTCGACGTCGTGCCCGTTTCCTCGGAGGACGCTAACCGTGCGCTGGCCGTCCTCCACCAGCTCGTCTCGATGGGGGGGGACTCTTCTGAGAGCCAGAAGCTGCTGGCTGGATTGAGCAGCCTCGAAGTGTGCCGTCACACCCATCACCTGCCCCTCTCATTGCTGACATCTTCCATAGGATACTGTTCGTGCCGTGGCCGAACCTCCACTCACCGCCTCCTCCTCACCGGCCCTCGCCCCTCCCGTGTCCACCAACGCCTCCAACGTCCCTCTCACCCGGTCATCTACCGTGACTGTGAGTGCCGACAACGTGGCCGATCTACCGGCCATCGACACACTCGTGCCCGACGCATCATCCCCTTCTGCTTCGCCTCCTCCTCCATCCCCTTCCTCGGCTCTCACCCCATCTTCTTCACCTACCTGCGCTCTACCCGAACCTGAAATCGACGAACTGGGGGACGCTCAGCGTGCGTCCACCCCTACCATCCCTAACGCCATCCCTTCGATCCCCCCAGAGTCCCCGCTGGCTGGTCGAGCGCGCCTCGAGGAGGTGCATACAGGCGTTCGTGTTGACTCGGACATGGAGTGGCGTACGATCTTGCCCGATTGGCGTCTCGTTTTTGTTTCGCGAGGCTCGACAGCTGGGGGTTGGACAGTGTATCCAGTTAAAGCCTGCAAGAGTTGCCTCGAGGCGAAGGCCGTGTGCAGTGGGGTCGACAGCGTGAAGTGTGCTCGTTGTAAGGCGAGGCATGTTGTTTGCTCGTTCTATGTAAGTCCCTCACCGAAACCCACTCTCTCGTCTCATCCTCTCCTAGCAAGACACTCCAGAAGGACGCACGCGAGCCAAGGCAATCATAGCTCGGAAGACGCCTGCTGAGAGCTGTGCCTCTGCCTCAAAGCCGCCGGCCATCATCAAACATGAACCCGAATCAATTTCGACGCGCGCTCCTCGTCCAAGGAAGAAGGTCCATATCGATACTTCTCCTACCCCTACCCCTTCGCACTCGAACGAAACCGCTTTGATCGTCAACCCTATCTCTCATGCATCCTCACCTAGCTCGTCTCTGAACCTCGCTCTCCTCTTTCGTTCTGCCCTAGTCAGCGCTATCGAAGCTCTCGACAAGTCTCTCGAAGAGCAGGGTGTGTCCGAGAAGACCCTCGGTAAGCGTAGGGCTCGTGACTGAGCTCGTCTTGTAGGTACATCACCTAGCACTCGTTCCCTCCCTCGTCGCAAAGCTTCAACAGCTTCGATAATATACATCCTGTATCTCGTATCAGTGCTGAATATATGCTGCCCTCATATCACCATTAAACAAAAAGGAACTTAGGTCTGATTTTTTTTACTCAAAGTTGCGAGCTTGCCTCTCGAACTTCGCAACCCTCGTGCATCGTAGCACGATGACACACATAGCCAATTATTAAGGTATGATTTAGACACTCTCACCTGGGCCTTTCTCTTTTTCTAGTCTTTCCATTATCAAACAATCTCCTCTCGATGTGATCCTTCGGCAAGTACGGTCCTACAAGCCCGTTCGAGCCACTCGACCGGCCCTCGACATTTGGGCTACGAGTCCACCAGGGTCCCAATCGAAGGTGCCGCCTCGTTCCCTCCTCAAACACTTGTCCGTCTCCCCTTTGAGGAATTGCACTGGCAATTGTAAGAGATCTGTCCTCGCCTCCCTTACCATTTTCCTTCTTGCTCTAATCTCCTCTGACTTATCTCTAGCAACCGCTGTAGGGAAAGTATCCTCCCTACCAGGATATTTCATTTATTTCATTGTTTTTACTTACTGATTTGTTTTCTTTTATCTTTTCTTATCTTTTACTTAGTGTTTGCGCGCATTGTGGCTTATGTAAGCCCACGCAAGTACTTCGAGTGTATGGCACATACATAGAATAATAACAGACGAGCTACCCCAGACGAGAAGCCGGAAATAAGACGAAATAAGACTCAGAATATTAATTCTCCATCCCCAGACAGTCCCTAGACGTTATCACAGCTGTTATTTGGGTTTCTGGGTGCGTTTTAGGTCTTTTCCCTGTACTCTTTGACCCTCCACCAGGCAACACCAGCCTCCAGGGACGAATTCACCACTCTTCCCCCCACTAGGAGACTTTGGCCTATATCCCAAGGTCCTTTCAAATCAATCTCTACATCTGGAGCCCACCGCGAGGGGGCTGTTTTGCTTGGTGACCCCATTCCTCCCCCTACCTCTGCGCTTGCACGCGCGTTTTCTCGAGAACCGACGCGCCGGACCTCTCGCTTTTCTGGACTCTGATTATACTCGACGAGACCTTTCGAACGGTGCCTTTTTCGTCGCGTCCGCTTCAGTACTTCTGGAGATATTCTTATTTCTGTGGAGAAAGGCTCTGTAGGACGAAAACTGGAATAACTCAGGACTGGGTGCGCCGTTTTTCGTATTTCTTCGTTCGCCCACTTCTCCTCGCCCGCCTCTACCATCTCCCGAAGTTTCGGAGAATTCCATCGAGCGGTTCTTCCCCAGCGCACTGCCGCCCTCCTCCCCTGCCATAGCTTAGCTCCCTGGCACCTCCTGGTCGCGTTTTGAGCCGTTTTGAGTTGTAGGAAACCCTTCCCCATCATCTTAGAGTCAGTTGACCACCCCTTCGAGACGCCGTCAGCCCCTTCGAGACCACAGACGCTTCGAGACTCCCAGACGAACCCCGAGCCCTTCGAGACACACTCGTGACACAGACGCTTCGTTAGACGCGCCCGCTTCGTTCATAGATGTAACCAGACGTTATATCATCGTTTTTCTTGCGCATATTGCAGTCGAGCGAGGCTGCAAGTTTGAGAATTAAGTGTTCGAGTCGCAACGGCGACTAGCTTCAGTTTTGGTGGTTGAAACCACCTTGAGACGTATCATACAAGGTTTCAGCATCCTCCTCCCCCCTTTGTGGTTCGTTGCCACACCCCCAACCCCCCATAGACGTTCGAGGTCGCATCGAGGCGACCCCATCTCTTTGTTTTACCCTTCGAGACTGACTGTTGGCAGTCGAGGCTCGCATTTAACCCTGGTACCGCTGTCAGTTATCAATTACAACGTGATATATATTCTTTTGAGCTTCGTATATACTACTCATGATGGAAGAAGCATCCAGACTGTCTCGAGCCCCACTCGAGTCCCCCCCGGAGTTCTTGGGGCAGGCCGAGGACTTGCCGCATTACCTCGAGGATGTAGCAGAGTATGGTAAGGCCCAGGGTGCAACAGATACCGCGTCGCTCATCCAGTTTGCAATCGATGGAGCACCACCCCACACTGGAAGGCTCTGGAGCTATCTTGTGGCCAGCGCGCCAATCTTCGAGCGATGGGAGAACTTCGAGGCGCTCGTAACTCTCCAGTACCCTGAGATCGAGCCAGTCAAGGATGTCCTTGAGTACTTTGAGGAGTTCTATACCTTCCTCGAGGGGACTCGTCGCAGCGAACTGAGCTCAGTTGCAGCCCTAGGGGACTACCTTCGTCGTTTCCAGGTCTCGTTCTTGGCCCTGGTGAGTTGGAACGTCTTGGAGTTGAGCCATCGAGGCCAGCTATTCCTTCGAGGGCTCCCACCACAAGTCGAGCTTGAGGTTTCGAGGAGGCTTGCATCCAGGTACCCCCTGTTCGAGTTGGGCCGCCTGTGGCCTGTCGAGGTCATTGTTTGTGTTACGAAGGAGGTTATCGAGGAGGGGGTAGGCCGCTCACCCCCTCATCTAGTTTCGAAGGATGCCTCGTCAGCTTGCGAGTTCCCCGAGGAACCCTCTCAGCGCGCGCACTCGCCCTCGATCAGTTCTGTATCAGACACCCCTGTGGAGTACTCTCGGTCTCGTTCTAGAAGATGCTCCCAGGGAGAGGCACACTCGAGCTCGAAGCTTCCCCCTCGTTCCCCCCTCGAGGCATGCCCTCGACCTTTGAAAACTCCCCCCCCTTCCCCCGAGCATGCTTTGAGCAGCTTGTCCCCTCGCCGAGTCACTAATGCAGGCTCGTGGCACACTGTGGTTCAGCCACAGCGGTGTGTCCCGGATAAGCAGGCGGGTGAGTCGGCTTTGAACTCGCTTCGAGGCTCGAGAGAGGACCAATGGTCACGTCCACGTCGAGTTGACCATTTGGAGAGTACAAAAGTTTTCCCCCCTCGTTCCCAGTTCATGTCTACTAGGGCTCGTGACCTCGGTTTTGCCTCGACTCGCTCTCGTCAACCTTGTGAGTCCTCGAATGCCCCCTCGAAGAGCTCATCCCATCTCGTGCCTCCCTCAAGGCACTCTCCTCATCCTGTCCCCTGTTGTGGGTCATGTCCAGGGAGGTCTTGCTTGCTTCGAGGGACCCCAGCCCCACTGTCGAACCCTGCCCCTGCGAGTTTCGAGTCCCTTTCAAGAGTGTTGGCTCGCTCGCTTCCCCTTCGAGAGGCTATGGCTTCGAGCAGGTATCCCTCTGCCTATTGAGAGGTCCCGAGGTGCCAAGTTTGGCCTCGAAGATTTGGTTTTTGTTTCTTCTGTGGTTGTGAGGGGCACATTCGAGCGCAGTGTGGAGTTTTTGCCTCGTATCTAGTGGCAGGAAAGTGTGGGGTGGTTCGAGGTCGCGTTGTGCTACCTACAGGTGAGGAGATCCCTCGTGAGGCGCTCGGGCGCACATTACAGGCTCGTTTGGACTTCTGGGCCCTCGCTCGTGGCCCAGGAGGGTTGGCTTCTCAGTTATCTTTCCCCCCTTTGAGTACAGGATCAGTCCCACCTCTCGCCACCTCTCGAGTTCGACCCAAGATGTCTCCGAGGCATCCTTCGAGGTCCCGAACTACCCAGTCTCCTTCGAGGCTCGAGTGGTCCCCTCCGAGCTACCCTCGAGCTCCCCCCAAGCTTCGTTCCCCCTTCAGATCACCTCCGAGTCGCTTTAACTGCATTCCCCCTTCAGCTGAGTAGTAGTTTTGTTTCTTTTATGTGGTTTGTTTTGTTTCGAGCTCGCATTTTCACATTTCTAGCTAGAGTTTTGTT
Organism: Pisolithus marmoratus; assembly: GCA_024613145.1. Lineage (NCBI taxonomy): Eukaryota > Fungi > Basidiomycota > Agaricomycetes > Boletales > Pisolithaceae > Pisolithus > Pisolithus marmoratus. The sequence goes on from JANFAE010000032.1 coordinate 20,253, forward strand.
TCGAGGATGATACCCTTGCCTCGGTTTATGATACAGCTCGGTAGGTGATGACTGGGGACAGTCATTATTTAAAGCCACCCTCGGATGTAGGGAAAGTATCCTCCCTACCAGGATATTTCATTTATTTCATTGTTTTTACTTACTGATTTGTTTTCTTTTATCTTTTCTTATCTTTTACTTAGTGTTTGCGCGCGTTGTGGCTTATGTAAGCCCACGCAAGTACTTCGAGTGTATGGCACATACATAGAATAATAACAGACGAGCTACCCCAGACGAGAAGCCGGAAATAAGACGAAATAAGACTTGGAATATTAATTCTCCATCCCCAGACAGTCCCTAGACGTTATCACAGCTTTTATTTGGGTTTCTGGGCGCGTTTTAGGTCTTTTCCCTGTACTCTTTGACCCTCCACCAGGCAACACCAGCCTCCAGGGACGAATTCACCACTCTTCCCCCCACTAGGAGACTTTGGCCTATATCCCAAGGTCCTTTCAAATCAATCTCTACACCGCATGGACTCTCTCGACTACGGGCTCGTACTTGAGAACGTGGACAATTGGACTACCCTCCTGCACAACATCAGTCAGTGACTCAACCACAGACGAGCACAAAAGTAAACTCGAGGACTCGGCGTCCTCCTCACGAATATCTGGGGGGCTCGTGTCGCCTCCCCTCTCTCCCTCACTTGTGACTTGCTGATCGACCCTGACTTGATCTCTCTCGTTGCAGTCCTCCCACTCTCGTAACACACTCTCCGCCCTCGAACTCATAGATTCCATGCTTCGATCTCCCGTCATAGCCTGCTCTTCGCTCGAAACTTGCTCTTCGACCCTCGAAACTTCCAACAATGTCCTCGATGCCAACACCTCATCTTCCCCTTGCTTCTCCCTCTCGCTCGATACCTGTGCTTCAACCCTCGAAACTCTCGATAACACCCTCGACGCCAGTCCCTCGCCTTCTCCTCGCTTCTCTATCCCGACACAGCCTTCCTTGTCGACGGGAAGCTGTACTGCCTCCGCTATCTCTTTCCTCGAGATGACCACCTGTGATCCCCCATCCAGAATCCCTTCGGCTGTGACCTGACCTGCGTGCTCCACCTCCATGAATGAGAGTGGCATTGACAAGCCTCGATAACTCTGGGCTCTCATCACCTTGAACTCCACACTTGACACCTGCGCGCTCGATGCTTCTTCTTTGGCTCCAGTGAAGTCATACTCTGGCTCGCTTTCGTCATTTGTCGAAGTCACCTTGATCTGGGCTGTTGACGCTGCCGGCGCTGATGCCAAGCTCGCCCCTCAGACATCACTCGTGAACCGGTGAGTACCCTTATCCTGGTAGGACGACACCCTCTGCACCTCGACCTCGACCCATACCTGTGGCTGCTTCTGAGCCAGATCCTGCCATACCCTGGTCGCTGGCTCGCTTCTCGAGGGCTGCGCCTCTCTTGTCCTCGAAGCCCTACTCCTCGCTGTCTCGAACTGATCCCTAACGAGGAACTTCAGCTTGTCCACAATGTATCTTAGAGGCCAGGGATTGTCGTGCGAGCATATACTGTAACGAAGCTTCAGGTTGGTCAACACCTCTCGCTTCAACTCCGGATCGAGGCCTTCGAGTATGTAACTGTCGTAGTTGCCTGGGGTGATCTTGCCCTTCGAGTAAAGGTACCGCGCGATCAACTTGTACTTGTGAAGATACTCGCCAAGGTCTTCCTCTGTCTCAAAATCCCTCTTCCTTTGTGCCCTTACGAGGTTGTACAAGTCCTCCCTGACGAACTCTTCTAGTTTCGAGGCACCGGGGTACAGGCCTATCAGCCTCGTGATGAAGTCGTTCCACTCTGTCATCCTCCACCCTAGGGTGTTACTCCACAGGGACGTGGTGTCTTCATCAAGGTACCAGTACGTCCATTTGATCCACTCCTTCTCGCTCTTGCACCCTGCTAGCTGGCATAGATACTGGATCTCGTTCAGGTAAGTTACAAGGTCTCGTGCTTTACCCGAGAACTTTGGTGCCTTGCTCGATCTTCGACTCGGCATCCCATCGAGCAGCTCTGGCATGCGAGAGCCCGTGGCTCCTCGACCTAACATCTCGAGGACTGCTTGCCCCTCTGACCTTTCGTGCCTGCGGTATGACTCTGTTTCTCCACAATGCCGCTCTCCTCTCTCATCATTTATCTCGCTCATCCCTCATACCTAACATCCCTCTCTCCCTGCTCCTCGATCTGGTTGATTCAGGGGTGTATTCACGTGTCTCACCCTGCCCGTATGAGGGTCTACCATAAGAACGAGACTCTGCACGAGGGTAATAGCGCGAATCGACAAAATGGTGGTGGTGGTTTCGAGATGGGGATCTTCTGGTTGAACGAGGAGGGGAGTACTCCCGAGGCTGCTGCGCTGTATACGAGTACGAGCTTCCCTGCGCGTGGCTTCTAGAACGAGACCGAGAGCACGCGACAGGGTGGTTCCTAGAATAAACGTCATGTGGGCTCGAATGTCCATACCCTCGCCCTCTCTCATCATTCTCTTCGTGGTAAGTCAGCCCTCTCTCCATGCCTGTTGGCGCCCTCTCTGGTGCCACGTAGCTTCTGTGGGCCCTGTCATCTACCCAGTAGCTTCTCGTGTCCCTTGCTTCATGTCATAGTGTACCATACATTTCCTTGGCTGTACACGTGGCTATTCTGCGGAGTGGGTACCTGGTGCTGGATTAACAAAGAACCCCCTCGCGGTGGGCTCCAGATGTAGGGAATTAGTTCGTAGGACCAGGGAAAACAGAGAATAGTAGTGTTGCGAGTCTCGTTTCGTCCTCTAAGAGGGTTCTCGAAACCCAGACAGCTCAGGTACTAGGTTGGTGCCAAGAAATGAAGACTGGACTTAGAATTTGACACTGGGAAAAGCCATTAAAAGCATATATGCAACAAAGGCACAATGACCCTGGACTTGGGCTACTTGCTCTACCACGAATGCACAGAAGTGTAGGTTAAACTTTTCACATGACTCTCGCGCCCCAAACTCCTCACGTGCTTAGTCATCACATTACCCGCCACACTCCTAAGTTCCTCCCCTCGCTCCTCTCGATCCTCAAAGCCACCTCCTCAACCCTCGAAACCACTCCTTCAGCTCCCAACACCTTCCCGACCTCTTCTTCTATCAAATCTCTTAGTAGGGGCCTCGCCGTGCCTACAACGGGTTACATGTTCTTGGCTCAAGGGGGAGCTATTGTTTGGGGCTCAAAGAAGCAAACCTTAATTGCGCTGTCAACAACTGAAGTGGAATATGCTGTGTTGGCTAAATGTACTCAAGAGTGTGTATGGCTATGAAAGCTATATGCAGAGCTAGGGTACAGACAGATGTCTGGTTAGCCAATGCAACCAGCTAAAGTCACATGAGCCCAAACTGAATTTGAGTCAACTGTTGTCAGCTTGAAGTCAACTCCACAGCATATTGTGGTGGCTTTGTATCTAATCCTCTTTTGCTAATAGTTTGTGTAGGCACCTGGGACACCCCCGAGCATGACATCACACAGCTGCAACCATGCATACTCAAGCACTCATGGGCCATTGAGGAGAAGGTCATGCAGGCATAGTTGTGCACCCCAGCACTCTTGAGAGCATACTGAGTTGGTATGGGGTCGCTTTAATTGCTCAAGGTTTCTTTTATTGTATTATATTTCCTTTCCTTATACAGTAGACTATCTCATAATGCATAACATTGGGACCTGAGATTTCTTATGCACTATGAGAATTATGCAGTAGTGAGGTGTCACACTCTGTGACTATATGTGATGTATATGTGACTGTGCTAGCAGTGTGACATTTTTACAAGATGTATGCTTACTTGAAGAAAGCATTGATTTTTGTCTGCCTCACATTCAGGTCCACAGCTGGTTGAAGGCATCTATGGAAGAGTCGAAGGTGCTTTAGTAGGTCAAGTGTAACTGTGAATCCAAGTCTGTGAATTGTAAGCATGCTGGTTCGAGCTGTCTGCACAAAGCAAGAGTCTCTGTGGGAGAGATACTATCCTGCTCTGGCTTGCACTTGTCATCTGAATCAACCTCTATCACATCACCATTCTTCTCTGCAATCTCCCAGCACACCTGAGCAACAATTGCTTCATCACCACCACCAAAGTCAAGGGGATCTGGGACTTCAGTTTCTTCAGCAGGCTTGAGAACAATGGAGAGTGCCATTGGCTTGCCAAAAATACAGTTACAACTCTTTAGCTCAGTTAAGTAAGAGGAAACTTTGTTTTCAAGGGTGACAAGCTGTGGAGGGGGTCAGGCTGGAATGCGTATCTTGAGACCAGTCCAGTTAGAAGCAGCAGTGGCAAGAGTCTCAACTGCAGCAACTGCTGCATCTAAGTCACCTTCAGCCTGCATGACTGCATTGAGGGCAGGTCACCAATTGATGTTGACATAATGGGTGGTAAGGATGTCTTGTAGATGCTTCTCTGCTCTGGCCAAGGTCATTTCTGTTACAGCAAACTCTTGCATGACATTCCATGCATTTGAGTCAGTGTAGGGGTGGTCAGGTGCACTACTGGTGGGGACACAGGAAGGGTTGGGTGCAGAGTGGGAGACGTGTTGCCTAGAAGTCTTTAGTGAAGCTAGGATTTCGAACAATAGTGACTTACTGAATCTGAGTGTGATCCCAGCAGTGTTTGATAGTGTCTTTGGAAACACTTGCCCAAGCAGAACTCGCCATATCATTCCTTTGAGCAAATCAACATTGTAAATGTTTTGTTCACCAGCCTCATCAAGATTGAGAGTGTGGGAAGAGTAATTGCAGTGGTAGAGTGCTTGGAAACAACAAATAATTTCTGCATCACAAGGCTGCACAAATGAAGTCATATTGGGCTCAAAGGCTTCAATCTGCATGTTTGTAGGGTTGTAGCCTATTGTATGACCAGCAAAGTTGTCAATGAAAAGGCACACATGCTGCTTCTTGGAATGCATTTTGAAATCAAATCTTTTGACCCATCTGTGGGTTACCAGTTAGCCTGAAAGTCTAGTAAGCAGGAATTGGGATATCATACTCTTCAAAGAGGTCTGCTGTCATCCATGCCTTCTTGTTGCTATGATAATAGAAGCCTCATTGCTCTGGAGTCTGTTTCTTGAAGCATCATGGCTTCTGAGATCATCCAATATAAATTGGACCAAACTTCTCACTGCCATCAGAGTTGCAGGCCAGGCCAATAGTGATATGCAATTTTTCTTTCTTTTTTCCACTCATAAGTTTGGTTGAGAGACCACGGTCCAGTGGTGCACTGAAAGATGTGATCATTAAACTCCCATAAATTTGAAATTAATAAATCAGATCTCACAAGGGGAACAGACTGGTCTCATCAAAATTCCAGCAATTTCATGGGGAAAATTTTGATAAAATGGCTTGACAACAACTTTGCTCAACTTGAACCCTATGTGCTGCACTAGGGACATGATCATGTGACCCAATGGGGTAATCCTCCTGGGCCTAATAATCCCCTCCCCATCCCAGAGCCTCTGGGGCCTGGGTAAGATTATGAGAAAAAGACCAGCTACATCCTATCCTTCAAGAACTGGTCATGAGGGTATGTGGGGTTCAAAGGGAGCAAGGACTGGGAGGGGAGAAGTCGCCTACATCACTAAAACCTCAGTTTCGTGCTATGTCATTTTGACCTCAAGTTCAAAGTGAGAGTTGGCATCATCAACGGGCGAATCTCGTTGTTTGTTGACAAATATGCAGGGAAGCAAATCCTTCATCACCCACAAAGACATGGAAGGTGCGGTCAAACACTCACACAGCTCAGAGCTTAACTCCTCCACAGGTGTGCACAAAGGTTGCCAGCTACCTCGAACAGGGACAGCATCTTCAAAATCCCTCCTGGAAACTCTGGCATCTCAGTCTCTCATCGTCGACACTGACAGTGCCAAGTCAAAATATGGATTCAAAAGGCTGTCCAACAACATGGGCAACAAGCTCAACAGAGAAAAGGGGAGGTGCGTCCCTCATCCTCAGACCGAAACCAAACCTGCATTCCCCCCCACAAGAGCATTGAGATTTCAAACATAACGTTTCTGCAGATCTCATCTACTACTGTGCAGCCGAACACGAGCGCTGTCACGAAGCTAGTCAGAACACCAAACCAGGCACCATCAAATGCACGCAGTTCACCTTCTCTGTTGATCAGCCGTCCCCTGCAGTCCTAAACAACATACTCAGAAAGCCTGATCTCAAACCCTCATAATCTTACCAGAGGCTCTGGGGTGGGGAGGAGATTATCAGGGATTCCAGCATCTTCAAGTCTTGATCCATCAAAAGCTCCTCTCCATCTCGCGCTCCACTAGGACGATCGATTTCCTCTCGATTGGCGTGTGGAGGATAATAGGTATGATGAACTTTCCAGCCCAATGAAAGTCAAGTGGCACAAAGTGCGTTGTCCTCCCTGGCCCACCATCTCATACAAAGAGATTGACATTCCAAAGGTCGCCATGCACGTAGCCTTCCCCTTCCTTATGCAAATCACAGATAAGGGCAGTAACAGCTGCCTCTGGCATTGCGAGGTCAGGAACACAATGACAGTGATCCCTGAAGCATCAATATGAATCAGCCCATGGTGAAGGGCCTTCAGCAATGTCAAGGGCTTCCATGATCACCATATACCATCTGCTTGGTAGTTTCTCGAATGCGATAAGTTCTGGAGCATGACCCTTGCTGGCGCAGAACCGATGGGCATTGGCTGAATACCTTGTGACGAACTTGATGCAAATTCGTCAGGTAGGATCTACTTTCAATTTCCCGAAGAAAATCAGCTTACCCCTCTCTCCTCATATATGAACTGCTGAGATTTGTTGTCGGTATTGGTGTATTGTATGAAAGGGCAGAGCTACTAAGTGGACTACTGTTAGAAGTCCCCTTAGTTTTCCATAGACAGGAATGGGCCAACCAGGCCATTCAGAAGTATTTCAAATGCAGTATTGACCAGCAGAATCTGACGTGGAGTCTTGGAAAATTGGATGGTACTTGTAGTAAGACCCAACATGTCCATGCACGCATGGGCCACCTCCAAATTCCCTTCATGGCCAATACCAGCCCACAACTGCCACCGGCCATTACAGTGCAAAAAGGCAGTCTTTTTCTCCCCACACACAGATCCATCCACTGTCAACCATTCATCTAACGGCCGATCCATGGTGTGAAGCACACCATTGTCATAGCGAAGGGTGATCCAGGTCAAGACCCAGATAAAGGACTCTGCGTCATGCTTATACAAGTGTTTTATTTTACCCTCGAGCCCTTCTTCTTCAAGGAGAGCCAATGCCATGAATGGGACTGTGCCGGTGTGGACAACTCTTCTTGTGAGAGCGCAAGGGGAAAGTGGGGAAGGCTGTAGGTAAAACCTGGGCTTGTCCAAAGGGGTGCTGAGTCGGAAGGAGACAGATAAGGAGGCCTGAAGGGTGTAGGAGGACTTTTCTTGGTGACTGGGGAGTGTTGGCAATGAAGAACTCAAAAGTCCACCCTAGACAGGCGGCAGGGATTTTTCTGGGTGGGAAGATGCTTGTATGGACTTGGGACTCGAAGGGCAGCGATAGTAGACTCTTGTAGACAACGGGAAAATTCTTGTAGATGCAGGGGACCGGTTTAACGAAGTAGTGGCAATTTACTGACAGAGAAAGACTCAAAGACAGCGAATAGACGATAAGACAAGCTCTGGGGACTCTGTGGACACTCTGGAGACTCGAAAATACTCTGGGATACGACTCTGGGGACTCTAGAAACTCTCAGACATGCAGATGTTGACTCCAAAAAGTGGGTGGTTATTTTTCTATGTACAGCGGACTTTTTGTAGTGTAAGGACAGTGGTTTCTAAGGTAAAACCGGAATATTTCGGATCTGTCATATGTCAAAAGTAATAAGAGAAAAGATAAAGACCGATGCATGGACAATCACATGCACAGCAGTGACATAGATGAAGATAAAACAAGTAAAGTCCATAAAAATAAAGGTAAGTAAAAGTGGAAAGTGTACAGACAATGTGCCTGGGTAGCGAGTGTACATTGTAGGGGGAGTGGTGATTTCTTCAATGGGTCTGGGATGCGGTGGGCGGCATTACTAAGCAGGCAACAGCCTTGGCACTTGTAGAGTGGATATAGCCACTGAGGGGATATGTTGACAGAGGACGAACCTAATATGGTAACTGGTGAGTCAGCAGCGATGTTGCTGGTGTGAGTACGTGATGTGATGGAAGGTGTGATGTTAGCATATGCAGCGATGTTTCTAGCCAAGGGAGTGTTGTAATACATGAGCGAGCGACTACTGAGAGTGAGAAAGGCCACTAAGGGAGCTCTGTAGCCTCAGGGAGTATAGGCTCCCTACACCTCCCAGGGTCTTCGAATGCTGACCATCCTCGGTCAGGGGTATGTGGTGATCGGGATGGAAATGGGATGACGTCATACATGTGGTGTGGCTGTGCATGGATCAATGGAAGAGGCATGGGGTTCTCGGTCACATGCTGTGGCAACAAGCTTCACGTCAACAAAGGCCGCCAAAATGTACCAAACAAAATGCCACTCCTCTCTTTCCCTAAGTCCCATTCACCACCACCATCTTCGTCACCACTGGCTCACTTCTAGCCAACGCGATGTCCACTTCCAAGAACACGACCATGGCTGCTCCTTGTTTTCTTCCCCCAAACGCTGTGTGGGAACTCATACCCAAGATGTGGGTGGCTGACATGAAGAAGCTGGAGGCTGTGATGAAGGAGATTCCAGACAAGTCAGCTGGAGAGGATGCAGAATGTGAGTGGGTGGACCATTTCTACGAAGTGTCGGTGAGTCAGGGCTGCGATGTAGAGGGTAGCTGATAGGTGACAAGGAATGACAGGAACACATTGAGACACTACACAAGTTCACTGCTGATGTCAGCACCAGCGTTCCGGACTATGACGAGGACACTGAGATTGCCATTGGTGAGGCCTTCGAGCGACTAATGGCCATCCAGGCTCGCTTCCCACAGTGGGCTTCCAAAGGGAAGGGAAAGGGCAAGGACATGCCATCTTTGAGCACAGCTCAAACAGGTGGGGAGGGCATGCGGCGTTTGCAGAGGCAAGTAGAAAAGGCCGCTGGAAGGGAGAAAGTCAGAGCAAGGGTGCACACGTATCCATGTCCTTTTCCATTTCTCTAACCCTTTCATCGTCTTCAGTTGGTGTCAACTGACACAGCAGCTAGGAAGGAGCTGCCTGCTCCCAACAAGAGTGTCTCGATGTCTATCGAGAGGACATGCGACGTCATAGAGACGACTGGGGAAGTTGCAGAGAATGACCAGGAGCCGTGCAGACTTTGCACTAGGCTGGGGATCCTGTGTGTGCGAGAGGAAGGGCAAGCCTGCAAGCGGTGTCACCAAGGGAAAAAGAAGTGTGACAAAGCCTATAAGACATGTCAGAAGGTGAGTGACGAGCTTCCTGCAGCAGGACAACAGGCTCATGGAAACACATAGCGCAAGAATCAAGAAGGTCTGCCAGCATTGGCTGCATCGACGAGCAAAAGACTGAAGACTGCCCCCGCGCCTACTCCCATTCCCACTGGATCCTTGACAACGTCGTCAACACGAAAAGTTCTACCATGAGTCCGGCTTCTTGTCAACCCTGACGAAGAAGTCTCTGTGCCAGCGCCTGTTCCAAGTTCCCCTCCGCCTCCTCCTGCCCCATTATTCCTTCCTTCAAGCATACCCAACACTCCTGTTCCCACCCCGATGCCTCCTAGAGCTGCAGAACACCCGGTTGAAGACATGTCGGCGTTCTCTGCTGCTCCCAGCGCCCTTCTTGACGAACCAGACGAGGTGCCGGCTACCATAAAGAGACAGGAGGTCGACATCGACCTTACCAGTCCTCAGGATACTCCAAATGTATCACCACCACCATTTGAAGAGGAAGATGCTCCCCCAAGGTCGTTGAGGAGCGATCAACAAGCGCGGAGAAGAGGTCGAAGAGTGATCAAAGAATTGGATGTAACGATCACATGGAGCGAGGAGTTGCTGAGCCACCTATACTCATGGATATCGCAGGTTACTAACGAGGTGGGGACTATGGCTGTGGCGATCCGCAGTAACAAGCGACAGCTACAGTCTCTGAAGGAGTGGCGGGAAAGGTACAACATAGAGGGTCTGTAGGACGGTACCATTGTTTGTGCCATAGCATAGAGGAATTGCAGCGTGTGTCAGTCCCATAGGCAGTTTTCTGGTCATGAGTACGAAAGCTGAGCTGAAACGAAAACATTGCTGCCCATGCGGGTATAGTGAGAAGAAAAGTGTCTGTGGGCGAGCAGAACATTCAGCGACAAGTAAGGTATCCATAAACAAAAGAATAAAGAGGACGTAATAAGTGGTAACTGAAGGAGTGGCTTTTCTATTGTCTTTCTTTGTAACATATTCTTGGTGGTATTCTTTAAAGAGAGGCAGTGAGTAAGTCTACGAAACAGGTTTGAAGGAAACGAAGGGCTTGAATTGACGGTATATTTATATATTTTTGATGGCGGTCTTTTGTTTCAAAGGTTGTGTATAGGTAGATTGTCTGTCAAGTTAATGAAAGAAACAAAAGAAAGGAAGAAAAGAGAAGAAAAGAAACATGAGCCATAGGGTATAAGTTACTCATCTGACTCGTCCCTAAGGATGCCAGTGAACTCTGGGTCGGGAAGGGAGTCGTCTTCAAGTTGTTCTATGGCAGAGCTTTTGAGGCCCACCAGGTGGGTGACCTCTATACAAGATTTATTGCAAGGATAGTAGGGGAACAGACAGAAGGCAGCATAGCAGAATTTTGAGATGGCTTCATCGAGCTCTGCAAGAAGGTAAGATCCACCCTTAGTACGATGTAGGGAGGGAAGTCTCCCTACTAGGTATTTTATTTTATTTCACTGTTTTTACTTTACAGATCTGCTCTGTTCTTATTTCCTTATCTTTTTACTTAGTGTTTGGATGCGTTGTTGGCTTATGTAAGCCAACAACTACTTACAGTACACTGTACTTACTTAGAAGGGAAACAGCCACATTACTAGAGACGAGGAGCAGACGGAAATAAGGACGCAGAACCTCGGGAGAATATTTCTCCAAGGTCAGACACTCGTTAGACGAATCTCAGCACTCTTTTGGACTTTTAGGGCGCGTTTTCATTGTTTTCACCACTCTTTGACACTCTACCAGGCATCTCTAGCCTCCTGGGTCAAACTAGGACCCCTCTTCCAACAGGAGCCTCTTTTAGTCTCCTCCCACTGTCCTTTCGCATCAATCTTTACATCTGGAGCCCACCGCGAGGGGGCTGTTTTGCTTGGTAACCCCACTTCTCCCCCTACCTCCGAGCTTGTACACGCGATATCTCGAGACCCGACGCGCCGGACCTCTCGCTTTTCCGGATCCTCATTCTACTCGACGAGACCTTTCGAACGAGGTCTTTTTCGTTGTGTCCGCTTCAGTGGTTCTGGAGATATTCCAGTTTTTGTGGAGAAAGGCTTTGTAGGACAGATTTTGGCATAACTCGGGATTCGGTGCGCCAATCCTCTCGTTTCTTTGATCTCCCAGCGCCTCTAGACGCCCTCTACGACGTCCCGGAGTTTGGTAGCCCTCCGCCCAGCAGTTCCTTGCCAACGTCCTGCTGTCCTCCCACCCTTCGAGCTGCACACGCGTTTTCTCGTGACCCGACGCGCCGGACCTCTCGCTTTTCGGGATCCTGGTAGTGCTCAACCAGACCTTTCGAACGGTGCCCTTTTCGTCGCATTTGCATCAGTACTTCCAGAGATATCACGCTTCTTGTGCGAAAAGGCATTCTCAGACCGTTTCGTGAATATCTCAGGATTGGGTGCGCGGTTTTTCGTATTTCCTCGCTCTCCCAACTCCTCTAGGTCCCTGCTACCACCTCCCAAGGTTTTGTAGCGTTGCGCCCAGCAGTTCTTCCCCAGCGCATTGCCGTCCTCCTCCCTTGCCACAGCCTAGCTCCCTGGCACTCGCCCTCGCGTTTTTAGCTCCCTCTCAAGTTGTAGGGAACTTCTCCCCACCGTCTTAGAGTCAGTAGGAAGCCCCTTCGAGACCCCATCAGCCGCTTTGAGACCACAGACGCTTTGACGCTCCCAGACGCATCCCAGCCCCTTCGAGACACGTTCGTGACGTAGACGCTTCGTTTAGACGCACCCACTCTGTTCGTAACGTATTCCAGACATATACCATCATTTCTTGCGCGTTTTGCAGTCGAGCGAGGCTGCATATCTGAGAGTCAAGCTTCGAGTCGCACGCGGCGACTAAATTCAGTTTTTGGTGGTCGAAACCACTTCGTGACGTGTAAACAAGTCCCCTACACCCTCCCCGCTCGTTTCGTGTACAAGAACTCTCCCCCGCCTTCCCCCATAGACATTCGAGGTCGCATTGAGACGACCCCACCCCCTTCGTTTTATCTCTCGAGACTAACTGCAGACACTCAAGGCTCGTGTCTACCCTTGTAACTGTTGTTGATTATCAACTATGACGTGATATATATTCATTTGAGCCTCGTATATACTATTTGTGATGGAAGAGGCACGCAGACCAGCTCGAGCCCCACTGGTGTCGCATCCAGAGTTCTCGGTGTAGTAGGGGAGACAGGGGCATGCGAGAGAGTTAGTGAGGCTTAGTCAGCAGGAGGAGGATAGCAGCACGGGACACATGTAGGATACGACACGTTTGTACGAGGAGAACGAACGGCACTCCACTGTCTCATCTTGGTGACGAAAGTGGATTCACACCCACAGCACCACTGCACTACCGTACCACCGTACCACCGCAACGCCGAGACACCGAACCGACAGAGAACACGCCGTTACCACACGTAGTACACGTGCTAGAGAAACAAAAACGAGCTACGTAGAGACAACCATCTACTATCACTGACCAAACTGTCTTGCAGACTCCCCCAACGAGACGCGCGGGGCCGCTTTCTGCCCGCAGTACCACCCCAACCAGCTCACCCACCCCCACCAACACAACTGACCCCAGTAGCCAATCCAACTCCGCCAGTACGCCCAAGAACGATGGCGGAAACCGTACCACTGTTTTACGGAGAACGGTCATCAGCAGAAAACCCCAGTGACTTCCTGAAGGCGTTCAACAGGAACATTCTGCTCTCGAACCCACAAGCTACGGACACGCGAAAGATAGATGCATTAGCGAACTACCTAGGAACCAGGTCACCAGCAGAAAGATGGTACCAAAGCCTAGCAGGAACGCAGCTAACGGTATGGGCAGACTTCATCAAGGAGTTCAACACAAGGTGGCCCCCCATAGCAAGTGCAACACAAACGTCGGAGGAATACCAGGCAGAGCTACTAGTGCACAAGATGGCAGAAGACGACGTAGGGACGATCAAGACAGTAGGACAGCAAAAAGTATGGGCGCACGTGAAATGGGTAGAGGAAGCATGGGAGCTGGCGATGTTAGCAGGAATTCAACAGAGCTCGACGCTAATCTGGCAAGTAAAGAAGCAACTGCCCAAAGCTATACGAAAGCTATTGGACGATGAATATGCTGATTGGGGAGCGTTCACGAAAGCAGTAAAGGACCTCAACACGTCGAAGTTAAAGCAGGAGAGGGAGGATATAGAGGAGAGAAAAAGGAGCGAGGAGGCACGGGACCAAAAACTGCTCCAGAGAATGGAGGCAGTGAAACAAGCAGCGACCGCAGACCTGACAGCACAGCTGCAACGTCTCACCATAGGACAAGTAGCAGTGTCCCGGACCAACCCACGTGCAATGCCCACAGCAGCACCAGCCACAATGAGATTCGCAGTGCAGCAAACTCCGAGACGAAACCCCCCTCACGCACCGCCTACAGAAGAACTCAAGGAAACGGTTCGGAAGGCGTTGAACCAGTTCCTGCACCAACAGGACGATGAGGAGGGCCAGAAGAACTACCTAGCACAACTCGCAGCATGGACAGCAAAGCATGGAGATACAATGCGCATCACCGAACACATGCCATATCCACTCAAACCCGGCACAGCAATAATATGCTCGGGTGAGTGTTTCAGATGTGGCACACATGGGCACGGAAGCAGGAACTGCCCAACCCCCGAGGGAGACGCAGCACGGCTGAACCGTAACGAAACAGCATGGAGAGCGCTGTGTAACAGAACGCTGGGACCGTTTAATAGGAGTACTGCATACAATACCTGACTCGTAGCCCTAGACGATCAGGGAAACGAGACAGGGCCGCTGTGAAGGACAGCACACCAGCCCCGATGCTCGAGATATCTAGGACAACACCGAAAGGCTCGCATGTACCGTGCAAAGAATCACGCATTATCGATCTCTATTCTGCGGCACAGGAAATGCGACACCATGCATCGGATATCTTGAACAAAACTGTCCCGTTCACACATCCGATCGCACTCAAAAGTTCAGACGGCGCGATGATACACGTACAGGCGCTCTTTGACGATGGAGCCATGACTGGCACAATGGCACTGTCCACGTTCAACGAAATCAAGCATGGGTTGAAAGGGTGGAAACCATCAACACAAGCACTCAGAATGGCGAATGGGGTAGTCGTCCCATCACAAGCGACGTGGACAGGCGCTATAAACATACAAGGAGTGGAGGTCATGGGAACTTTCGAAGTCTTTGACAGCGCAGGGGGATGGTCGTTCCTGTTCGGAAAACCTCTATTGAAAGCCTTCAGAGCCGTACACGACTACACTACGGACGAGGTAACAATCTCGGATGGCACCACAACAGCAATGCTGCAGAACCATCCCGCCGCCACCCCACCTCCAACAAGCAGAGATTGCAACAATGCAATGCATGCCTCCACAGAAACGGGAACAAAGACGAGCCAAACCGACACCAGACGGTCGGACGAACTCGGGAATAATGCAAACATATTCACGAGGCAAACAAACCTGTTTGCACCCAAGCGAGTTGAATATATCCTGCAGAACGTCAAGATCGGCAATGATCTATCAGCAAGTGAAAGAGCAGAAGTAACTAAACTGCTGACAGAGTTCGCAGATGTATTCGCGTGCTCACTCAGCGAGGTCTTACTGATACCCGGAGCGAAAATCGACCTGAACATACCAGACGATATGAGCTTCCGTACCACGGTACACCAACGACCAATGAACGCACCACAAAGGCAGTTCATGAGCAAGTGGGTCGACCAAATGCTAGACGCAGACCTGATTGAATACGCCGACATACCGCATATCAAACACGTTGCCCCAACGGTACTCACGCAGAAGACGCATGACGACAACAACGCCATGACGCTCGAAAACTTGCAAAGCGAGTTGAACAGACAGTGCGCGGAAGCCAACATGCCACGCCCATTCCAGGAACCAGTAGACGCAACCTACCCACTGCTGGGAATGATGAACGTAACAAGCGAAGCGTCAAAATGGAGGGTAACGCAAAACTTCGCGGAACTGAACAAAGCTACCCAGGTACCACCGATGTTCCAGGGAGACTTACGAGCTAAACAACTGCGCCTAAGCGGACACAAGTACGTGTCAGTCTTTGATTTCGCATCAGGCTTCTACGCTATAGAAATACCAGAAAAGTGGCGACCGTACTTCACATTCTTTGTCGAAGGAAAAGGCTACCTGTGGTACAAACGGATGGCAATGGGGTGGACAGGAGCGCCGACAATCTTCTCAGCGACAGCAACGCGGTGCCTACAAGAAGTACTAACAGACGACACAATGGAGCTGTTCGTGGACGATGGGGCATGCAGCGATGATACCTTCGCAGGAATGATAGCGAAACTGAGATGGATCCTCATGCACTGCAGATGGCATAAACTGTCATTATCGCCTACTAAGTGCAGACTTTTCATGACAGAAACAACGTTTGCAGGAGCAATGGTAGGCCCGCAGGGAGTCCAACCGGACTTAGCAAAATTGTCAGCGGTCGTCGGTTGGAAGCAACCTGACTCAGCATTGAACTTGATGTCGTTCCTGGGACTCACCGGGCATTTCAGAGACCTCATCAAAGGATATGCAAGAATCGAAGGACCACTGTGCGACCTTGTTAAGGCAGTGGAAATACCTAAGCCCATTTCGAAAACTATGTACCGCAGAGCAATGACTAACCACAAGTTAGCAGATAAATGGGAACAAAAGCACACGGAAGCATTCCTCAAGCTGAAAGTCACGCTAACCAGTCAGCCAACGTTGCATGCACCACGGTATGATGGCACGCCGTTCATAGTAACCACTGACGGATGCCAAGAGGGCTTCGGCACAGTACTAACACAGAGAATCAAGACAGAGGCTCCGAATGGCAAGGTAGTCAACAGAACGGTACCCATAGCATTTGCGTCAAAGCGAACATCAGCAGCTGAGCGAAACTACAAACCTTTCTTACTCGAATTTGCAGCGCTGAAATTTGGGCTAGATCACTTCTCTGACACAATATGGGGTTTCCCAGTGGAAATAGAAACGGACTGCAAAGCCCTAAAGGACGTGCTAACCAGCGACCGCATATCAGCGGCACACGCAAGGTGGAGGGACGGAATCATCGTGCACAACATTGTAGCAGTACGACATGTGCCGGGCCGCCTCAACGTCGTCGCAGATGGACTGAGCCGTCAATGGGACAACACTGAACGCACGACCGAAGATGGTAGCCAGTGGACGGTCAGCCCCGACATGACGGCAAGGTCAGGCCTAGTAAACGACATGTTTACCCTCAACAAACTCTCAGAGGACGACCGCAACCTGCGAGAACGATTCAAGCAGGAACCATTGTTCTTAGAGGTAATAGACGCTATCCGTAACACAGATGCTAACACCCCCATATGTGAACGTAGCAGGGCGAGGCACCGTGCGACCCAGTATCTAATCAGCAACAACAAGCTATGGAGACTACATGGGGGCATGAGCATCAGACCAAGACACAAAACGGAATGCATCACACGAGAAGAAGCGCAAAGGGAAGCAAAGCATCTACATGAAACAGGAGGACACTGGGGCAGAGACGCGTTGAAAATAGCACTCACGGACAAGTATTATTCCCCCAAATTAGACGTCTCAATAATGAAAGCCATACAGGAATGTGCGAAGTGTAAGAACTTCGGGATGCCCAAGATAAATGCGCTACTAGAACCAATAACAAGACGACACCCGTTCGAATTGTTAGTGGGTGACTACCTATCCATGCCAACGGGCAAGGGCGGGTATCATACACTAGGGCTCTTCCTGGACACGTTTTCACAACATCTATGGGTAACGAAGTTCAAAACAGCTGGAACCGCGAAGACAACAGTGGACAGCCTAGCCACCATCTTCAACAACTACACGGCGGCAGAAACGTTCATGACAGATGGGGGACGGCACTTCAACAATGAGACAGTCAAAGACTACTGCGCTAAGTGGTCATGTACTCATCATGTAGTAGCAGCGTACTCACCCTGGATTAACGGTTTAGTAGAAGGAACCAATAAGCTGCTGCTACATGTCCTAAAACGACTGTGCGCTCCCGATGTGGGCGAAGATAATGTGGAAAGTGAAGATTGGAGCAAACTGCCGAAAACGTGGCCAGATCATCTGGACGAAGCAGTACGTGCGCTCAACAACCGACTCCTACCATCCCTCAAGTTCACGCCTAAAGAACTACTACTTGGACTAGTGGTAGACACAAAGCGCACGGAAATAGCCTACAGCACAACTGAGCCAGTCACCATAGACGCAGCGGTCCACATGGCGTATGCGGCGCAACAGCGACTTGATGGATACGATGAAGCTATCAAACACGCCATCAAACGAAAGGCCGCCTTCGACCGTCGGGTGCTCAAACGACACCACGCAGAAGTCGTATTCACAAAAGGCCAGCTAGTGCAAGTGTACCGAAGCGACCTAGACTACACGTTCAAGACAGAGCGCAAAATCTTACCTAAGTGGTCGCAACCATACTGTGTAGCAGAATGGCTAAAGAACTCCTACAGGTTGGAATCACTAACGGGTATCCCTATGGCAGGCGAGTTTAGTGCTCGACACCTGCGAGCGTTCTTGCCCAGGGAAGGGACAAAGCTGTACACGGATCAACACGAGTACATGAAGAATGCACGCAAACAGAGGAGGGGACAAGAGGGTACAAGCATGGAAGGAGAGAAAGTCGGCAAAGGCATAGCAAGTGCAACGGAGAACGAAGAAGAAAAAGCAGAGGGAGAGAACAGAGAAGCGGAGGAAGAAGCCATAGAGCGGACCGCGCAAGTGGAACCACCAGGAGAACCATAGAGGCGCATAGCGCAGGGATGCAGTTCAGACGACGAGGACGTCGTCATTTTTTGAGAGGGGCACATGTAGTAGGGGAGACAGGGGCATGCGAGAGAGTTAGTGAGGCTTAGTCAGCAGGAGGAGGATAGCAGCACGGGACACATGTAGGATACGACACGTTTGTACGAGGAGAACGAACGGCACTCCACTGTCTCATCGGGGCAGGCGCAGGACCTGCCAACTTACCTTGAGGAGGTTGCGGAGCATGGTAAGGCCCAGGGGGCAACAGATACTTTGTCGCTCATCCAGTTTGCTATTGATGGAGCACCACCCCACACCGGAAGGCTCTGGAGCCACCTTGTGGCCAGTGCACCAATTCTCGAGTGATGGGAGAATTTCAAGGCCCTCGTAACTCTCCAGTACCCTGAGATCGAGCCAGTCGAGGATGTTCTCGAGTGCTTTGAGGAGTTCTATGCTTTCCTCGAGGGGACTTGTCGCAGCGAGCTAAGCTCAGTCCCAGCCCTAGGGGACTACCTTCGTTGTTTCCAGCTTTTGTTCTTGGCCCTGGTGAGTCGGAATGTTGTGGAGTTGGGCCATCAAGCCCTGCTGTTCCTTCGAGGGCTCCCACCACTGGTCGAGTCTGAGGTCTCGAAGAGGCTCACATCGAGGTACTCCCTGTTCAGGTCAGGCTACCTATGGCCCATCGAGGTTGTTGTTTGTGTTACAAAGGAGGTTATCGAGGATGGGGTAGGCTGCTCTGCCCCTCGTCTAGCTTCGAAGAAACCCTCGTCAGCCCTCGAGTCTCTCGAGGAACCCTCTCAGTACTTGCGCTTGCCCTCGTTCAGTCACCACTCAGATGCCCCTGTGGAGTACTCTCGGTCTCATTCTAGAAGATGCTCCCAGGGAGAGGCGCACTCGAGCACAAAGCTTCCCCCTCATTCCCCCTTCGAGGCATCCCCTCGAACTTCGAAGAACTCCCCTCCCTCCCCCAAGCTCACTTTGAGCAGCTCGTCTCCTTGCCGAGTCACTTATGCAGGCTCGTGGCACACTGTGGCACAGCCACGGCAGTGTGTCCCGGATAAGCAAGCTGGTGACTTAGCCTCGAACTCGCTTCGTAGCTCGAGAGAAGATCAATGGTTGCATGCACACTCACCTCGTGACCCTTGTCTCGAAACTGCTTTGAGGACCCCTTCGAAGCTACCCTCGGATCTTGAGCCACCCCACCAAGCCTCGTTCCTCCTTCGAGAGGCTGTGATTTCGACCAAGAAGCCTTCCCCTACTGCTTTCGAGTCGTGTTCGAGAGTGTCAAGTGGAGTTTCACCCCTTCGAGAGTGTGTGGGTTCGAGCATGCCCTCCCTGGCCCCTCGAGAGTCTAGTTTCTGTTTCTTCTGTGGTCGAGAAGGACATGTTCGAGCTCAGTGCAAGGTCTGTGCTTCGTACTTAGCCGCAGGCAGGTGTAGGGTACTTCAAGGTCGCATTGTACTGCCCACAGGTGAGGAAATCCCTCGTGAGGCGCTCGGGCACACCCTTCAGGCTCGATTGGATTTCTGGGCACTTGCTGGTGGCCCAGGAGGTCTAGCTACTCAGTTACTGTCTCCCCCTTCAAGCTCCAAGTCAGCCCTGCCCCTCGCCTGCTCTCGATTTGATCCCGAGACTACCCCGGAGCGCCCTTCGAGTTCGAGGGCCCCTGCATCCCCCTCGAGGGCAACCCAGTCACACTCGAGCATCTCCCAAACCCTCGATAGGAAGCCTCGAAGCTTTGAACCAGGCCTTAGTCGAATCCCGAGGCTCGTCAAAGCCTCTCGAGGACTCATTTCCCCCTCTCGAGCCCCTCCTGCCCCTCCGAGCCCAGTCCCACCCCCAAGTCGAATCCCAAGGCTCATCAGAGCCTCTCGAAGGTGTGTTTCCCCCTCACACAGCTCTCCATCCCCCTCGAGTTGCCTTTCGAGGCCTGTCCAGGCTCGAGGCCAGTCTCGCCTTCGAAGCTACTCCCTCGAACCCCCTCGTTTCCCCTCGATGCCACTCTGGCACCCTCTCCTGTGGGTGTTGGGACCTCTTTTCATTGGTATTTTGTTTATTTTATGGTCTCTTTCATTGTCGAGTTCGCGTTTTTTGAGTTTTGATTTAGAGTTTTTGTTTCGAGGAGGATAGCCCTCGTCTCGCTATATGATACAGCTCGGTATGTGATGACTGGGGACAGTCACTATTTAAAGCCACCCTCGGATGTAGGGAGGGAAGTCTCCCTACTAGGTATTTTATTTTATTTCACTGTTTTTACTTTACAGATCTGCTCTGTTCTTATTTCCTTATCTTTTTACTTAGTGTTTGGATGCGTTGTTGGCTTATGTAAGCCAACAACTACTTACAGTACACTGTACTTACTTAGAAAAGAAACAGCCGCATTACTAGAGACGAGGAGCAGACGGAAATAAGGACGCAGAACCTCGGGAGAATATTTCTCCAAGGTCAGACACTCGTTAGACGAATCTCAGCACTCTTTTGGACTTTTAGGGCGCGTTTTCATTGTTTTCACCACTCTTTGACACTCTACCAGGCATCTCTAGCCTCCTGGGTCGAACTAGGACCCCTCTTCCAACAGGAGCCTCTTTTAGTCTCCTCCCACTGTCCTTTCTCGACAATCTTTACAACGACACACCACTACCATAGGACCTATGTAGGTAGCAGGGTTTCGTCTTTCGATCTAGCTCCTTCTCAATATGAGAGTTTCTGACGAGGATGAGTGAGCCAGGTTTGAAGTTGAAATCATGGATTGTGCGCTCGAAACAGGATGCAAAGTCTTTGGCAGAGGCGAAGTGGGCTTTCAAGACTCGTTCATGGACTAGTGCCAGGTCTTCTGGACACTTCTGAAGTTGACGAGCACAGTTAGCGATGAGGTCAGTGGTCGAGTAAAAGTCTGCCTCGAAGGGGGAGAGGAATGTCGCCTTGGTGAAATTGAAAGGGAGCCTGGGATGGACACCATGAGCCATATAATAAGGGGAGAATCCTGTAGCTTTATGAATGGTGACTCTTTTGGCCCAGAACACAGATGGGGCAACCTCTGACCACCTTGATGCTTCTCCCTCACAACTCTTCACCATCGCTTCTCTAACATCAAAATGCCGCCACTCTACCACTCCGTTTGCTTGTGAATTATAAGGCGAGATGCTGATGTGACAAATGCCATAGGTCTTCGAGAGCCAGTCAAGAGCTAGAACATAAGGTCTGCCATTGTCAGTAATGATTTCCCCGATGGCTCCCCAACGACACAGGATCTGCTCGAAGAGGAACTTCCCAATGGATTTGCCAGTCTCTGACTGTAACATTGCCCATTCTGGGTAGCTAGTGAGCGAGCAGCAGGCTTGAGTGATGTAGCGATAGCCATTTGACTTTGGCATTATGAAGGTATCGACATAAGCTTTGTAGAATAGAGGTTCAGGGACAGCAACGACAGGGGGAATGTGGATGCAATTGAGGCAGCGAATTTGGCATTCGTGACACATTCTGATGTACCAGCAATCGTCCTGCTCTAGCATGGGCCACCAAAAACATATCAGCAATCAGATGCGGGTAGAGAAAATACCCTTATGGCCCAACTCGTCGTGGGCTTGGCGAATAAGACTGAGACGTCTATGAGGGCAAACTACGAGTTGGTGACGACCTTGGGGCTCTTTCCTCCAAAGTTCTCTGCCCTTGACGAAGTATCTGGTCGCAAGCTGGATGAGGCTCTCTAAATCCTTCTCTCCTATTCCATCTGGCGGTTTCTTCGTCTCCAAGAACTCCTTCACCACTTCTAACCTTTCATCCCTCTGCTTCGCTTTCTCGGATTGTGGAATTTCTATTTCTGTGTTATCTGGCAGCGTTTCGACTGCGGTAAAGACGCTGATGTCCTGGGGTGGGGGATTGGATAAGCAGTAGATGGATGGCGGTGATTTGACAGGAAGACATAGTGGCAGTGTCTTCGGCTCTCGACGATTCACCAGTTCCATTGCAAAAGCTCTGCATTCATCAACCCAGTCCTCATGTTCTTCGTCTACCTCAGGGTCTTCATCGGCTTTGGGCCTCCTAGACAGTCCATCAGGTGCAGTGTGCTTAGGGGCAGGTACATGGACAAGTTTGAAGTTGAAAAGGAGGATACCAGCAATCCATCGATTGATGGTTGCATTGGGCTGCAGGTCAGGGTTATTAATCATTCCCTTGATATACCTTGCATCCACCTCCACAACCAAGTTCTGCACGCCAAATATATAAAGCCTCACATCGTGCAGGGCTCAAAAAAGACTGAAGAGTTCGAGTTTTGCCTGGCTATAATGCCGCTCACAATCATTGAGAGTAATGGAGCTGAAACGAGTGGGGTATCTCTTCCCATCTTTGCCTTCTTGCATGAGGATATATCTGATGGCGATGTTAGAGGTGTTGATGGCAAGGATGACAGGTTGGGCAGAATTATAATCGATAGATCAAAGGGCTGGGGAGGAGATGATGGCGGAACGAAGGTAGTCCATGGCTGTGCAGTGTTCATCTCCGAAATCGAAAGGGACATCTTTCTTGGTCAGTTCAACGAGGGGATGCACATGTCTGGCAAAGTCTTTGATGAAGATGCAGCAGTATGAACAAAGACCTAGGAATCCCCTGACTTCAGTGATGTTAGCACAGTATGGCCAGTCTTTAATCTTCTGAACTTTGGCTTCATCTGGGATCCTCCCTTCATATGATACCTTATGCCCAATGACTACGATAGATGGAGCGGCAATAATGCATTTCTTGGCAGAGATGGTAGCACCAGCATGACAAAGACGATGAAGGACACAGTTGGTGTTCTGGAGATGCTCCCAAATGAAGCAGCGAATCCCAGGGTTCTCAGGTATCGTCTCATAGGTTCTGTTGGCATTTTGGTAGCATGATTTTGGCCCTTTAATGGGGCAGTCGTCGATGAAGGGGATGGTGACTTCAGGGATTTCTTCCTTCAAGATCCAGCAGACATCCCCATGGAAGATCTGGACAGCATTTGTGTAACCCATAGGAAGTTTCGTGAGTCGAAGAGTGCCGATAGGGGTTTGGAAAGTGGTAAGGTCGCAGTAATCATCGTGGATGGTCCTGTGGTCATATCCTACCATCAGATCCAGGATGCCGTATACAGAATGACAAGCAAAAGCTTCTGCTATTGAATCGACGAAAGGGGGAATGGCTGAATCCTGGATAGACACAGCATTTAGTGGTTGCAAATCATGGACTAAATGGAGGGATTTTCTGTCTTTCTTGATGACACAACACCACTTGGATCTGTAGGACGAAGTTGATGGTTTGTAGATGCCAGTGGCAATTTTTTCTTTAATTATGTTTACGATGTCTCGAAAAATGGCGGGAGGGATGGGGATATTTCGTTCGACCCAGGGCTTGTGGGACAGCATCAGAATTTTCAGAGGGGGGAACATATCTTCATGAAAGGTTCCTCTTTCAGAGGTCTCCCATGCAAACGCTGCCTCGTGGGTATGAACTAGCCATTGAACGAGGCATAACTCCGCCAGCCAAAGGAACTTGGCAGGGTCGAGATCAAGCTCTTCTGCTCATTGCGCCGTAAATCTAGAACCGGGAATGAAGGTGGTGGGGTGGTATGGTAATACAGGAAGGTCTGTGAGAGGGTCACCAATCTCCCGACGCTCTACTCTGAACTCGACAGGCATCGCAGTTGGGATAGGTTTCACCTTCTTCGCTACAGGTTTGTACTTCAAAACATGATAAATGGGGTTGAAATGAAGATTGGACCGTAGAACTGAAAGTGTCAGTGGGGAAACAGTAGTACTCATAGAAAAGAGGAAGGGATCTTTGGGAGAAACAAAACTAGAGTCAAAAGGATCAAGAACAGGCATACTGTCAGTGTTATAGTCATATAAACAAGCCACGGTGGTGTTTTCTTCAGAGTCTGTATGAAAAGGTGAAACGAACAATCTCATCGAAGAAGGGGAATCTGAAACATAGAGGGAACACATGGATACTATATTCTCTTGGTCTCCTCAAAACTCTGGCAAGTCATTGACCGACATTAAAAACCCTGTTCTCCCATATCCAAGTGGCGGTGGCATTCTTGGCGAGCGAAATACTCCACCTCGTCTTCTGGGTTTATGAATTGAGGGTACTGATAGAGGTGATGATGGGGACGAGTGGGGATTAACAGTTGGCGGCCTGAGTTGGGGTCACGGATTTCTAACAATTGCTTGCCATCTGGGAAGTCTCGAAGAATGCTGCTGAGGAGGCAGAAAAATGGGCGGCCTAGGATGAGGTCGAATGGGGCTCTGTCGACAACTTGGATCTGGAGATGGGCTTCGATGGGCCCGATACACAGAGAGGCATTTTCTATGACACCTAGAGTACTCTCCTTTGATTGGTTAGTGGCCTCCAAAGTCATACACATGTCAGAGCAAAGAGGGGAACCCAGAGCCTCCCATAACTCACGCCTAAGGGCCACTACCTGGCAACCACTGTCGAGAATACACTTGACATGAAGCTTACCCATTAAAACTCCATCTACTGCACGAAGAGGAGCAGTGGCTAGGCCAACACACTTCCCCTCTGTGTCCTTGATGAGATATTGTTCATATGAGGCCCAAGTTGACAACAAAGACGATTCTGACGCAGTCTCGAGGCTACCAATCATGATCTTTTTTGTCATAGCCATCTCTTTAATTTGTTTGCAGATTTCTGGGCTGACAGCGAGAAGATCTTGTGTCGAAATTTCGATCTTGGCACCCAGGACTTGGGACATGAGGCATTTAGTGGCAGCAGCTTCATCAAAGCCACTCTGGTAACGAAACTGAGGGGTAGAGTTAGTCTGAGGCTTGGGGTTAGACGCTTCGGTGGCATTAGGTCTAGTCTGAGGGATGTTAGATGACAGCTGAGTGTTTGAAGCTGAGGTTGGTGCAGAGTTGTTGTCTAGAGGGGGGTTGACAGTGGTGGCATTACGAGGACGACGAGCGGGGATTTCCACCCTGTCGAAACAAGCGGGCTTCTTCTTCTTGATGGCGTTCTTAAGCTCCTCGACCTGAGCATAGGCTCTGGCTAGGGCGTGCTTGTCTTCTTCGTCAGCGTTATTCTCGATCTCCTTGTCGACAAGGTAAGATGAAGGGTGAACTTCTACCTGAAACTCTGTGGTGTCATTAGAACCAAAGAACATGGTATTAACGAGATGGGGAGGGGTATCACACCCTCGAGACGAAGAAGTGGTTCCTGGGGACTGAATAGAGATGAGATTAGCTGACGCCATAATAGACTCTCTAAGAGCCAAGAAGTTGTCGATCTTTTCCTTGAAATTCCGCCCTGTGGCAGATCTAGGAATGTCAGAGCCATCTTTCATGAAGACCCTACCGCCAATGAGCACACATTTCCCTTGGCGGACATATTCCTGGCACAGTTCACACTCAGGGGTCCTATGGCCATCAGTGCTGCTGCAGAAGAAGCAGCAGGGGTCGAACGATCAGCCAAACTGTTGGTCTGTGGGTTGAGTCTGGCGGCTTCCTGAGGCAGGGTCAGTGGCTTGTACATATTCTCGTTTCAGGATAGTAGGTGGCACTGTCAGTTGGGAGTAAGACTCTGGAAATAACACCAAGCTGTCAACCTGAGCAATGTTTCGATGTGTGCCGCTCAAGAGGTAGGTCGCATGCTTATAGATGTCATCAAATGGCCACGGGTCATCGATGTCATGGTCTAAGTCTTTGAGTTGAAGGCGAGTGGCAAGGCGGTTATGGAATCCAGGGGGGAAACCTTCAAGGAACTTCTCATTGATGTAGTCATCAGGGAGTTTCTTCTTTTTGTTGATGAGGGTGACGATACGACGAAATTCGTGGACATATTTGCCGAGATCATCGAGGGATGACATGGGCTTCTGCACTTGGTGATGGAGGAGGGTTTCGAGGTTGGCTTTAGTGTATTGACGACCTTTAACATTAGCACCAGGGTAGAAACTGGTTACTTCATTAACAAAGTCCTCCCAGTCATCGCCTGCAGCAGAGTCGAGAGATGACCATAACTCCGACTCATTTCTGTCGGTGTAACGAATGGCCCACTTTATTTTTACTTTGTCAACAGTGATACCTGCATCAGTGCAGATCTGGTCGACATCCTCGAAGTAGGTGCATATATCTTCAGTCTTTCCTGAGAACTTGGGGGCTTTGTTAGAGCCCCTGAGTGGCATTTCATGATGGTTAGTGGAGTTGGACATGAGAACTTGAATGGATGACGAAGGGGGAAGAGGGTTATGGATTGCAGGTGGACTTCTGAGCAGTATTGGTGGAGGAAGTTGGACAAGCGGCAGGATGAGACTCTGAGAGGCGATATATGAAGATGGGGGTAAGAGAAGTTGTTTGGCAGCGAAAATAGAAGCGGTTGAAGAGGATGAGGACGATAAATCGGTGAGTGGCGATAATTCTTGGCGTTCTGGTGGTGGTGCGAAAGACTCATTGAGATCAAAGGCACCTGGTATATCAACTGTCGACAGAGAGTCAGGTTCTAGACGATGGGGGAAGTCTTCTGGGAAAGACTCTGAACCTAGGGAGCTAAGCTCAGGAATATCACAAGGGTTAGTAGCAGGAACAAAAAGATCAGAAGAAGATATAGAGAGACGACAGAAGGGCTCTAAGAGCTCTTCAAGTTCTGTTCTGTGGCAGGTAGGTCGAAGAGATCTCCTTTCCAGATCTACAGACCCCTCATGGTGGGCTCCAAAATGATGTGGGCAACTCTTCTTGTGAGAGTGCAAGGGGAAAGTGGGGAAGGCTGTAGGTAAAACCTAGGCTTGTCCCAAGGGGTGCTGAGTCGCAAGGAGACAGATAAGGAGGCCTGAAGGGTGTAGGAGGACTTTTCTTGGTGACTGGGGAGTGTTGGTGACAAAGAACTCGAAAGTCTGCCCTAGACAGGCAGCAGGGATTCTTCTGGGTGGGAAGACGCTTGTATGGACTTGGGACTCGAAGGGCAGCGATAGTAGACTCTTGTAGACAACGGGAAAATTCTTGTAGTCGCAGGGGACCAGTTTAATGAAGTAGTGGCAATTTACTGATGGAGAAAGACTCAAAGACAGTGAATAGACGATAAGACTAGCTCTGGGGACTCTGTGGACACTCTGGAGACTCGAAAATACTCTGGGATACAACTCTGGGGACTCTAGAAACTCTCAGACACACAGATGTTGACTCCAAAAAGTGGGTGGTTATTTTTCTATGTACAGTGGACTTTTTGTAGCGTAAGGACAGTGGTTTCTAAGGTAAAACCAGAATATTTTGGATCTGTCATATGTCAAAAGTAATAAGAGAAAAGATAAAGACCGATGCATGGACAATCACATGCATGGCAGTGACATAGACGAAGATAAAACAAGTAAAGTCCATAAAAATGAAGGTAAGTAAAAGTGGAAAGCATACAGACAATGTGCCTGGGTAGCGAGTGTACATTGTAGGGGGAGGCAGCGATTTCTTCAACGGGTCTGGGATGTGGTGGGCGGTGTTACTAAGCGGGCGACAGCCTCGGTGCTTGTAGAGTGGATATAGCCACCAAGGGGATATGTCGACAGAGGATGAACCTAATATGGTAACTGGTGAGTCAGTGGCGATGTTGCTGGTGCGAGTACATGACATGATGGAAGGTGTGATGTTAGCATACGCGGCGATGTTTCTAGCCAAGGGAGTGTTGTAATGCATGAGTGAGCGACTACTGAGAGTGAGAAAGGCCACTAAGGGAGCTCTGTAGCCTCAGGGAGTATAGGCTCCCTACACTGGTACGTTCGGTTCCAGTGGGACCATCCTCGATTGATGCCAGGTCAAAGTCATTCAGAACACCCATGATCATTCCATCTGAAATCTGCTTGAACATTAGGTTGGATGGGCTGACATCTCGATGGTAAATGCCATTCTTCCAAAGAGCAAGATGACCTTCGTTGAGGGATCAAATTGGTTTCAGCCTGACAATGGAGATGACTCACACTTCACTGCTGCCCACCACGTGTGCAAAAAATTGGCCCCGACAAGATCGGTGATTGGCTTCAGTTTCCGAAAGAGGATTAGATATAGAACGCGCACTCCATCGGTCTTTAGGCCGAGTCAGTTCCGAATCACTGTGGTGGAGGTATCCCAGAATGCCTCATACAACACCATGTCGGGGACATGTCCTTTCACATCTTCGTTCCATTCTGCGATCTCATACACTTTCTTCAAGATTTCGGGCTCGCTCTTGCATGCTTCTTCTGTCCAAAAGACTTTGGCAACAAGACTGTTCTCACACAAAAGTTTCTTGCTCGTCACAGGGAAGAGGTTGGTGGCACAGCCATTAAGACCAAAGTGTGTAACCCTCTCCTTTGACAACGATAAATCAAGAGTGATGTCAATGTCGCTACCCTGCTCGTCATGCAGGATGATCTCGTGAGAACCAGGGCAAGTCCCAAATTCCGGGTCGATGTAGGGACTCAGGCCCCAATGGTGGTCTTCGAAGCGTTGCATGGCGAGAAGGAGCACCAGGAAGCGAGGAAGATCTTGAATAAAATTGAAGGTGGTACATTGAATCATGCCCTGCCGGTCATAATGCCAAAGGTAGAGGAGATCGTCTATCGTAGTGTGGGCAAACATACAGTGTCAGGTAGACAGATGTCATTAACCCACCGACAATGATGAGGCCAATCACATGTTGCCGCCCACCATGAGCGGCAGACATCTCAGCCACATAAGAGCCTGCCTGGACAGTTACTGGGTGGCTCATTTTGGGCTCCGACTTTTGTCATTTGGATTGGGATTCGGGCACTTCAAGCTGCTCAGATGTCCTTTTATGACTGGAGCCAGAGGCCTTATCCTGCTGGCGAGTGGACCATCAGGCTAAGCAATAGTCATTATCAAGGCCGCCTACCATACCAAGCAGTCACCTACTAGGTTCACAGGGAGGTGGTCGAGAATTGACACTAGATGATGCAGGTGTGACTGACAGCAAGTCCACCTGGCCAGGACCCAGCTCATGACTGAGAACATCCATTCAGAGATATTTACGTTTGGGAGTCTGGGAGTCTGGCTGGCAGGTGTACGTCTCTGGAGGGGTTTCCATCTTGCACTTGGAAGTCTTGCACTCCACAAACGTACGGATGCTGTGCCACCTGAAAGGATATTGGGGATGCATTGTGGCAATATTGAGGGGAAGATCATCTGGATGAGAGATATTCTCTTCTGATCCACGAGCTTGAAGGGTGTCCTGCTCCAAGACTAGCACGATGTCTGGTTTATGGTGCGAAATTTCACCTTGGTGGCTTTGCATCAACAACGATGGGTCGTTGATGTGGAAGTAAATAGGAGAGTGGCCATGAGGGCGAATCTTCGGGATGTGGAGCAACTGAAGACAGAGGAGTGCAGTGTTCACCGCTTGCATGAAGTCGGGGTATAATGTATTTTCATTCATATTGTATTTTTCTGAGCTATGCAAACCAATCAGAACATAATAAGATGTGATCATGGAATCATACTATGCTTTGAGATGATACTTGACATAAGACGGCTGTACTTTGAGACCATTGACCTGGAACGAGCCATTGCAGATAGGAAGGACAGCCTCGAGGCAATTCTTGAACAAGACATGCTTGTATGATGAATCTGGGTCGTTCATGCAGTCCACGAGAAAGGCTTTCAGCATTTCGTTGATGGGACACTCCATAAACTTTTCAACATCTCAGGTTATCCATGGACGAACGTTGTGTTGGAGATTGTAAATCTCCCCTGTATTGCAGGTCCTAGGTGTGATGTTTGAGTGCTTACATAATCACCTTAGAGCGGACTTAGCAGTACATTTCATAGAGTTCCCGTCTACTGAGGGTAAGCACTCATATATTTCAGGGTATATTACTTACTAACATCCTGTAGTAGCCTACAGGTACAGTACTCTACCTAGTAGCTCACAGTCTACTGAGGTAGCCTACAGATATATTTCAAGACGTTGGACCACAAGCACCTGTACAAGTCATGTTGGAGATTACCTACTTACAGCAAGTAGTGATTACATAATGTGCCTGTGTATTTTCGGCACTTCTTTTTTCCTTCAGACCTCAGGCTTTGATACCCATCAGAGACTGAGGTATGACCTTTATTCTTAGTATAAGTCGTTAATACTTACCAACTTGTTTAGTCTTCTGTTCACATAGGTTAGTTAATATACTAGGCTTTGATACCCATCAGAGACTGAGTCTTCTGTTCACATAGTTTCACTCTGCTTTTGACAAAACATCGAGAGGTTATGAGCCCCGGCAGCTACTGAACTATACACAGAAAAATCTCATCTTGCCTACTCTATAAGCCACTGCAATGTCAAATCCACCTTCAGCCTCTACAGCTGGCCCATCAAGGGCAAGTGCATCAACTACAACTACAACTACTACACTCTCAGCAAAGTCTGCTCATGCATCAAGTCGGCTCTATGATATACCATCTCTTGATGATGATGGGACAAACTTCCAGACCTGGAAGTATCGAGTTGAAACAATACTAGATGTATGTGGACTATGGGATATCGTTGGTGGCACATCAATGACTGCACCCAACCCTACTGCCGATCCTGCTGGCCATGCAGAATGGTTACTCAAGGACAAGGAAGCTCAAGCCCAGATCACCCTTACCTTGAAGGATGAACCCCTCAGTGGAGTTCTCCATGCCACGACAGCAGCCCAAGTCTGGACCAAGCTATGCCAGCGCTACGAAGGAAAGGGCAAACAGACTATAGCATATCTTATAGGCAAACTATTCTGAGGCACGCTCTCGGAAGACAGCCCTATGGAAAGTCAGTTGAACACCATGCGACAGAAAGCACACATCCTAAAATCATTGGGACAATCTCTTGATGACTTGCTCATTGCAATCACCATGGTCATCTCTCTACCACCTTCATATTCCACACTCTGCACGATTCTTATGTCCACAGACGACAAGCTCTCAGTTGATGCTGTCATATCACAGGTCTTGATTGAGGAAAAGTCACAGAAGACTGCTCTTGGTCAAAGTGTGCTTACAGCAAAAATGTCTGCACAACAGAGAAAAGCAAAGGATGAAAAGAAGAAGCTGAAATGTACCTACTGCAAAAAGATTGGTCATCTTGAGGACGACTGCCACAGAAAGAAGGCTGATGAAGCTGCAAGGACCACAGTGTCAGATGAGAGAAACAAAGCAAATGAAAAAGACAAGGGTGAGCTTAATGCCAAAGTCACAAACATGTCCTCTGATGACACGACATATCTTCAACTCTTTTTCACTAACACGCTTGACACAACACTTGACAAGCACTGGATAGTTGACTCTGGAGCCACTGTAAACATGTGTTCCCATAAGTCTTGGTTTTCATTGCTCAAACATCTCTCACCTGCACAAACAGTCACAATAGGAAATGGAAACACAGTACTCACAACCGCAACAGGATGCATCAATCTCGACATGCACCTAGCAGATGGCGGAACTGGTCGCATCGCACTACAGACAGTGTATTATGTGCCAGGCCTAAATGCGAACCTTCTCTCAGTCTCGTACCTTGCCAGTCGAGGTGGAAAGGTTGTCTTCAAGTCAAGTACTTGTTCCATAATCACCGACAACAAAACTGTGGGTATAGGTCAAAAGCGGGATTTGCTATACATCCTCACAGCAACAACACTGACCCAGAGTCACCCTGCCAACATGCTGTACCAAACCCCTTCTAAACCCAACTTCCACACCAACATTCCTGCAACGACAGTTGTACATGCCAGCTCAAAGGTTCCCCTTATAACTTGGCAGCAACAACCCAGCCACACAGACTCAGAGACAGCCTGTAGCGCCATAAGCAAGAATACAGTCACTGGAAAAGTGGTTACTGGCAACAAACAGTATTCAGATGCAGCGTGCCATCCCTGCCTCGAGGGCAATCAATATCGAGACACCATGTCATCTACAATGCCTGCTGACAGTCCTACCATGTCACATCAAGATGACTCTGTGGTGCATGCACCCATGGAAACCAAATCCAAGGGTCTCCACCTTCAAGCAGATCTGCACATGTTGCGAAACAGCACCAGCAAGGCTAAATGGATGAACAACACTTCAGTTCAGTGCATGACTACCATGCCAAGAGACACTGCCCTACCATACCATGGGGGTAATGCTCTACTGGCAGGCCACGTCACGAATCAAACACTGGCTCCTACTGTCTCCACACAAATTGCAATTCCATGCAAAACAAATACTGCAGCCATGGAGGAAAATTTGGGAGGTCAAACGCGAGCCACACTAAATCAGTTGGCTATAGGTCCACAAGGTCAATATAGGAAATGCAAGGGGGGACTCGCCTTCATACCCAAAATTTGCCTGGACACACATGGCCACAATGACAAGAACGTTGGCATGATGGACACCAATCTTCAATCAGAAGGATCCCGCAAGGAGAAGGGTGTTGAGAGCATCCGAGACGACACACATGAACCTCCCAATGGACCCAATAAGCCATCATCGTCACCTAACAAACTGGACAAGCGCCGGAACAAAAATGTGTTACCTACTGCAAAACCCAGGCCCAGCTCGCCAAACGAAACATCCTCGACCCCCACAGAACAGTCTGAACTCATCACGGAGCCTGTCCGTCGCCTACGAGACACAGCACAGCCCTTCACGAGCCCAGAATTCGAAAACAAGCCCAAAACATGTTCTAGGAGGGAAAATGGTCATGTTTCAACCTTAAACCAGTCCCCTGGGCACCCACGAAGCAAAATGGCTGTACCTAGGTCACCTATCGACTCCGTGGGCCAAACGATTGGAGGGGGCGACACGACAGGTGCAGAGAGCTTGCATGAGTGGCACAATGCTGTGGGAGAATGAGTAAACAGCGAGGTGGCTGCTTACCAAGCACAAACAATGAACAACAACAGCGCATCCTTCGACACAGCGCTTTGTCTCATTGACGGCGATTGGGAGCACGCTATGAATAATAAATATTATTGCCTTGCAGCTGAGACACACCACACACAACTGTGCTGTACCACCAGTACGTTTACCACCACCCATGCTATGCCTGTCCTCAGAGCACAGCACGACATGTACAATTTCGGCACCAGCATTTTATCTACCTTGCACAACCACTTCCGGATTCATGATCCCTACAAGATTCACTCGCACCTCAACACGAACAAACAAAGATAGCCATACGAAGCCCTTACTCCCATGCACACAGCTACAGTACAGGTATCTTACACATTCTTCCTTTTCTCACTTATCTCACTGAGGGGGCGTGTTGGAGATTACCTACTTACAGCGAGTAGTGATTACATAATGTGCCCATGTATTTTCAGCACTTCTTTTTTCCTTCAGACCTCAGGCTTTGATACCCATCAGAGACTGAGGTATGACCTCTATTCTTAGTATAAGTCATTAATACTTACCAACTTGTTTAGTCTTCTGTTCACATAGGTTGGTTAATATACTAGGCTTTGATACCCATCAGAGACTGAGTCTTCTGTTCACATAGTTTCACTCTGCTTTCAACAAAACGTCAAGAAGTCAACCATGAAAAAGTATATTCTCCCAGTGGTGGCTCTTCTGGCCATGTTGATCAGACAGGAATATACTGGAAGGCCATTCTCTGGGTCCTCCAACAAGCTCATGGACCTACTGGCAGTGCTTCACATTGATGGCTCAGAAGGCAGGGATGTATTGCCTCTGATCCACCAGGTGCTGTTTGAGGTGTGGACCACAGCATGGACACCCCAAGAGGACAGGGAAATTGTAGATCCCACTGAAAGGTGTCTAGCCCTACTGACACTCAGACAAGATGGGTCCTTCAAAGAGCCACATGATGTCACAGGCATCATAGCCAAGTTTGAGTACTGCATGCACCTCACCTTCTTGCAAGAGATCCACCATCACATACAGGCAGATGCTCAGAGCGATGAGCTGGAACATTGTCTAGCTCTGGAAAACTTCTTTGTGGAGAAGACACGGTACACATTCTCCTGACTATGGTCCCTTCAACACCGAGCAAGCTCCCTGGCCTATCCTTCTCCTCCAAGAAGGATGGGGCATCCTTCTTGGAGGAGAAGGATAGGTCATGCACAAGGAAGAAAATCAAGGTGGTCTGTGGAAAATATAGGTAGTCTGTCACTGGTCATCTGTCACAGTGACTTGCTCATGGCACAGAGTAAGTGACCAGTCACCTATTTTATATTCTTTCAACTGCTAGTCTGCATTGCAAATAGGTGACCAGTCGCTTATTTTGCAGAGTGGTGTGCAAGGTCATGATGGGAAAGTCTAAGGTGGTCTGTCACTGGTCTCCTGGCACTGCAGTGCCTTGCTCATGGCTCAGAGCAAGTGACTGGTCATCTATTGTTGCCAATAGGTGGATTCAGGTATGAAGTTACAGGTCTCATGTAGGAAAATTCAGGTTTCATGTGGGAAAATATCCATATATGGAAGGTTTCATGTGGGAAATTTCCTAATATGGGTGGTATCATGTGGGAATACACAGTGCTTTTCTCACAAGCATCACAAATAGGCAACTGGTCATTTATTTTTCAGATTAACATGCAAGGTCATGTCATGACAGAGAAAGTCAAGGTGGGCCTGTGGGAAAACCTGGGTAAGTCTGTCACTTGGTCACCTGGTACAATGCCTCACTCATGGCTCAGAATAAGTGACCAGTCACCTATTTCTCCTGTAGGTGGGTTTCATGTATGAAGTTTCAGGTCTCATGTGGGAAAATTCAGGTTTCATGTTGCTTCACTCAACCTGTGTCAGAATAAGTGACCGGTCACTTATTTTACTGTCCACACCACTGTTCAGCACCAGCTAGTCACCCCATCTGATGCCAGTGTTGGTACTTGCTAGCCTTTTTCTCACTAGTTATCTTCAACAGGTAATCAGCAGACTCTAGCATTCAGTTATCACTACTCACCTGATTGATGCCAATCTACACTTGTCAGTTGGCTGATCACTCAGAATAAGTGACCAGTCACTTATTTTCTCCTGTAGTGGGGGGCATGGGTTTGACATCTTGTGTGGAAAAACATTGATATATCAGAGGTTTCTTGTGGGAAAAAACAGGTATCATGTGGGAAATTTCCTTATATGGGAGGTATCATGTGGGAAAAAAGAGGTATCATGTGGGAAACTTCCTAATGAGGAAGGAGGTTTCATGTGGGAAAAAGTGGAGTCAAGCTTGACTCTGGTGTTAAGATTATTATTGGAAAGGAATGTCAGACTTCCACAATCATTCCCATTACATTCATGGAGCATTAGGACACTGGGGATTACACTAGCACCCATGGTACAGTGCCCACCTGATTTTATGAGCACTGTACTCCTAGGTACAAGGAACAGGGTTACCATGTTGATGAAATAAAATATAACATGATCTCCAATGGCTGTCCCATGTTCTGATGGTATGTTGGACATCAGGGAGGCTTTATAGGAACCACCAAGTAACAATCTTGACCTATTACACCTTGATGGCCAGGTGGTGGAGGCCAAGGAGGCCATGTTCATCCATGTTCTAACACTCTGGACATGGCACTGGACTAGTTGGAAGATTAGTATACATGTATACAATATTTTGTTTGTACCCATCTAGCAACAAACACTACTGTTGGTGATGTGCTCTGTGACTAAGGTACACACTGTGGTGACATGCACTCTGACTAATTGACACACTCTCTTACTAATCAATGCACTCAGACACACATGCTGACTAAGCAATGTGCACTTCCTTTTATGGGGATGCACTCTGACTAAGCAACTCTCTTGCAGATGTGCACTCTCCCTGGCAGATGCACTCTCTCCCTAGCAGACATGCACTCTGACTAAGCAACTCTCTTGCAGATGCACACTCTCCCTGGCAGACATGCTCTCTCCCTAGCAGACATGCACTCTCTCTGGCAGACATGCTCTGGAAGGATGCCCCATCCTTCTTGGACCAGAAGGATATTGCTGAAAGGGGGTTAGAATTTCTGAGGATTTTCAGGTGCATATTGGGAAATATATACATGTTCTCAGGGTTTCTCAGGGTCTTTCAAAAAATCTCAGTTCATCAGGTTCCCAGACAGTCAGAAATGGGCAGAACAGTATATGAGTGCTACATAAATTTAGTCCACTGCCAGGGGAAAGCCATCATCACCATTGAGATGTAGGGATGGGGGCCATTGAGGTATAGCAGTAGCTGTAGTGGAAGCTGGGTGGTTTGAGTGGCCAAGAGCAGCACTGCAGTGCATGCTGAATTGTGGGCTGCTGGGGGGTTGTTGGCATCCATACTCTGTTGGGCAATGTCCTCGGCAATCACTAGTTATCAATCTGCACTTGGGGGTGGGTGATGGTGGTGACAGCAGTGGTAGGTAGTAAGGATGGGATGGGATTGGATTAGCTGACTATGCTACAAAAGGTAACTCAGGTATTAACAAGAGTAAATACCTCGCCAGCTAAGGAACAAAAAAAAAACAGGAAACTGAAAGCTCAGGAAGGTAGAAGGTGACGTAGGTGATGCGGGAGAGCAATAGACAAGGGCACAAAGGGGCGGCGACCTCCTGCACGTTTATACTCTCCCCAGAAAAAAACATACAGTATTTACTTACCTAAGCTTCCTTCCCAATGCGGCACGGCGGCATGCCGCGGGTTTGTCACGTGATCCACGTGACATCCGTGGGGGCAGATTGAAGACGATGAGCAGACAGTCTCGGAGTGGTACGGTTCGGTTAGGGCTGGCAGTGCAGAGGCTTGTATGGCAGGCTTAGGGCGTGGTCTCAAGGCTCGGACGAAGGTGCGGGGCGACGAGCAGACTTCTCGTCTTGACTTGTCTATTTCGTATGTGGTAGCTACCCATTTATACGTTTTATCTTATTTCGTATTCATTGTGTTGGGGCGTCTTCCGCCCTTCTACCCGCTCTATATCTTTGTCCCGTCGTTGGGGATATTCTGTCATATCTGTTGTGCTCCGTCATACGGGCGTCATTATATTTCTATTTTTGTGTTCTGAACTCGGATTGTCGAGACCGCTGTCTCAACACTCCCCCTCAAGCCGGGTTCATGCCCAGTGCTTTTGTGTGATACTCGTGCTTGGGCCTTGCCAGTGCTTTAGTAAATATATCGGCCGTCATTTCGGCCGTTGGACAATATTTCAGTTCAATAATTTCGCGTTTGACACAGTCACGGATGAAGTGATCTCTCGTGTCGAAATGTTTTGATCTCTGATGGTACTGCGCGTTCTTTGCTATTGCAAGCGCGGATTGGTTGTCACCATAGAGCGTCGTGGCTCCCCTCTGTGGGTGGTCTAATTCCTTTAACAGGTTCCGTAACCATATTGTTTCTCGCGTGGCATTGGCCATCGAAATATACTCGGCTTCCGCCGTGGAGAGGGCGACGTGACTCTGCTTCTTGGAGTACCACGTGATCGCGCCTCCATTCAATGTGGATACATATCCGGAGATCGATATTCTGTCTTCGTCGTTAGCGAAGTCTGCATCGGAATACATGAGTAGTTGGTTGTGTGTTGGGCTCGATTTATCTGCCCTATAAGTTATCCCGGCCGTCCTAGTCCCTGCTAGGTACCTGAGGACTCTCTTAGCTGCTCCCCAGTGTGACATGTCCGGGTTTGCGGTAAATGATGCAAGTCTATTGACTGCGTACGTGATGTCGGGTTGTGTGGCGACTGAGGCATACATCAGGTGCCCGATCAACGTTGCATAATTGTTGCTGCAGGAGCTTTCTCCCTCGCAGTTACTCTTAGTTAATTTAGTGTTTGGATCGAGTGGCATTTTCACTGCGTTCGCATTCTGTAGACCATATTTCTGCAGCAGTCCCTCTATGTACCTCGTTTGGGTAAGCGTGAGGGTTCCCGCGGCACGGTCTCGCATGATTTCTATCCCGACGATCTTACTCGGGTCTCCGAGGTCTGTTACCTCGAACATACTTTGTAGTTCCATTTTTAGTTTATTCATTAGTTCAATTGTATTGGTGACGAGTATTAGATCGTCTACCCATACGGTTATTATCTCGATCGTGGTCTCGGTTTTCCGTATGTAGACACACGGATCGGACTGCAGACGGGTGAACTTCACAGTCTGTAGCTGTGCATTGAGTTCTTCGTTCCACTCTCGTCCAGATTGCTTTAGTCCGTATAGTGTTTTAATTAGTCGGCATAGACGTCCGGTGTCGTCATCATAGCCTTCGGGTTGTTCCATGTATATTTCTTCCTTTAGTTTACCATTTAGGTACGCGCCCTTTACATCCATCTGTTGGATTTCCCAATCTTGGGCGACGGCTAGTGATAAGATAAGACGGATAGTTTCCAATCTTACTACGGGCGAATATGTGTCGTTATAGTCCATGCCCGGTATCTGGGAGTACCCTTTGGCAACCAATCTCGCCTTGTATTTTTGGAGTATCCCCTCCTTGTCATACTTTCGGGTGAATACCCATTTGTTGGATACGGGTTTACGGCCTTCTGGTGGGTCGACTAATTCCCACGTGCCTTTATCTCGGAGTTGCTTTAGTTCGGCCTCTATGGCTTTCTCCCATTCTGGCCAGTCAGGCGCTGCTTTTGCCTCTCTTAATGTCTTAGGATCGTTTTGTCCTAGTGTAGACTCGTTGAATGCTAGGTAGACTCGCTCAGCAGATGTGAGTTCCTGGTTATCCGGCTCATCATCTACTTCCATGCTGTCGTCTAAATCGGGTAAGGGGCCATCGCCATTATTATCAGGCGTGTCCCTTAATCTCTTATCCGGCCTCGTGGGCTCGTCATGTGGCTCGTCTCTTTTTCTCTTTAGTCTGAGCTTCAAGGTCTCGCCAGGCTTCTGCACGCTCCCTTCCACTCCCCCTGCGGGTGGTAAGTCTGGCGTGGGCGGCGATTCGTCTTTGTGAAAACAGTAGTTGCGTGAGGTTTTTATTTGTTTTGTTCGTGTATCGAAATACTGAACGGCTCGTGGTCCATCTAGGAATCCTATGAATGGGGTTGGGTGCGACTTGGCCCGGAGTTTTGACGTCGTCGGGCTTTCGTCTAGGACCCACACGGGTGTCCCGAATTCTCGTAGATGGGTTACGTCGGGTTTATGCCCGTGCCAGGCCTCGTAGGGCGTCTTATCAGAGGTGCGTGTCCATGCTCGATTGCGCAGGTACACTGCGTGGCTTATCGTCTCACACCATAGTGATGCGGGTAGGTCCTGTGCGGTGATCATGGCACGGCCTAGTTCCACAACGGTGCGATTGAATCTCTCGGCAACGCCGTTCTGTTGCGGCGAGTATGGTGCTGTGGGTTCGAGCACGATGCCCTTATCTTTGCACCAGGAGGTTAAGACGTTGTTGATGTATTCTCTCCCGTTGTCGCATCTTATTCGTTTGGCGACGATATTGTGCTGCCTTTCCAGCATATTGACAAACTCTTTGACACGTTCAGGTGCTTCATTCTTATGTTTCATGTAGTACGTCGTAGCGTATCTCGTTGCATCGTCAATAAATGAGATGTAGTATCTGTATCCATGTACAGATGTCGTGCGGGCTGGTCCCCACACATCTGTGTGAGTGAGCTCCCCCTGTGCCTTAGCACGGTGTGTAGCCTCGGCGGGGTGTGGCTCGCGCGTCTGCTTGGCGGCTGTGCACGCCTCATAGTCAAACTCGGGTGACGTGTCTTCTACATTTAGCCCGGTGACGAGTTTCTTTCGGAATAGCTTCCGAAGTCCACTTATCCCGATATGGCCAAAGCGTTTGTGCCACGTTTTCCAGGAGCGTTTCTCTTCAGTACGGTTGGACTCCTCATGGTCCTCATGGTCCTCAATAGCGTGCATCATTAATTTATATAGATTGTTGCGTCGTCTTCCAATAGCAATCGTATTGCCAGAGGAATCACACAGCTGGATGCGTCCTCCTCCACAGATGGAGCGGCCTCCTTGTGCGTCTAAGCGACCAATCGAAAATAGATTATTAGGTGATGACGGCACGTGCAGCACATCTCGTAGGTGGACTGTCACGGTCCTGTCCTTTATCTGGCTACTCACGGTAACTGTCCCGCGGCCTAAGGCGACGGCAGGTTGTTCCCCAATGCCAGATACCGTTTTATCTGTGAGTGGTTCATACATAGTGAACGCATTTCTCTGGGCACATATATGTGATGTTGTACCACTGTCGGCTAACCACTCATAGGCGGAATAGCCATTAGGTCCAGTCGTTCCAGTGTCTACACTTTCCGTGGACACGAACGCTACATCGCTGCCACTGGAATCTTTTACTTCCTTGGTGCGGCGCACTATTCCTTCTGGCTCTTCGGACTCTCTACGATGTCCTTGCCTGGCTCTATCCTTCTTTCTATCTGCTGGGTTGGTCCTACACTCTCTTGTAGTGTGGCCTAATTCCCCGCGATATCCGTACTTGGGTCTACCCTTGTAGCGGCACTCATAACTTTTGTGACTGGTGCGACGACATGGGTCACACAGGCTAAGTCTTTCGACCTCGCGCTGGCTCCTCTCGGCAGTCTCTCTCATTTCCTCTCTGATTGTAGTGGTGGCGGGCATTCTAGTTCCCGCGATGGGCGCCGACAATAGGCCTGTTACAGGCAGTGTCGCAGGTAGGGTCGTCGATGCTGGTTGCATCGTTGGTGCTGACGAAAGGGGTCGCAGGTACAGCGGGTGTCACGAGGGCGCTTCGACATCTAGGTCAGTTACGAGCTGACGGGGCTCATAACCTCTCGGAGTGGTACGGTTCGGTTAGGGCTGGCAGTGCAGAGGCTTGTATGGCAGGCTTAGGGCGTGGTCTCAAGGCTCGGACGAAGGTGCGGGGCGACGAGCAGACTTCTCGTCTTGACTTGTCTATTTCGTATGTGGTAGCTACCCATTTATACGTTTTATCTTATTTCGTATTCATTGTGTTGGGGCGTCTTCCGCCCTTCTACCCGCTCTATATCTTTGTCCCGTCGTTGGGGATATTCTGTCATATCTGTTGTGCTCCGTCATACGGGCGTCATTATATTTCTATTTTTGTGTTCTGAACTCGGATTGTCGAGACCGCTGTCTCAACAGACAGCATCGTTCTTCTCCACCCGAAAGACCAGGACAAGCTGTGTTAGGAAGCTTGGCAGCGACACCGATGGGTGCGTACTAACAGTCAGAAAGGCTGAGGCGGCTCTGTTGATAGCTCGCTGCGGTGATTAAGTTGCGAAACAAATTGAGATTGTATCTCAGACTGCTGTACAGGCAGTCACCTGTCCGGATGAAAGTCAGGTCATAGGCGGATATTGCAGCGGTGGTATCCATCGGTGGCAGATTGAAGACGGACAGCAACACGGTCCAACCATGCAAGCGAGTGAGAGAATCAATGATATTGCCGTTTCCCAGGATGGGCGGTGGATTGTGTCTGGAGACCACGCGAAGGTAGTGATCGTCTGGAATGCAGTCACTCATGAAAAAGTGCTCGAGTTCACAGAACACCGGGGTACCGTAATGGCGGTCGATATCTCGAGCGACTGTACTAGAATTGCCACTGTGGATCACTTCACCGCCCAGATCGTCAGCATCACCACCGGTATCCGACTCCTTCCTCCCATCCCACACAATTGTGTGGTTGGTGTCAAGTTCTCCCCAGACAGCAGTCGATTTGCTAGCGCCTCGTATGAGGGCGGTTTTCGTGTGTACAGTACTCACAGTGGCGATATCTTATTCGATTCAGGCCTTCAGGGTTCAAACGCTGGCTGGCTGGTCACTCCGTTGGCCTGGTCACCTCATGGCCAGCAACTGTTCGTCGCGACGAGAGGCAAAATCACATGTTTCAACGTTTCCAGCTCTTCGTCTTCGGAATGGTCCATCGATAAAACTCAGCTTCCGGCATCTATAGCATCCAACGGCACATTTATTGCATGTTCCGCAAGTTCTCGGGTTTCGCTATGGGATTGCGTGTCTCACAGGCAGATCGGTAGCGTTGTCACACACGCCGCGAACCTCTACCGCATTGCTCTCTCACCAAGCGGGGGGTATCTCGCATGCGGATTCCTTGACGGGAAAATCACAATTCACAATCTCAGAGATGTGCTTCCTCCTAAGTATTTTGACCATGGTGTAAGTGTATACTAATCCCCCTATGAAGCTCACATCGTTCGCTTACAATCATTATGTCATGTAACTTCCAATCCATCCACAACTCCATGCTGCTCAGCTTCCGCTCATAGCAGTGAGTCCCAAGACCCTCAAGTCATGGACACAGGGCGATCCAACACACACCGAAATGCTGTTGTCAGAAGAGATCAGGAGTGCTTCAAGTCCTAGCCACTATTTGCTAGCAAACCGTGCTCTTGTAAGAGCGCGTTTGAAACATTTGGCCCTTGCGATAGAGGATGTTAAGGAGGTGAGTCTACTTCATCACTACCCCATATGCATACTGACACGCGCCTCAAGTCCCTCCAGGTTCATCCATCGCCTATTGGCCATATTGCGATGGCACTAGTACTACTTGGCCAGGGCGATACAGCGGGTGCGCTGCGCACATTCGACCTTGCGTTTCATCATTGTGAGCTGCACGCCATCAGATTTCTCTTACTAGTGAAGGTGGGCGAGGTGATCTAGATCGTTCTCACAATTAATCTACGTTTTGCTCAGTCAATCCTTGTGTTCGAATCCGGAAATCAAGAAGAGGCGATAACTCGTGTAGAAGACCTTGCGATGAATAATGACGAGGGTGACAACACTACCTACCTTTACACCCAGGCACGTGCTTTGCGACGCAGATTTGTAAGTATCACCGCTGATACACTCCGCAGGTCCTTGGAGTTATGTGCATGAAGAAGGGGGCCTACGGACGTGCGATACAATTGATGGAGCGTGCGAAGAACCTAGTCCCAATGGACAAACCGTGTCCTCCCCTACAGACAATTTCGCTTGTATGTCTTCCGCCGTTAATACCTATCAATCTAACCCTCCAAGAAGATATTTAGGTGGAGTTTCAATGGACTGGATATTGTTGCTCAGCAACATCTCTGTGAGACCCTTTATGCCGAAGAACGTACATCCGAAGCCCTGGAGATCCTCGTTAACATCATCAGGACATCAAATGAGGTCCGTGGGAGCAATGCAACTGCAAGCTGGATCGCAGGTAAGTGTGTAGCCGCTAGTCTGGTTGAGGTCCACGTTAATGTCCGTCACTAGATTTCACCCAAAAATGTGCTACGAGACTTGAGGATGTTGGCGATGAACCTTTTGGGTCTGCAAACCATAACGATAAATTAACACAGTACTCTACTGCGTTGCCTTTCAGTCCCCCGAGTCCTTCAAGTCTGTTTATCAGGCGGAGCAGAGCTCGAGCAGCGAAAGGGTTGTGGGAAGATGCAATGCAGGATGCAAACACCGTATGCATGGTATCCTTCTTGTATGAGTTGATTCCCTACAAATTGCTATATAGGCGGTGAAAGTTGACCCCTCCTGCCCTTGGGGTTATAAGGCCCAGCAAATGGCGCTTCACGGAGCGAAACGATATGGTGAAGCGATCGATGCTTTCAAGTCTATGCTGCACGCAATCGAACAGTGCGCTGAAATCAGGCGTGTGTACCTCCTGTATGAATCTAATGTCCACAGGTGACGGTTTCACAGACCTGCGGAAACACTACATTTCTCCATCTGAGACGATTGCAGCTATTGATATTGGCATTGGTGAAATCCTTGAAAGTAGTCCGCTCGTGGCTATTGATGTCGCGACCGGTTACCTTTGCGACGGTCCTGAACGGATGCGTATCTTCAAGGCTAGTCCAACGTTCAAAGAGCTTGTCTCCTCCATGACGAGAACACTGGACAACGAGCGGATCCAACAAGTGATTGCAAGCTTTTTCGGATACGTGATGTTCTCGCATGCATGGCAGGGGAACGAGCCATCGTTTCAGGATGTCAAGATGGCCAAATCCGTGTGGCGCCTTCCTGACACGCCCCTAAGTGACAAATTGCGCAATTTCTGCAAGGAGACATGCAGACTTGGTCACAATTGGGCGTGGTCAGATACATGTTGTATTGATAAGGCCACGAGCTCCACCCTTAATCGATCTCTTACATCGATGCACAAATGGTATGCCAAGTCGGCTGCTACGATCGTCTTCCTTGCTGGTGTAGCGCATCCGAGCAAGCTCGGGGACCTTACACAAAGTTTATGGATGACAAGAGCATGGACTTTGCAGGAGCTTCTAGCACCAAATGTCATCCTTTTCTATGACTCCGAGTGGCGACCATACCTCGGCGATACTGGCGCAAACCACAAGGCATCCATGGAGATCATGCAAGAACTAGCAAATGCTATCAAGATTTCTCGTGGAAGCATCATCACGTTCTCTCCAGACGATCTTGGGATACGCGAGAAACTTCGGCTCGCTTCGACGCGCAATGCGTCGGTGGAGGAGGACGTCACGTACTCTCTGATTGGCATATTCAAGTCCGATATCAGGCCTCATTATGGTGAAGGAGCCGATGCTCTCGGACACCTCCTGGAGGAGATTGTGGCACGCTACGGCGAGGTCGCCGTGCTTGCGTGGTCGGGGAAGTCATCGTCATACAACAGTTGTCTCCCAGCTTCTATTTCTGTTTACAGCCAAACTCCTTTCAACCCTCCGTCACTCGAAGGGGAAGAGATGGAGACTTGCATCACGGAATTGCGTAGCACGTTCCCCCACCAAGTAGCCCTTGGTATCTATAATAAGATCAACTTTCTTCCACCCGCCCGTTTTGCGACCCGACGTCTACACCTTCCATGCATCGTCTTCTCTGTTAGAAGACTCCGTATACAGGAGTCACGTAGGGGCAAGGAGAAACAATATTGTGCC
Organism: Pisolithus marmoratus; assembly: GCA_024613145.1. Lineage (NCBI taxonomy): Eukaryota > Fungi > Basidiomycota > Agaricomycetes > Boletales > Pisolithaceae > Pisolithus > Pisolithus marmoratus. The sequence continues at coordinate 65,225 of JANFAE010000032.1, forward strand.
AGAGTATCGGTGGAACAGCTGAACTGCCGTGTCGTGATGGGATCCAATAAGCTACCTCTGTACACCTGTGTCCATGTTCTGCCCTCGCTGACTAAGCCTCTGTCCTGCTCGCTACCCCAGACTCCCCTACTACATGTGCCCCCTTCAAAAAATGACGACGTCTGTGTCGTCTAGCCTGCACCCTTGCGTGCCCCCTCACTATGGCTCTCTCGGTGGTCCACTTGTATGACGCTATCCACTCTCTCCTCCTCTATCTCGTTCCCCACGCCTGTCTCGTCTTCTTCTTCGTCCACATAGCTTTTCCTCCCTTCTACGTCTTCTTCTGCCTCGTCCGCCCCTTCCTCTGTGTTTTCTTCGGTCGTCCCTCTGTCCATTTCCCCCCCTTTCTGTCCTCTCTCCTGTTCGTGTAGCATTCTCATGTGCTCGGGTTGGTCCGCATGTAGTTTTGTTCCTTCCCTTGGCATAAATGCTCACAGGCGCCGTGCGCTGAATTCGCCTGCTACCTGAGTGCCTGACAGCGTTTCCAACCTATATGAGTTTCTCAGTCGCATTGCTATTCGATACGGTTGTGACCACTTAGGCAGAATTTTCCATTCCGACTTGAACGTGTAGTCCAGATCGCTCCTGTAAACCTGCACGAGTTGGCCCTCTGTGAAGATGACTTCCGCGTGATGCCGTTTCAGTACACGGCGGTCGAAGGCCGTTTTCCTTCTAATGGCATGCTTGATGGCTTCATTGTATCCATCGAGCCGCTGTTGCACTGCATATGCCATATGGATTGCTGCATCTACTGCGGTTGGTGCAGTTGTGCTATGGGCGATTTCCGTGCGTTTGGTGTCGACGACCAAAACCCAGCAGCAACTCTTTCAGTGTGAATTTGAGGGAAGGTAGTACGCGGTTGTTCAGTGCGCGTATTGCGTCGTCGAGATGGTCTGGCCACATCCTTGGCAGCTTGTCCCAATCCTTGTTATTTGCGTCGTCCTCCCCCACGTCTGGTGCGCACAGCCATTTTAACACATGGAGCAGTAGCCTGTTAGTTCCTTCCACTAGGCCATTAATCCACGGTGAGTATGCTGCTACAACGTGATGGGTACATGACCACTTAGCGCAATAGTCTCTGACCGCCTCGTTATTGAAGTGTCGCCCTCCGTCTGTCATGAACGTCTCCGCTGCTGTAAAGTTGCTGAAGATGTTAGCCAGACTGTCCACCATTGTCTTTGCAGTTCCAGCTGTCTTGAGCTTTGTTACCCACAGATGTTGTGAGAACATATCTAGGAAGAGTCCCAGCGTGTGGTATCCACCTTTGCCAACTGGCATCGACAAGTAGTCTCCGACTAGCAGCTCGAACGGATGCCTTCTTGTTATTGGCTCAAGTAATGCGTTGATCTTGGGCGTTCTGAAGTTCTTGCATTTTGTGCAGTCCTGGATTGCCTTCATTATGGAGATATCTAGTTTGGGTGAGTAGTATCTGTCGGTAATCGCTACCTTCAGTGCATCTCTGCCCCAGTGTCCCCCTGTTTCGTGTAGGCATTTCGCTTCTGTGAACGCTTCGTCTTGGGTGATGCATTCTACCTTGTGTCTCGGCCTGACGTTCGTACCCCCATGGATTCTCCACAGTTTACCTTGGCTGACTGTGTATTGTGTCGCACGGTGTCATGCTCTGCTACAGTCTCTAATGGGAGTGTTAGTGTCCATATTGAGGATTGCGTCAATCACCTCTAGGAACAGCAGTTCCTGCTTGAAGTGTTCCCATAGCTCCAGACTGTCCTTTGGGAGGTTGTCAAGGGTAAAGATGTCATTTACCAGGCTGGATGTTGCATTTGTGTCCAGGCTGACCATCCATTGGCTGCCATCGTCAGTTGTTTGTTCGCTGTCGCTCCATTGACGGCTTAGTCCGTCTGCTACGACATTGAGACGACCTGGGACGTGTCGCACTGCCACAATATTGTGTGCTATGATTCCATCCCGCCACCTGGCATGTGCCGCTGATATGCAGTCGCTGGACAAGACATCCTTGAGTGCCTTACAGTCTGTTTCTATTGATGATCTTGCCATTTGGGGCTTTCGTTTTGACTCGTTGCATCAGGACGGCACCGAACCCTTCTTGGCATCCGTCTGTCATCACTATGAATGGTGTGCCATTGTATCTCGGGGCATGTAGTGTTGGTTGGCTAGTTAGCGCAACCTTCAGCTTTAGGAATGCCTCTGTGTGTTTGTGTGACCACACATCTATTAGCTTGTAGTTAGTCATCGCTCTCCGGTATGTAGGTTTCGAGATGGGCTTAGGTATTTCAACTGCTTTAGCCAGATCGTGTAACGGCCCCTCGATCTTTGCATATCCTTTGATGAGGTCCCTGAAATGGCCCGTGAGTACTAGGAAGGACATTAGGTTCAGTGCTGTGTCCGGCTGCTTCCAGTTGACGACTGCTGATAACTTTGTGAGGTCCGGTTGGACTCCCTGTGGCCCTACTGTTGCCCCAGCGAACGTTGTTTCTGTCATGAAGAACTTGCACTTAGCTGGTGATAGCGACAGGTTGTAGCATCTACAGCGTTCGAAGACTCCTCGAAGCTTCTCTATCATTCCCCTGAAGACGTTGTCTCCGCATGCACCGTCGTCAATGAACAGTTCTATCACGTCGTCTGCTAGAATGTCGTGTAGACAACGCATCGCTGTTGCTGAGAAAATTGTTGGTGCTCCTGTCCAACCCATCGCCATTCGTTTGTACCATAGGTAGCCTCTACCGTCTATGAAGAACGTGAAGTACACTCTCCATTTTTCTGGGATTTCGATGGCATAGAAACCGGACACGAAATCGAAGACTGATACATACCTATACCCGCTTAACCGTTGCTGTTTAGCTCTGATGTCTCCTTGGAACATCGGCGGTATCTGCGTGGCCTTGTTTAATTCTGCGAAGTTCTGGGTCACTCTCCATTTCGGTGCTTCGCCTGGAACTTTCGGAATTTCTTCCTGCAGTTCGTCTGTGGCAGCGATCGTTTGAAATGGACGTTCAATGTTTGCCTCGTCGCATTGCCTGTTAACCTCTTGTTGCAGGGCTTCCAGCATCATGCCTTCGTCGGTGTCATGTGTCTTTTGCGTGAGCACCGTTGGTGCGACATGTCTGATACGTGGTATGTTGGCGTACTCGATCAAGTCTCCTTCCAACATTTGGTCGACCCATTTGTTCATAAACTGTCACTGCGGGGCATTCATCGGCCGTTGATGTACCGTGGTGCGAAAGGTGAGGTCATCGGGTATGTTCAGATCGATTTTCACTCCTGGTATTGGCAAGACTTCGCTGAGCGAACATGCGAACACGTCTGCGAACTCTGTCACCAGTTTGACCACTTCTTCCCTTTCGTCTGCCATTAGATCCTTGCCGATCCTGACATTTTGCAGTATGGATTCGACTCTCTTGGGTGCAAATGGGTCTGTCTGCCGCATGAACGTGCTGTTAGGGTCCCTGGTCCCGCTGGTGCTTTTCGGGTTGTTGTCCCCTTGCTCAGCGTGGTACGTTGTACTATTGCACTCTGTGTCTGCTGGCGGTACAAGCGTGGTGGTGAACTGGTTTTGCAACGTATGTAGTTGTCACGGTTCCGTCGGTGATCATTACCTCGTCCGTTGCATAGTCATGTACCACCTTGAATGCTCTTAGCAGAGGCTTGCCGAACAAAAATGACCAGCCTCCAGCGCTGTCGAAGACTTCGAAGGTTCCCCTAACTTCTGCTCCTTTCACATTTATTGTGCCCTTCCACGTCACATGCAATGGAACTATTGCTCCATTTGCCATGCGTAGCATCTGCCTGGAGGGTTGCCACCCTCCTAATTTATGTTTGATCTCGTTGAATGTTGATAGTGCCATTGCACCCGTCATTGCCCTGTCGTCGAACAAGGCACGTACTTGGGTTTCGGTGCCGTGCAGGTTTTTGAGCATGATGGGGTGTACAAACGGGACAGTTTTGTTCATAGTATCTAGCGTGCTGCTTTGCGTTTCTTGTACTGCGGAATATAAGTCAATAACATTGGCGACGTGAGACTCGATGCGTAGTACATGTGGGCCAGCTGCTGCTACCGTAGATACTGCGAGTGCTGGGGTCGTTGTGCTGTCCTTCACAGCGACCCTGTCTCGTTTCCCTGGTCGTCTAACTCTACGAGCCTGACGTTGTACGTGACGCTCCTGTTAAACGGCCCCAGTGTCCTGTTACACAATGCTTGCCATGCAGTTTCGTTGCGGCTCAGCCGTGTGGCATCTCCTTCCGAGGTAGGGCAGTTTCTGCTCCCGTGTCCATGGGTACTGCATCTGAAGCACTCCCCCGAGCATATCCTGGCTGTGCCTGGCTTTAACGGATACGGGGTATGTTCCGTGATTCAGGTCATCTCCCCATGCTTCGCCATCCATGACATGAGTTGTGCCAGATATGTCCTCTGCCCGTCCTCGTTGGACTGCTGGTGGGGGAACTGTTCCAATGCCTTCCGCACCGTTTCTTTGAGTTCTTCTGTTGGCGGGGTGTACGGTGCAGTGTGCCTTGGGACCTGCTGCACTGCGAACCTCGTTGCCTGGGACGTCATTGGGGGTGTTGCGCGTGGGTTGGCTCGGTTCACCGCTACCTGTCCTATCGTGAGACGTTGGAGCTGGGTGGTTAGATCTGCTGCTGTTGCCTGTTTCACCACTTCCAACCTCTGGAGAAGCTTCTGATCCCTCGCCTCCTCATTCCTCCTTCTCTCCTCGATGTCCTCTTTCTCCTGCTTTAGCTTTGCCGTGTTCACATCCTTCACTGCCTTTACGAATGTGCCCCAATCCGCATACTCATCGTCCAACTGTTTTCGTATGGCTTTCGGCAATTGCTTCTTCACCTGCCATATCAGAGTTGACCCTTTCTCTATTCCTGCTAGCATTGCCAGCTCCCAAACCTCTTCTGCCCATTTCACGTGCGCCCATACTTTCTGCCGACCTACAGTCTTGGTTACCCTGACGTCGTCCTCCATCAGTTTGTGCGCCAGTAGCTCTGCTTGATACTCCTCTGACGTTTGTGTTGCACTCGCGATGGGTGGCCATCTAGTTTTGAACACCTTTGTGAGGTCATCCCACAACGTCAGCTGTGTCCCTTGTAGTCCCTGGTACCATCTCTCTGCTGGTGATCCCGTTCCCAGGTAATTCGACAGTGCTGATATTTTTTGTGCATCGGTTGCAACTGGATTTGAGAACAGGATATTTCTGTTAAACACTTTCAAGAAGTCGCTGGCGTTTTCTGATGTTGACCTGTCTCCGTAGAATATTGGCACTACTTCTGCCATCATTCGTGCATGGTTTGCTACCGGTGGAGCTGGTGGGGGTGGTAGAGCTGGTGCAGGTGGTGGGACTGGGGGTGCTAATGATATCAGTGGTGTTGGTAGTACCATTGTATTCGTGAGGGTTGGAATACTCGATAGTGCTGAGGTTGTCATTGGCGGTGTCGTGAATGCTCGTCCCCTTTGGTTGAATGGGATGGCTGATATTGACGTGTCCGGTGGTACCGTTGTGTATGGTCCCCAGTACTCCTCCGTTTCTGAGGCCGGTGATGCTGCTCTGGTCGGTGGGAGAGCCCTCATGGATGCACCCTCGTGAGGAGACGTAGGTGACTGGGCTGGGGAATGAGGTTCCGATGGGAACACATATTCGCTGTCCGTTGGCGTAGTGCCTAGCGGTGTTGACACTGTCGGGGGAGTAATGGGGTTCACTGATATGTAGCGTCCCCTAGTGTCATGGTTGTGTAGCCTGCGAGACAGTTTGGTCAGTCCTGTTGGTCGTTGTACTGTATGCAGCTTTTTATTTTCTTCAACACGTGTTCGCCGTGCATTGTCTGCATGGTCTAACTCAGTAGCGGTGGTTCGGGGACTCTGCAGTGTGCAGTGATACGGTGGTGCGGTGCTACGGTGTGCGCTGAATCTACTATCGTCACCACAATGGAACAGCTGAACTGCCGTGTCGTGATGGGATCCAATAAGCTACCTCTGTACACCTGTGTCCATGTTCTGCCCTCGCTGACTAAGCCTCTGTCCTGCTCACTACCCCAGACTCCCCTACTACATCGGGGCTTCGAAATGTGGAGTTCATGACCGCAGACAACCTCCCGCTGAATGAGCCACAGAAGTTGGTCTTCGCACATCCGTGGATACGTCATATCCAAGGTCCGAACTGTGGGCTTTCCTGGGGAGGTGACTTCGACTCTGGTACTGACTCGGACTCGGATTCGTATTTTGACGCTGCGTCGGATGAGGATGAGGATGAGCCACCATCGCCATTCCACACTGTCCTTGCGCCCCAGGTTGATGACTATACCCTGGCGTTACAGATAATTGCTCGCCTCGGACAGCCGTTCAACGCACTGCTTCTCGTACAGCAGCCAAATGGAGAGTACAATGGGTTGCTGTGGACAATGAGATTATCGTCTGGGGAACCGGCATCACCTCCAAGGGTATTCAGGCGAAAGTCTTGGAAATTCTGTGAGCTGTGTCAGTTTCTGTCTTTTTAAAGCTGGCCTGCCTCTTTTTATTGTATGTTCTTCTTGTTGTGCTGTTCCGGTTGGTTTACTTCTTACATGGGGAGGGAGACGGAGCTGCAAGAATGCTCGTAATTTTACCACCTACCACCTATCCTTCTGGTCCAAGAAGGATACCCCATCCTTCCAGAGCACGCCACCATAGGCATTCCATGTCGTAGTTTGGTACCTAGTGTACTCAGTACGTGGAGAAAATCCTGTTCCCTGTTTCTCCTTTCGCAATTCCCATAGGGGTCCACAAATATTAAAAACTGCTACTTCCATCTTTGTTTGGACGTAACACATGAAGAATTTCAACATTTTGATCCAAGCAGAATATAATTCTAAAGGTAAATGCAGAATGTTTGCCCAAATATATCATTGTGTGAACAATTAAGACATCCTCAAAATGGAAAAGAAAATTATATATATTGCTATTGTCTAAATGTTTGACAGTAAATTATATTCTGTGGGAAATTTGAACTCTGACAAAAAATTATTTTTTGATTGCTGTAACTGGGCACAATATTATATTTGACCAATCACAAGCCATCAAAATATAATTTTTTGTCAGGGTTCAAATTTCCCACAGAATATAATTTACTATCAAATATTTAGACAATAGCAAAATATATAATTTTCTTTTCCATTTTGAGGATGTCTTAATTGTTCACATAATGATATATTTGGACAAACATTCTGCATTTACCTTTAGAATTATATTCTGCACAGATCAAAATGTTGAAATTTCCCATGTGTAACACCCTTCCTCATGATACCAAACGCTACCTCTCTGCCTGGTATATTGTTGCCATGTCCCGCAAATCACTCACTTGGGACTCTGCAGTCTTCGAACTTCAAGTATGTAACCTGCGAATGTACAGCGTCTGTTCCGTATACTTTGGTTACAGATCGAAGAAGAGTGCAGCTTACCGCTGCATCCTCGGTCACTTCTCCGATTCATTTCTTTTTTCTTTCTACCGGTCCGTACTCTACGGTGGACGGTGCTCCAACTATATGGGCTTTACTCCACCTCTCGCAAGTCACGGTCGAAGTCACTCACGTCAGATCCCTCATACGTGCGGCTCCATACTTCGATTTCTTAATTCCAAAGCATCCAGACGCCCGTTGACAGCACCAGTGATGGCATTACTACTCGTCTCTTTTCCTATACGTCGTATCTACGACTTACATCGCCCCATGGAGTCTGCCCCTCCACGACAACTAGTACGGTGTTAATCAGTACGCCCATGCGTTCGCACACTGCGGTCGAACGTGATTCCATGGTCATCTCGATTACACCAACCCACCATGTCCCGTATACATTTGCCGATCAGGTCAGTATGAATGAAAGAGGAATGTGGAACCGATACACGACGCCAAAATCAGATGCGTCGACGTTACTGGAGGTGTGTTTTACGTGTGCATCTCTTACTTCCTCCGAGTTGCAGTCAGGGCCGTCGAAGCCGTTTCCGGGACAAATGAAGCCCGCGGAATCGCAGCTGCTGAAGCTACTGGTGTATCGACACCTCGTCAACTCTAGTACCGGGAAAGTGGGCGGTGCTGCTGGCGGCGAAGAGGGATGATTGAGGTTTCGTAGTTAGCCTGGTGTTTTCCCTCCTCCTGTTCTTCCTCTTCGGCTGATTATCCACTTGTTACATCTGTCAGTCATCTCCCCTGAGGACTAGGGCCATGCACAGTACGCACTCAAGAGTAACCCTGGGCCTGTGTTCACCCTGACTACTGCTCCTCTGATGCTGTTTAGGATAGCTGAGCTTATAATACAAAGCGAGTCTGGGAGCTACGACCTTGCGCAAGGATGGTGTACCTGCGATGAGATTCGGTGGAGGGAGGCTCTGAGCTTCTCCCGTCGGTTTGGGCCATATCGGGACCTTAAGTAAGGCCTTATCACTTCCGTACTGTAAGTACTCATACCAGATCTTAGTACATAACTGGCCACGGGACCTCCGCGGCCTTGATCGTGACCACCAAAACTAAGGCAGTCGGATGGTGTGAACTGGACTCAACACTCCCCTTCCGCGAATAATCATGTATTGAATTTTCTTGTACTTACAGAAATTCTCTGCTTGCAAAAGAACGAGGTAGTGTAAGAAAAGGAACCGAACAAATGCGAGGGACTGTCTGAGAACGACTCCTCCACCTAACCCTCATCCGCAAAGTATTACAACTCCTCCATGAACCGACTCTCCACAGGTGCTGGTCCGGGTGCTCCTTCCTGTTCACCGCTCCGGCTAGCTACCGTGATCGACCCCTGCCCATTTGGTTGGCTGGTCGTAGCGCGGGCACCGCCATTTACATGGCCATCGTTCTTGTCGCTATTCGCGCGAAGGTGGTTGTCTCTGGCAGGATTAACACTACGTCGTTCTGGAGCCTTGTCTAACTGGCGTTGTGATGGTTGTCTCGAGACGTGTCCAGTATAGTCCTTCGTTGGAAGTGATCAGTATACCAAGGGGTAAAAGCGAAACAGAGTGAATGCACCGTGTACCCGTTCGATCCTCCGGGACGGGAATATGAAGGCGGTTCTTCGTTAGTCTCAGCACCTTGGTACAGATCATCTTCCCCTTCTTCGTCCTCGTCCTCATCTACATCCGCCTCGTCCTCTTCAACACTGGATCCTTCCTCTCCCTCCTCTTCGTCTTCTTCCTCACTGACGTATCTCGCGGACCGTACAGCAGCCTCGACAGGCCACCACGATCGATCTGTTCCGAAGCAACGAGATATCTCGCACACAGCATCCTAATATCGTTCCACCACTCCATATCTTCACGACTCCTTGCGCTGAACGCCCATGCATGGGCACCTCTCCCTATTCCCATACCGCCCAACACCGACCGACGTATCGAGCCCGAGTGAGTGAACCCCTCCCCATCTTTGCTTCCCTCGATATGGGACTTGTGTGATTTGGCTCGGGATGCGGAAGGTGGACCGAGCGTACACGCTGGCAAGAACAAAGAAAACATGGGTGGATGCATGCTAATGTGTGTCGGATCCGAGGTGGGATACTCGTGCAAAAACCCGGCCGCGGTCAACACGTAAAACGATTCACGGTACGTCCTTGCGAACCTCTTCTTCCTCTCCAAATATCCCGCATGGACGGGTGACGCAGCTGGATCCTCTCGTCCCGGATACACGATAGTACCGGGATTGCGGAGGGGAGTTTCAGGGTCCAACAAGCGGTCCTCCCTCGCTGCGAACGCAATCCACTCCCTATCCGGGGCGAGAGATGTCATGTTCGTATCCAAACCTCCCCATGCATCCGACACGATGGCGTACGAACGATCACGCCATTCGGCGAAAGGGGCCCAGGCGGATTGAATGGCGCGTACGATTCCCTCTTCGAAGTGGGCGGAGTTCTGTTGCATGATGATGATAGATTTCTGTAATGCGTTTTCTTCGTGGATCTGTTTCTGGGGTTGGTGGGAAACGGACATGTTGATAACGTAGCTGTGAAGGAGAATGAATCGCTTGTCGATTGGGAGGAGGATAAACGCACGGATCGGATTTGGGGGTCACGTTCATGGGCGTATTTTTGAACACGCTGATGGCTGTCGCGAGTTCGCCGATCATACGAGTGAACAGTTCACGCTCTTTCGCGACGCTCGTGGCGAGTTTACCCGTATCGTTCTGAATGTTCTGCAAACCTTCCGTGTCAGATACGACGCTTGAATGTCTCTAGACGAGAGATACCTCGATATGAGCCTTGATCTCCCCACGGAGCTTCTGGAGATGTTGGACGATGGAGCTATCGACTGTCCGCGCGAGATTGGTGTGTTGGTCGGCGATATGTCGAGCCTTGTCTCGAATAGAATAGAACACGTCCTATCTAAGTCTTGGTTGGTTTCTGCCATGCGGATGCAGAGAACGAAACATCACACCTGCAACCCACTCTCTCCCAAGAACTGCGTTCCGCTCTTAAAGGGCACCTGGACCACGGCACCCAACTTGGTATACTCTCTAGCGACATTGCTTTTGATGTCCGCCACGCCCTCGAAGTACGCAATCAGCTGCTTAACGATGGCCTTCCACGCGACGAATCTGTCGATGAGGATGTCAGAGAGTCGCAGGTCTGTTGGAGCGACATTTTTCTTGACGATTGACTGAGTGCGTGAACGTGGGCGGGAGCGAAAGCGAGCTCGGGAGACGGAGGTCCGCGTCGTCGAGCATGACCGATGGGAGGCTTTGGACAGAGATGGTGCACGTGACAGAGAGTGCTCTTCGTTGTTGTTGCTGTTGAACGTTGAACATCGTCAGCGGGGAGGAGAAGGAGAGTCGACGTCATATCATTTATCAACGTTTGAGGAGACATACTGGGTGCATTCAACGCCGCTCTCGATAGCCCGTGTGAACGCAACGTCGACGAAGGCAAGGTATATAGGATTCACCCGTTCTTCTCTCTTACACCCTTTCTATCGTCTGCGATCACTATCCCAGAACATCGCACTTCAAACAGTTGTCTCCGTCCTCAACAGCACTCAAGCAACGGACATCCAGATCGTTCTCAAATCGCTCTCCCAAGATGCTCAAGATACGCTCGCCAAGTACATCTACAAGGATATGGGTATGTCCATATTGGGGGACGTCGGTGGAAGCATGTTACTAGCATGGCACGAGAAGGTATGTACTTCGTCTTGTTTCGCACTTGGTCAAAATGAGCTATGCTACCGTTCGTATGACTGATGGAAAATTATGCAGCTTACAGAAATGACCAGGACAGGTTGCATCGTACGAGTCATGACAGATCGCAGGACAGTGTACAATAGCCATCTAATGCACCATACTAGCCGCTTTTCCACCTCAATCCTTCTCCTAAGCCATGCCTCACTTTGTGGCATCTTCCACATCTTCTTCGATCTACTCTTGAGCCATCTCTTATGGCCACCTCAGTTGCTGCAAGAAGACTTCTAGGCACACATGTCCAACCTGCAACATCCCGTACTGCAGCTTGGCATGTTTCTGATCCGAGATTTATTGGTTTGTTGTGGTATAACATGATACTGATGGAGCATGACTCAGGATTTGTCGTCATCGTCGGTTTCACCTGAGTGTAGAGGTTCCGATGTGGTGCGACCATCACTCACCGCCATATGAGACGGCTCCCGGTGGCCGAACACGGTCAAACTCACGACACACCTCTTCCAACCCCCTTTAAGTTTCAGTCATCCACCACTTGTGCCAGAACGAAATGCTGGAACGCCATGCCCAAGATTACGTATCTGCTGGTCGAACGACAATTTTTCGAAGTGTACAAGATCCGTGACCTTTGCACGGCCCATGACATTCCCAACCTCTGCAAGGTCCAGGCGTTGATAGATTACGCTGCGGCAGCCACCCATGATCCCATGTGCTTGGATTCAGATCAAGAAGCAGGAATCTATGTGTACGAGGCACGTCAATCCTCATTCCCAAACACCTCACACTACTTACGGTTATTCAGCTAATCAAGCCTGTCGGCGAATTTCGTGGCCGATCACCTGGTGATATATTGCAAACGAGCTTGGGTCGATAGACCGGCGGTTTTTGGCAAACAAGGTTCTTCCCCTCCCCCCGTAGAAGGACATATCACAACTTGATGCAGATGTCTGCACAGGGAAAATTATTATTGTTTTCAGCGTGTATCCGCCCACAAAGCTACCCCGAGGTAATCCAATGCCTCACTTACCCCCGCACTGTAGATTCATGCTACATAGTTGATGCTGTCAAACTTGCCCACACATGAATGAGCAATCGACGTAGGGCCGATGTTCCTGAAATGCATGAGCACCGTGACATTCTTGCAACCCCCCTAAGTCGATTCGGAGAAGGTCCCAGTCACAATGAAGATGTTTTGGAGTTCCGTTTGTGTTAATCACGCCGACGATTGTAGTGCAAACGACGTTTTCAGTGTGTTCACAATCGGAGAACCCGACCTCAGCTTCCACGCTATCTATACTGCGGTTCTTGGTCCTGTGCCTGCATGAGATACAAAGGCTTGGGTCGTTTCGAAATGGGCCAATAATCTTGGCAACCTCCTCACGCTCATGATTTAGAGCGGTGAAATTCGCGGCGATCCCAACGATCACATGGCCACGCAAAAGTCCTGCCCCAACTTTCGCTTCCTTGTGGATGGTTTTATGCGTGTTTCAGGGTCGGGGAAGAGGATCGTACGACGCACAAGGTCTCGACACGACGTCGAGCAACAATTTCATATAGACATATGGTTCTGCTCCTTATGTCCTTGGTGAGCATTTCATGTTCTGTTGCGTACTCATCTGAACCACCCCCATAGGTTACTATTGTTGCGGATGTAAGATGACGCTTTTGGCGATCACTGCACCCCGAACGAGAAGCCGCAAGCCGCAAGTGCACGAGATAATCATCGTCAATTTGGGGTTGAGAAAGGATCGGATTCCGAATGTCCGATACTTCATAAAACCTTGCGCCTATTCTCCTTGCCATGGCTAGTATTTCCCTCAATAAATTTTCAGCGTTTCGAAGATTTTATAAAATGCAAGCACAGGATGCCCTCCTTTGAGCTACATTATTTCATCCCATTCTCTCTTCGTCTTTTCTTTCTGACGACGACGTTCATGGTTAGTTTGGTGTCGACATATACGTACACAGGCGAGCACGGTATTAGTAGCTCGGTACAAATCTGTGTAAACATGTCTTATGTAATCCTCCTTACCCCCTCTACACTCTCCTCTCACGACAACTCGACCAGCACGAGGCAATGCCACCTCCCGTCGCCGTTTGGGTCGTTGTCGCCGTCGCAGGCGTGGCAGCGGCAGCTGCTTTCCATCAGGTAAGTCCAGTTCATTTAGTTAGTGGTTAGTGACCGGACTCGATTACTTTACACAGTTTGTCTACGAACCCCACATCGCACCTGCTATCGAAGCGTGGGCAGAAGATTTTGTCGCCCGCAGACGCTCTGCACGAAACGCAGGCACTGTACCCGTCCCTACCCGACGGCGACGCAGGCGACCACGGCCCTCCTCGTCTGGCTCCTCCAATTCATCCCCTTCTACCACACGAGGCGCTGCCCGCGGGTCACCCCGGGACGATCCGTCTGCCACAGGTACTCGTAGAGCTACCCGTAGGCCTACCGGAACTCGTGGCAGGACTGGTCGAAATTCGGAAATTGCTGAATCTTATGAACTGGAAGGTCTGATTGCTCACGATGTAGAGGAGTGGCGAAACGAAGTGAGGCGGACACAGGATGCGAGTGGCTTACGCCACCGTCGTGGACTCGGGCTTGGTGGACGAATGAACAGTCCCAACGACTATGACTTGGATCATATCAGTACGACGCTGGACGAGGTATATCTGTGCTTGTTTGCCCTCGTATCCGTGTACTAACCCATGGTTCATGATCGGTACCGGCAGTCATTCACGGAACTTACGCATACACCCATCAACCCCACACATGTCATCTCCAACGTTTCCTCCCCTGTCTCTTCCGATTCGCTGTCCCTCCCATCAGTCCCGCACTCTCCAGCACGTGCCCACTTAAACATCAGAAACAGGTCAGGCTCGACCACGACGATCACTGCCACTGCTGTACAGGAGCAGGAGCTCCATACTTCCCAACAGACTGAGAGGCTCTTTGCAATCCCTTCATCACCTCCCGCCGCGTTGCCAAAGTCCCCCGATAGAACCACCGAACCCGATACGGACACTGTCCCTCCTTCCTCACTTACCTCTCCACGTTTAATCACAATCCCTCCCATCGGCAGCCCCTCTAGTGCTTTTGATTCGTCACCTGTACCGCGACCACGCCCAGGCTACACAACCTTAGAGCGAGACGATGATTCGCCGTTTGGACCACTTCTTCCTGATACGCCTCGATCAAGCCCAGCTTTGTATGCTGGCAGGCCCTTCTCCCCGATTGTTACACTGACGGGGTCTACGTCGTCACCCGTGGTGCCAGGTACTGAGATCGTCAACAGTCCTCCGTTTTCAAGGAGCTCTTCTACTGGACGCAGGGGAAGCACACTGTCGCATGAAATTTTCCCTGCAGAACATAATGGCACTACAGACGATGTTGAAAATTCCTCGTTCACCGATCTCGGTCACGGCAACACACCCATCCACAGTCGTACCCATAGCCCACGTCATACCTCGAGCCCAAGATGCCAAGCCCCGAACGCGGGAGTACACCCACTAGATCCTGACTATACTAATCCTAACAGTAGCATCGCCTCTTTGTCCTTGCGGTACCCTGTACCACCGATGTCGCCAGTGATGGTGTCGCCACCCCCCTCGGAGGGTGTAAGGTCGTTGTCCAATCCGTCTTCTCGGAGTTCGACGTCCCCTCCCATCTCGGAAGAGTTGAGGTCGTTATCAAGCTTATCGTCGAGGGAGTTGATGTCTCCTGAATGGACAAACCTTCCTGTTCCTGCGTCTCCTGCGTCTGCGTCTGCATCACCCGAATTGGTACGATCCCCGGAATCAGCATCGCCAGTGTTGGTGTCTTCGTCGCCTGTGGTAATTCCTTCGTCTTCTCTTCCCGGATCGGCGTTTGGTGTAACAGGATTGGGTTCATCTGCATCAACGTTACGCGTTCCCCAACCCCCGATGGCCGGATCGAGACAGAGATCCAATGGGCCTTCACCTATGCTATCCTCCCCTACAGCTTCGTATGCATCGTTCGCATCGTTTGCAACGCCTGCGTCCGCCGTACGCACCGTCTCTTCGATGTCGGACATCGTAGATGCAGATTTCTTGTCTGCTGCAGACAGTGATGGTGAAGACGATGACGAGAGGGGAATCGGGTACATGGCCCCGCATGTTCCCTTACGTGATAGGGCTTACAACCCATTCCTGGACTTTGAGGAAGTATTTGAGGTGGGAAGCGATGACTCGGATGGCGATGATCGTGGAAGTGATGGGAGCGGTTCGGATGGGTCGTGGGGCTCGCATGGGAGTGCTGGGATGCATTGATCGCAGGGTTCTCGGTTGAAAAGTTGAAATGATAACTGGGCTGCTGTGAGTACGTCATTAGAAAGCATTGGTGGGTTCATTTCCGTTTTTGTTCTGATTTGGATGTTTTCTGGTGACGGTGTACGATGAAGATGAGATCTCTATTTGGGATGTTGGTTGTACATATACGTGTAATCTGTTACATGTAAACGGTGCGCCTGAAGGTTGTGGGCAACGACTCTGGATCCGTTTGGTGTTTACCGCTGAGGGTGTCGGAATCGAAAAGCAGGTGAAAGGGGGACAGCCTTGGCAAGGAAACGGGGATTACGTGATGTGCTGGTTAGTGAGTTCAGCAAGTCTTAGCCTTTTACGGTCTCCGGCAAGGGAAGTCGACCTAGGGGGACATCAAGCTGCACGCTCAGACATACTATTCTTCAACCCTTTTATATGTTTTGCCCACCGAGAAACAGAGGCTAATACTGATGGTGATTGCCTTCATATCATGTACAACGTGCGTCTAATTCTACATATGTGCTTTAAGTCGTCGAAACAACGCTAAACCTGTCAGGTTAACGTTTGCGCTTGTCATCCATTTCAACGTATTAGTGCCTATTATTCCCAGCAAGTTTGAACCTGCTGGGAATAATGCAAGAAGAGCGAGGAACTTGGGAAAAGTCCTCCTGACCTGCGGACAAGTCCCTTTCTCTCGCAATTTGGACTAACGGTTTGCTCTTGTCCACCCTCTCAACAAGCATTCCATCATACCGATCGTCGACCTGAACTTCTGCAGACATCGAAAGGCATGGAAGCGAGTCTAGCTTCCAGATATGTAAGTTGTTACGGGCAAACGGGCGACTAATTAGGCCGCTCATAGTTTCTTCATGACGCCCGTACGGGCCGCAGCCAAGGACCGTTCCTCATCGGGCTGACTATAAACATCTTCCTGTACGGTGTCACCACAATGCAGGTGTACCTATACTTCACTCAGTCCAGAAGGTGCGTGTTACGCCGAGGAAGCTACCAGAGCGACTGATCAACTTCTGCGCATAGAGATGGAATATGGCTGCGGTCACTGTTGGTCTCATTTCTCTCTTCTATGCTATGTGCTCATACCCTTGCACAACCCAGCATAGCGATGTTGTACCTCGCGGAATCGTTCAATTGCATCATCAGTATTTATTATATCTACAACGCTCTAGTCACTCACTTTGGTGCGCCGTTTTCTTGTTTAGAGTTCGCACATTGTATTGAATGGATGGCTTATTGGTGTAGGCGACGAAGCGAACCTTCTGGCTGGCAACTGGGGTCAGTCCATGATTCTTTATGACGACTGTCCTGTCTAACGCCTCTGGGTAGCATTCACAGCTGGTACGAATTCGTGCTGTATATTCGTATATCCCCCACCTAACACGTGCACAAATACAGATGCTGCCTTGACGGTTCATCTTCACCCTCTTTACACACGCCTTAACCTAACAAGTCACCGCAGGGTGCTATCAGCGGGGCCGTGCAACATTTCTTCGCGTGGCGGGTATATGTGTTGACCAAGAACGGAATCGTAGTGGCAGCTATTATTCTATGTAGCCTAGCCAACATGGCAGGCTCGCTCGGTGCCACGATCAGCATGGCCAACACCCCCAGTCTTTCTCAGTTGTCAAACCTTGAAATTGAAGTTACGACATGGCTAGTTGGGGCAGTCCTCGCTGATATGATCATTGCCGTTTCACTTTTGTGGCATCTGGTGGATATTCTTTTATGATTTCTCCGCATGTTCGTCCTAGTTAATCCGGCGTGTCTAGGGAAGACACAAACATCTTTACCCTGCACTGACTAGCACTATCAATCGGATCCTCAGGAGTGAGTCGTGTAATATTAGGGTCGTATGGAGTCCAATTTTCTGACCGTACGGCCACTGTAGTGACTGTACAGACTGGATTCGTGACGACTATCGTTGCTCTGATAGACTTGGCGTGCTATCTGACTATCGTAAGACACGTTCTCTGCCAATGCGATCATATGAGCAGTGTGTTCACATCAGTTGGTTTATAGAAGTCAGCCATGTAAGTATTTCCGTTTGCCTGCTGCCACGAGACTTAGGAAATGCTTCTCCTAGCCACCTGATATTCAGCATGACACTGTCAAAGCTATACACAAATTGCATGTTGTCCACTTTGAACGCTCGTGGAGCAACATTGAAATATGACGGATCGCCAGAGGGCGAAGTAAGCCATAGCAGGAGCAATCATCCTAGGGTGGGTACTTTCAACCACTCGAGCCGATGTCTCACCTCCCGTAAATAGTCAGTTGTGTTCCAGGCACTGAGTATACAGTCGGAGGCACATGAATTGCACTTTATTGGCACATTATCCAGGTAGTAGTCGACGCATTCTTCATAGGCCTCCGTGCACATCGAATCCCACTAGATGGCTGACCGTGGACAACAAGTAGTTTCCGTATTGCAATAATATACTAAACATGAATGGGACAGCGAGGGAGATGGTATGTGAGCGATAAGCAAGTTTGCGCGCTGTGCTGTATTGTGCCTTACTGTGAGATTGTTGATGTGGATAACGGAACATGTACCCTCATTTGCAGGCGGCGCGGACGTAACTAGCGTTCGGAGTTTATGTAGGTGACTCTAAGTTAAGCTAGGTTGTACCCAAATTAGGGTCTGTAGGTTAGGTGGCTAGGATCGACTAAGTTTGATTAGGGTCTGGGGCCCATATTTCGTTTACTATGGACAGGTTTTGTCTGACAAGCTACATAACTCAAAGTCTGCGGGGTTACTGTCGCTATCTTGTGGAGTGTCACGCCTCTCGGCTATCGTGTAAAAATGTTTCCCGAGGTTGATACGGAATAAATGGAACTTGATTTACCGGTGGCTGTGCGGCCTTAGTAGTAACTCTCCCAGGTGTTGAAAAGTATACTCCTGTTCTTGTCAGCTCCATAATCGAACAACGGTCCTCGACTCCCACCGATATCCCAAGCATCTAGTAAACGTGACATTCGATAAGCCTCCAGAAATGTCTTGTAGGCTACTGGCGCTAGGAGAAAAGTGTACACACGAACCTGAGTCAGTAAACTTAAAATACAGGGGTGGTTTATAGTTTATACTCTCCACTGACAGAGAGATTTCAGCATTTCAACTCTTTTCGCCATGATAAAGTTCCTGACTCTTTGATTGACCTCTTGTTCCTTTCTTCTCTAACCCATCGTTTCAACAAGAATCCCTCCATACTGATTCATTGTCCTGTACAACGTCGAAAGCCATGGCAGCGAATCCAGCACAAATCTTGTGAGTTAGCTAAGACAATTGGCGGCTGGTTGGTGACAGTTATGTTTCTTTCTGTAGCCAAGGGCCGTCCTTCATCGGGCTGACTGTAAACATTTTCTTGCACGGTCTTGCCACTACGCAAGTGTACTTGTATTTGACGCGTTATACAAAGTGCGTGTCAGTACAGGATCTGCCTAGAGGGACTACTGAAGTTACTGTGCACAGAGATGGCTTATGGCTGAAGTCACTGTTGGTTTCCTTGTTTCTGCTTTGCTATGCATTCGCCCTCACAAAACCTAGCGTAACGATTGTGTACTTGTTGGATACGTTCCACTGTGTCATCGTCATCTATTATATCTACAATTCTCTTGTTACTCACTTCGGTGCGTCCTCTTGTTTAGCCTTCGCGTGTTGGCCTAAAGTAGAGTGTAGGCGATGAGGCGAATCTTATGCGTGGCAGCTGGGGTCAGTCCATGAACTTTAATCAAAGCAAGACAAATCTAACGTTCCTGGGTAGTGCTCGCGGCTGGTATGAATCCGCTCATGATGTTTTTACAACCCTAGCTCAACAAAGACGTTCGCAATGACAGCTGCAGCCACAACGGTGTGCCATGATCCCCTCCGTACACATGTATCTCACCTGATAATCCAATGCAGGGCGCCGTCAGTGTGGCGGTACAACACTTCTTCACGTGGCGGGTATATGTGTTAACCAAGAATGTGTTCGTTGTGGCGGCTATCGTTCTGTACAGCCTAGCCAACTTGGCAGGCTCGCTTGGTGCCGCCATCAGTCTGGCTGTCAACCCCGATGTTTTCCTGGTTCCAGACCTACAAACTGAGGTCACGATATGGTTGGTTGGGGCAGTCCTCGCTGATACGATCATTGCTGTTTCGCTTGTGTGGCATCTGGTGGATATTCATTTGTGATTTCTTGGCCCATATCGTCCTAATTAAAGTCGCGTGTCTAGGGAAGACACAAACATCTTTACCCTGCACTGACTAGCACTATCAATCGAATTCTCAGGAGTGAGTGGTGCAATATTTGTGCTGCAGGGTTCGTGTTTTACGGCCAATGCAGTGACTGTACAGACTGGACTCCTGACGACCATCGTTGCTATCATAAACTTGGCGAGCTACCTGGCCAACGTAAGTCACGGCCTCTGCCGATCCACTCATGTGAACATTGCACCCACTTTAATTG
The DNA here is from genome assembly GCA_024613145.1 of Pisolithus marmoratus. Classification (NCBI taxonomy): domain Eukaryota; kingdom Fungi; phylum Basidiomycota; class Agaricomycetes; order Boletales; family Pisolithaceae; genus Pisolithus; species Pisolithus marmoratus. Next base: position 85,138 of record JANFAE010000032.1, read on the forward strand.
GTCTGTAGAGTATGGGCACGTAAGTTTTTTTTTTTTTCCTCGACGCGCTACAACCCTATGCGGCGGGACTTCTCACGCGATGCTTCACCCAGCTATGCGATCTTCAGCATGATGCTGTCAAAGCTATACACAAACTGCATGTTATCCACCTTAAATGCTCGTGGAGCATGTAAATATGACGAATCGTCACAGGACGAAGAAAGCCATGACAAGAGTAATCATCCTGGGGTGAGCACTTGGAGCCACTTTCGTTGCGATGGCTTCATGCCTCATGATTAGGTAATTGCGTTCCAAGCGCAGAGAACTCAACCGGAGGTGTGTGGAGTGCACTCTATTGGTCCATTTTCCCAGTAGGAACCGATGCATTCTTCATAGGTGTTCGTACAAGTCGAGCCACACCAGGTGACGGACATGGACGATAGGTCGACACAGAACATGCACACCTCTAAACGTGGGTGACTGTGAGACAGCAATGGAGACAGCACGACGAGCACTAGCAAAGCTCGAGAGCCGTGCTTCATTGTATCATATTGTGAGATTGTATATAATGGAACAGCGTATATTAAATTAATCGCATTATGTCCCACGACCGAGATGCAGATTTCTTGTCCGCTGCGGACAGCGGTGATCGCAGGCGTAGTGGAACTGGTTCAGATGGACAGCCGCGTCGTGCTCCCGTGGGAGTGCTGGCGTGCTGTGCTGCATTGAGCGTATCGTCCCCAATCCATTCGGTTGAAAAGGCAAAGGGCAGAGGGGAATCATATCGAGGTGGCGGTGTGGATTTTCCTTGTTTTGTTTTGACGTTTCTGCTAGCAGTGTACGATGAACAGTTAAATCTCTACAGGGGCATTGTGCATCATACGTATACGTGTCGTCTGCTACATATAAATGAGGCGATATATTAGTTGTCAGTCTCAGCGCCTAACACTGAATGGTGGTATGCAATGTAACAGGACTATCAGGCTGTGTTAGACGGCGTCCCAGCACATAGAAGAGACATAGATTGAATGCGGGCGAAAACATACAGTCTACTATCGCAAGGTTGACAAGCGGTTCACAATTCTGGGCCTTTAATCAGTCGGTCTCTGGCACAGCAGACTGAAAACGGCGCACTCGGTGCTTCATCGCTGATGATCGGATTCTTTATAAGGTCGTGGTTTACGGCTCTTCGCAACTTTAGAATCAGCTAAGCTCGTGCATGGCTCCGAGTTGCCTTGGCCCATCGGCGTGGAAAATAGGTCTTTATCAGTCGGCCGCGTCTTCCTGCCCTTCGCGTTTCTTCTGGCTGGATTCCCGGCGGGCGGAGTGTTAGCAGCAGCGGCCTGTGAAAGTAGTCGCTCCTGCTCAGCGAGTTCCTGTTTCATGTGTTCTTCCTCAGCTGCCCACCACCGAAGGAAATCCTCTTCCTGCTGTCTCGCACGTTCTTCTTCTTGGATATCTAAGAACGATCGCTTGTCCTTGGCTGCGCATGCACCTTGCGTTTGTTGCAGTAACTGAATCTCAGCGAACGACGGCACTGATCCCTGTGCGCCTGGTTGTATGTTAGGTTGAACAGGATGGAGAGTCCAAGCGGCTCTAGGTACATGACCCAACAGAATTACGATCAGATAGCGCAACGAACGTGAGTAACATGTAACCCACTGTGCGTTTCGTGGTCTTGGAGACTCAGAAGTAACAGGTACTTGCCTTGCTGGAGTGCTCTTTGGACCTAATGCCGACTGGGAATTCACATTCATCAGTTTGGAAGGCGTAGCCGGTACGGGCTGCGGTTGTTTAAGTGAGGACGCTTTGGTTTGCAGCCGCGATGAATTAGTCAGAACTGCTGAGGCGCGTGTCACAAACTGCTCGTTCGTCTTCTTAGGATTTTCTGGGGTCTTTGACAACCCTGGAGCGGGAGGAGACGGTGCAATCTTTTTCGTTTCAGCTTCCGCCATGATAGTTTTGAGGTCCACCCTATAAATCATTCGTAAGAGGGCTGAAAGGATAACAATTACTGTACATACCGATGCGTGGACGGATTTGTCTTCCATACGGGCCGAGGAGTAAGCGTGGCGTACTGACGCATGGGCGACGCCAGTAAACCAGGCTGTGATACATTCGGATCCAACGTGGGCAACATGTCCATATCATCCATTACGAACAATTCGTCCCCATCTGCCTCTCGCGATCTCGACGGCAAAGAGGGCGTCAGCGATGGACTTGGAGCAGGGGAATAAAGAGTAGGTCGTCCCCGGGGTTTAGAGGTCGCAGGGGAGTTCTTTTGCACTTGCGATACCCTCGGATTCGGTACAAAAGGTTCAGGGATATCCTGGTTGGTCAACCACTCTTGGTGCTTTCCCATTGCTTCCTTGGCAAGCCTATTCGACCGCAAGAGGGGCGACTTCTCCATCTGCGCTGAACGTGTGAACCCAGACAGATGTCGGAGTGCCAACGTCCCCAGGCCATCCAAAATCCTAGGATTCCAAAAACATCTCTAAGTTAGCAGACACTGTAGCTCTCGATGCTCTTAGCAAGGTCAACTGCATTGTAATGAATAGCATCGGTAAGGAGGTAGCAGGCATTATAGGGATTCAGGAGTCGCAGGATGACTTGTGAGCAAAGGAGCACGAGACGATCAAGTAACAGCTCATTCTGACAATTCCAATTGAGTAACCCACACTTTCAGGTGAATACGCCTACCTACCGCTGCAGCTAGCGTACGAAACATAAACTCGACAACGTCATCAGCACTCTCCTAAAAAGTCTGCGGACGAAATCAAGACTAATCCAGATTAAGATCGGGGTAAGACACCTACCAAGCATGTCGAGCGACTTCTCCTCCCCAAAACAAATAAATCCCAGTACAAACTGCATCACCTCCCACTCAAAATGATCCATCCTGAACATCGACGACACCAAATTGGTCTCGCCTATGAGAAGTCCAATCCGTATCCCCAAAGAATGCCGAGAAGAACGGACATCGTGCACGAAGAACAACGGAATGTGTATGAACGATCCTGTCGCGTAAATGTAAAGCCACGTCGGGTGCAAGTGGGCATGAAGGAGCATCCGTCCTGGGCAGCTCTGTGGCAGATTGTACCTGATCGAAGAGTTGTTTATACTGCATGCGTGCTGTGGATGCAGGCACGCATTTGACAACAGATTGGAGGGCTTGAGCAAGTCGCGGAAGCTCTAAAAGCCCAGCAAGAGTTATAAGCTCGCACTTGATTTGCATCGGCGAGATACGGAGCGCCTTGCATTGCTCTGCCAGAACAAGACCGATTCGACGGTCCCACAATGCCAGCAAGTTGTCCGAATAAAGGTGATGGAGGAGGATCAGCACTGAGAGTGGGTTGACTCCTGTCACTTGTAAATGTCCGATTATCGACGATGCCGGGAAGGGCAAAAAAGTGGTCGTCATTTCAATGTGCCCGTCCCTTAAGGTCTTCTTTCCGCACAAAACCGCCCGCAGTGGCATGCAGCGCGCAGAAAGCACAAGTCTGTGAGCGGGGAATGCGAAGTTATTCTCCACACGAACTATAATATCTGCGCCATGCGTGGATGCCGTGGTGGCTGTCCCTCCGTCGGGACGGATTGTTTCGGGCCTCCGCAACATGTCTATCAACCTCTCCAATAAACCAATATCATCCAAGATTTCAGCGTCCTCCATCTCATCATCGGCTGAGATATGTTTCCCACTAGCAGTATTCAACAAAGCGGAAACCATGTCCACCTCAGGGACAGATGGTATAATCGCAGCCATGTCCGCTTCAAACGATCCCCCCATGACTTGAATCGGCGGTGGCTTGTATTCGACACGTAATGCCCCAAACGCACCAGTACTGTTCGTGCACACCGCAACCGCCCTCTGAATATGGGGGACGCGCTGAAACTTGAAGGACTTGTTGCCGCTACTCGTGGCACTCCCCTTCAGATTCCAAGAACGTACGTAGACGTGTCCAGATTGCGTGCACACGATGAGCGTGCCATCGCCCCCTATGTCGACATCCTTTATAACGACGAAGAGGTCAGTGCGATGACAGTGGAACGAAGGGAATGATAATCTACGCACTCGGACACTGGTGACCTGGCGTCTCAAAGCCCACACTCGTTGGGGCTTCACCGGTTTCTCCTTCTTTCCGCCGTCCAATTCTGAAACCACTGGGGCAGAGAATGTGAACACTTCACCATTGGAGGACAATGCCGCAAAGGAGTCTTCACAACTGGTAACTTTTGTGATCACAGCGCCCCTAATAGCTTGCGGAGGGCGATACACGGACATTTCAGATGGGAAGGAATGGGGTGGGAAGCTACTTCACATTTGGAAACGTGCGGCGTCAAGATGGGCGATGTACACTTACTTCACCTTGGACATTCCACCACACCATATACATACCACTTCGCCACTTATGAATAGGCATGCGGTAGCAGATTCCTAATTTCATATAGACGTCAAAACGGCATGGGCTAGAAGGACATGGCGGTACTCACCGACATTGCCATACCATATACAGGCTCTGTAATGACAGATACCTGACGAGGATATACTTGTACTGGTGTCGCAGTCTTGTCGTACCCTGTCAATATATACATGGTCCCCCAGTGTTAGAGCCCAAGTAGATTTTGGGAAGACGAAACCGTCCGCTCGATGACTCACCCAGTTGTCCGTTATTGGTACCCCATGTCCACACTTGAGAACTTGACCAACAAGCACTCGCGCTCTTACATGCAGCTACACCCCTTATAAACTCCTTCTTCAGGTGGCTGATCTTACGCGGAGTCGATTGGACGGGTTCCTGAACAAACCCTCCTTGGCTGGTTTCCACTACATAGCCCAACTGTGAAAACCTATTAAGACCCCAACTAAGGACTTCCCCTGCGTTAGTGATGGCCAGGGTATGATCTTGACCAAGAGCAACGCTGACGATGGTACACCCTGCAGGAAGAGTTATTGGGGTAGGGGTATACACAGTATGGGTGGAAGGCCCAAGCCTTGAGGCAACCTTCAACAAGGCTCGCGTCACGTAGTGTAACGACGTACCGTCCCCCACTCCCAAAGCCACACATTCGTAGATTGTCACGAGGTTCATTCGTGAGGATGGCTGAAAATGACATTGATCAACGGGGAACCCTCGCAGAGTGTACGACGAAAGACTCTGCACGACTCGCCAAAAAAAATCGCCAGCCGCCGTATTTCTTTCGTCGGCAGACTTACCCGTGTGTAATTTCGACATTTTAACGTCGCGTACTTTGACTGCCCCAAAGCGATCTTGCAGCGAACACTTTCGAGCGTTTGCTACGTCTTTCAGGACGACGGAATCAGGAAAAATGCGGTCATTCGCATCGCCAAGTCCAAGCGCAGCATTCCTGCAGTACCAGAGTTGCGGGAAAGGCACAGTGAGTTCGTGTACAAACATAATAACGTACATAAATAAAACCTCGGTCACGTAAATGGAATATCTCAGCCAGGATTGGCGCGTAAATGGACGTTGGAATGCAGGGAAAGCAACCCACCGATTCGCACCCCATGTGAAAAGGTCAGCGAGAATCTGTTCGTCGCATGACGGTGGTTTCGCGTTCCGAACTGTTGAGTTGTACAAATCGAAAGCTGTGTATCCTTCGAGGTCCTTGAGGGAAGTGTCGATATCGGAACGCTTCAACAAAAGGATTCTGCAAGGTAAGAAGTAATAAGTGAAGCATGCTACCCCGGGCGAGAATGATGCAAATGAAAGGAAAAGGATTGCACTAGACACAGGGAGAAAGACGAACTTACGCAGTCTCAACATTACCAGAATACAAGGCCCTGTGAAGGGCGGTCCAATGACTCTCCTTGTCCAGTAGGTTGACAGTTGACATCGGGACGCGCAAGCAGCATGCGTGCATACTCGGTACTGGAAGCATCTGTTGAAGAACACACAAGATGAAGGACAGTGCGACCAAAGTCGTCATACGCATTCACTTCCAGTGCCGAAGCAATGGACTTGCGGGAACCTGACTTCCCAGCACTTGTCATGCTGGGACCCGCCGACCCCGAAGGACCAAGACGGTCTTGTTCCAGGAGTCGCTGGAACGCGCTTTGGTTGCGTAGGTGGAAGTATACATGAAGCAGTGTCATGCAGCGCTAAAAGAGGATAGACTGGACCTCTGCGACCCGAAGGGAAACACAACGTGCGTCCTCCTGACCACTGGAGTCCAATCGAACTTATGGTGCCGACAAGAAGAGAGGAACGGGCTGAGTCTTCGGATTACGTCTGTCTGATATCCTTGCTTGGGTTGAGGAGCGGTGACTGCGGGTGTTACTCGAGCGCTGTCGTATGAGTCTTCATGACTTGTCATGACTGGGAGATAACCGGGCTCGGAGTACGAGTCCCTCTTACGTAATCCGCGCACGTGTGCTGCTGCTGCAACTGACATGTAACATCCACCGGTCAAGAGGGGTCAACCTCATAATAACATGTCTTTTGCAGCCAAGTGCCCTGACATTTTGTGTAGGTTGGCTGCGGAACGCAATCCAATAGGCTCTGAGCTAGCCCCGTATGGTATTAGGTATCTTACCATCCTTCGCGCTCGCGTGGATTCAAGTGCTGTTCTCTACAGCCGTTTTTTTTTCACTGAGCTAACTACGCTAATCAAGAGAATCTTGCAAGGTGGGTCCAGGATTCCTGGGTAATGTAAGTATGTGATATAGAGTTGGTATCAGACTACCGTGATTTGACCATTACACTGAAAGCGTGAGATCTGCTCGCTACTATACAATTTTTACTGAAACAAAGGCAACCTCCACAGTCCTACAAATTCTAAGGCAATTGTTGAGACGCCATCTTCGCCGTTCTGTCTTAAAAGTAATAAGCAGCACCCCCCATCCGTGAAACGCGCCGCGTTCAGTTTGGAGTCCAGCAAATATACTATGGATAAGATTGGCGACAAGTACCGCCACGCCTCTGGATACAAGTAGTAAAGGGACGGAGCATAGAAAACGAACAGCGAAAGTAAAGAGCATAGGTGGTGTAAGAACGAAGATGAGGTACAAATGAAAGACAGGAAGTGAGGGTAGAAGCCATACACAATACTATGGCTCCCATACATTGTGCGCTTGCGGGGAGTCAGATTTACATACCATCTTCTACTTGGGAGGAGGAGTAGGGGGACCTGTACCAAATACCAATTGCAGCAATATAAGACTATTCTCTTCCCAGGCTAAAAACCACACTAGGGAAACTCACCAAACAAACCGGAACGGGCCGGGGGGGTAGCAGGCCTAGGAGATACCAGACCGCTCGGCATCATAGAAGGCGCAAGGGCAGGATTTGCTTTACGACCGAGCAACACAAACGAAGGAAGGGACCACGCCACGTTAGTCTGAACGGCATAGGCACCCAAAAGACAGTAAACGCGACTTACGCCTCCACTGTGCCCAAGCAGGCAAATTCGGGTTCGAAACAGGCTTAGGCGCTTCGATTTGTGGAACCGGGTTGGGAGCTGGAGCGGGAAGACCTTTAGGCGCCCTCTCACGTCGAGTTGTTTTATGAACGACACGCCATGCAGGACGTGCTTGAACAGGGGCGCCATCATCAACGGGAGGTGGCGTTGCCACTGCGGGAGGAGGTGGCATGGCTTCTTGGGGCTTACATGGAGCAAAAGAATCAACTTTAATTTGACACCAAAGAAAAGGGAATAACTGCGCACCTGCGGTCTCCAGTCAGGTGAATACTCCCCTCCAGTGCCATGTTTCGACTTCACAGCCATCAGTTCCGCTATTTCACTGCATGTGTTCATCGTCCCCATCCAAGCCAAGCCGAGTGTGTATACGGTACAACGAACAGGGTATTAGATGAATGTTCAGTGGTACCGAGAGGCCAGAAAAGCCAAGGGGGAGAATGGAGCATGAGGAGGCATGTTATCTCCCCTGATCGCCTTGGAGGTACAGCAAGATCGGAGGAAGCACTCACAATTGCAGTTGCCTACGCTCATCCCTCAACTTCCCCACCTCAGCGAGAAGAATTCTGACTTCACTAGCGAGGGCCTTGCTAAAGTCGTTCAAGTACCTATTGATTCGGGGATCCGATCAATCATACGAGTTCAGACGAAGATACCACAAAAGAATGATGAAGTTTACTTTGGAGGAGCGCCGTTATATGGGTTTGGACTTTTGTTTGCTGACATGCTGTAGTAGTGTTGGAGTGCAAGTACCGTATTTTGACGAAACAACAGAAAGAAAATTTGTTTATGGTGTTGCTGGTCGATCGAGGGTATGAGAGACGATCGGTCCAACCGTCACTGTTGCTGAATCGTCCAGAAGAGGCGCAAACAAGGGAGATGCGTGGAATGCGAAAAGAGACTTCGAGCTACAAACTACCGCTGAAACCGCCGCCGGACTCGCTTCGAAAGAACACGAGGCAGATTGCTGTAATCACCAACCAGGTAAAATTTTTGAACGTTGACTGGAGGGGATCTATGTATCTGAGGCCCCACCAAAACGGCCGTAGCTTGCAGATTATTGGAGTGCTTCAACCAACCTGGATTCAGGACCGTACACCACGGAAGCAGTGCAAAAACTTATTGATTACTAACCTTGAGCGAAGAACAACGATCTGCTAGGGCGCAGTATCAGTGCATCACCCATTCGAGCGACAAAACCCGTCCTCATCACGAGTCGTAGGGTGTTATACATAGATATCGTTATACAAACGTGTGCGACGTATGATGATAATGGGAACTGAGTGGGACTACGATTCGAGCGGTAAAAATAGTGATTAGACAATGCTAGGTTCCTCCTTTTCGGCGATGCTGGGGTCAGCAGGATGGTTGTCTTGGATATGAAGATCGACATTGTCCTCTGTAACGCTGATGTGAACTGTATCGCCGTTCCTGTGAGTAATGGTATCATGTCAACCTCACGAAGAGCCAAAAAAGATGAACGAACATACCGAATAGTTCCCCTCAGCAGTTTCTGTGCCAGAGGGAAAAGTACGTCCGAGCGTACGACTCGAGCGATGGCACGAGCACCATAAACCTCAGAATAACCCCTCTCAGCGAGCCAACGCTTAGCCGCATCATCAACATCCAGCGTAATCCGTCGATCCTTGAGTCGAGAAGCGACATCCTTCAATCGCAACGAGACGATATCCAGAATCGACTTGCGCGAAAGCTTATTAAACACCAGGATAGAGTCAAGGCGGTTCAGAAGTTCAGGAGGGAAGTAGTCGGAGGTACGCTCCATGACGAGTGCTTTTGCTTCGTTAGTCACGGTACCGTTCGCGTCGCACGAGCTTTGCTGGGCTAGAATGTCGCTTCCAATGTTGCTAGTCAAGCAAATGATCGTATTCTGTGCCTTATGAGTAGTCAGTCCACGGGAATTCGAGATAAATACCTTGAAATCGACTTTCCGCCCTTGACTATCTGTGAGGCATCCCTCGTCGAGGACTTGAAGGAGGATCATGGAGACGTCCTACTTTGGAATCAGGCCAATGGATACTTGGAGTTTGAAGGATAGAACCTTGTGGGCTTTCTCGAGTTCGTCAAGGAGGATAACGGCTTCCCGTGCATTAGCCACCTATTGAGAGGACACCTCGCACTACTAACTTACCATATGGCTTCCGCCGCACCGCTTCCGTCAGCTGGCCTGCGAAAGAATGTTGAACACCCAACACCGGGAACTTTACATGAGAACTTTACCGCCTTCTTCGAATCCCACATATCCCGGAGCAGCACCAATGAGACGCGAAACGGTGTGTCGGTCGTGGAACTGTCCAAAGGAAGGAAAGAAAGAAAAAAAAAGAACTTCAGTACACATAATATAGAAGGAAGCTAACGTACTTCAGACATATTGATGGTGATACTGTGAAGCGTCAGTCAATAACTGCAATGGAACAAGCGCAACTCACAGTCCTCGCTGCTCATCATTGAACAAGAACCCCGCCAAAGCCTTCGCAAGCTCCGTCTAGTGACAAAGACCTTCAGAATATGTTCCGTGCTTCCAGATATATGGTAGTACCTTTCCAACGCCGGTAGGCCCAAGGAAAAGGAACGATGCAACGGGCCTGTTTGGTGCTTGCAACCCGGCACGAGATATCCGCACAGCGTCGCTTATAGCAGCAACGGCATGGTCTTGTCCGACCACACGTTGCTTCAGCGACTCCTCCATCTAAGTGGACATTAGCGCTAGTTTTCCAAAAGGTCCGATCGCCTGAAACTTACATGGACTAATTTCTCCCGCTCGCCTTTCAGCAAGTTCTGCACAGGAATTCCCGTAGCTTTTGCGACGACTCTCGCAATATCATTGCTGCTGACTCTGTCATGTAACATAGCGAGTGGACCTTCCTCATCTATTTCTCGTGGTTCACCATCCTTGGGGAGCTGACCCTCCAAATCAGGGATAACCCCGAAACGGAGTTGGGAAGCTCTTTCGTATTGTCCTTGACGTTGGGCAACCTCGAGTTCGTGCTTTGCATCTTCCAGTCGCTTCTTGAGGTCCTTGATACGGTCAAGTCGCGCACGTTCTAAAGCCAAAATATTAGCTGACAGATTTACATGAGAAACCTCACAGGATGATCACCATTTTGCCAGATCGCAGTCAACTCTTCAGCCTCTCCTTTCTTCCGTTGTAAATCGCCCTCGAGTTTGGCTCTCCGTTCAACACTGAATACGTCCGTTTCCTTCTTGAGACTCTCCAATTCGATTTGAAGTGTCATTATTTCTCGATCTAGGGCTTCGAGTTCGTCCGGTTTGGATTCTTGGGCGAGCCGAAGTGCAGATGCCGCCTCATCGACCAAGTCGATCGCTTTATCAGGGAGGTAGCGGTCGGAGATGTATCGTGCGCTGTATACGGCAGCTGCGCTGGTGAGCAGTGAGGGTATACGACACGACTCCGATAAAGTCTTACCAGTTACTAGTGCGCTGTCGGCGATCTCCACACCGTGGTGGACTTCGTAGCGAGGTTTGAGACCGCGGAGAATGGAAATTGTAGATTCGACAGTCGGTTCGTCGATCTGAACGGGCTGAAAACGACGTTCCAAAGCGGGGTCTTTGCCTATCGTCTTCCTATATTCGTCCGCTGCATATCTGTCAGCCGAGGACATGTATATAGTGACAATACTCACTAGTAGTAGCTCCGACTAGTCTTAGGCCGCGTGCCAACGCTGGTTTTATCATTTGTCCACCGTCTACGCTTCCTTCTGCTTTTCCTAAATTAAAGAGCATGTCTGCAGGACCGCGAGATAATGAAACATTGACAACGTAAACAAGGTCCTATCGGAAGTCACTCACGAACTTCGTCTATGAAACATATGATTTTGCCAGCCTAGTAGTGATAAGCGTGACTGCCGAGAGCTTCGAAGACAGAGGGGCATACCTCGTCTTCTATATCTCGTATTAGAGCCTTGAACTTCTCCTCGAACTGGCCGCGGATTCCTGAACCGGCCAATATGGCAGAGAGATCGAGAGAGAGCACTCTCTTATCTTGAAGAGACTATAAGGATATGCGTGAGCCAGTCTGACAGACCGACCGTGAATTGACTAACCTCCGGTACTTCACCTGCGACAATGCGGCTTGCAAGTCCCTCGATGATGGCGGTTTTTCCAACACCAGGAGGTCCGATGAGCTGAGTGACGGGTGAGTCCCAATGGTTAAGGCAAGAAGGAAACAACGTACCACTGGATTTGACTTTGTTCTCCGAGAAAGGACTGGAAACCGTCAGCCTGTGACTGGTCAATGGAACCAACGCAAAGCCTACTTTGTACGGTCCTCCGAATCTCTGCACATACTCAGCCAATACGAATGATGACGACAACATTAAACTCACCTTCGTCCCTCCCAATGACGGGATCAAGTTTGCCGTTTCGTGCCATTTCCGTGAGGTCAACACTCTGTACTGTAGTCATGCGATGTAGAAGAAGGCGAAGAACAGACCACGTACATATTCCTTCAAGGCATCGCCCTTCTGCTGTGGCTGTTGGAATGCAAACCCAGGGAATCCACCTCCACCATTCCCTCCTGGATGTTTCGTCGAATATGCATGCGAAAGGGTAGGCTGGAATGTAAGTTGCACGCAGAACTGCAGGGGCGACGGAGCAGTGCGCGTTGTGCTGAGTGCAAGGCGGGTGAGACCACTTCTGAGCCTGAGGGCGACTCGTGGATGCAGTGGTCTTGTTAGAGAAGTCTTGGCCGTCGCAAGTAACATGGATAAGAAGGCCTCTCACGAAGACGACGTGTGACGTATAGGTTTATGAAGTTACACTTGATTGACTAATATTGACTATCGTTCTTTTTGGGTCAAACTGATCGGACTAATTGACACTACCTTGAAGATGCGGAGCCGATTCATCTAATCGCACTTTCAACCTTTCAGATGCTCGGACGGTCGGTTACCCTCGTTTGCGAAGATGCCCAGGCAACAACATTCAACACAACTGGCTCAGCCTTGAAGCATCTACACCGACCCGCTAATTTACCTTCTTCAAACCCCACTCGTTCCTTCTGGACACATTCGGCGTCTGATGCTAATCCCCTTGCATCTGAAGGAAGCCGCGGCCCTCTGACAACCGATGCCGATATCTGCATCATCGGTTCAGGAATCAGTGGTATCAGCACCGCCTACCACCTCGCAGAGGCAGTCGGGAATCACACTGTCTTAGATGCCCCACTGCGTGTAGTCGTACTAGAAGCAAGAGATTTTTGTCAGTGACCCGTCCTCGTTCGAGTGTCTTGGCTGATCGATCACAGGCAGTGGCGCGACGGGTGAGATCAGCTCTCTTGGTTGGAGTGGGATAAGTAGTTGACGCTCTGTGGTGTTCTGCTAGGGCGAAATGGCGGTCACCTTACATCCCACACGTTCTACCATTTTTCTGAGAGACAGGACCGGTTCGGTACTGATGAAGCAATACGCTCGTCTGCTCTGGAAGGGTACACCGTGTCATCGCTTGTCAGCATCATCGAAAGACACGGCTGGTCGAAGGATGTGGACTTAGTCAACGGCGGCAATGTCCGCCTTTTTTTCACGGAAGACGAAGAGAGGGAAGCCAGGACCGATTTCGAGTGTGCCAAAAGTGCAGGTATAAACGTGGATGACGTGCAGTGGCTGACTAGAGACCAAGTCCAGAATGTAGGGACTTCATGTCCCTATCTCCTACACTGAGCTAAGGGACGGCTTCAGACCTACGGAGCACCCTATCCCGCAGTTAAGATACATGCCCATAATCTCTGGCCCCTCAAGCTCGTCACAATGCTTTACCAACACGCAAAACAACGCACCGGCGAGCATTTCGACCTGAGGATCCACACCCACACACCAGTAACCTCAGTAACACGATCGCCAAGTGGGAGTTCGAGTACAAACCCAAGGTATATCCTTTCTACGCCTCGTGGGCCGATTTCGTGCTCGCGCGTGGTGCATGCTACGAACGCGTACACTTCGCATTTGTTGCCATCCCTTTCCGGTCCAAATGGTATCGTACCCACTCGTGGACAGATCATTGCTACTAGAGCATCGGTAGGCAGAGCGCTGAATAAAGCAAATGGCTGGTCCGGAAATCGGGTTATTCTTCCTCAGACCCGGGCATTATCCTATACCTGACTCTTCATTACAACAACAGGGGTATGAATACTGGTTCCCCCGTCCCCTCAAAACTGGCGAAGTCACTCCCCTGGTCATCCTCGGAGGAGGACGTGAAGCATCCGGACCCCGATTTGAGCTTTACGTGGACGACGACTCGAGTACGAATCCTGCCGTAGGGAAAGAGCTGAGAGATTTCCTCCCTGCAGTTTTTGGAAGCAACCTCGGGCACGGGAACGAACCCGAGATGGAATGGGTGAGGTGCTCTTGCGAACTTACGTTCTCGTTTATTAATGACTCTTTGGTCAAGACTGGTATCATGGGATACACGGCTATAGGCGACCCATTTGTACTGTTTTCCACTGTGTCGTGGGGAGACATCGACACTCACTAATGCACGCCAGGTTGGACCTGTGTTAGATTTTTCTACCGGAGACAGGCAAGATTATGAAGGACAATACATTGCAGCTGGCTACACGGGACACGGAATGCCCCGTGCGTTTGCATGGTGGGTAGAGATCATATTTAACTATACCATCGGTCACTGACTTTCGGGATTCAAGTGCGGAAGTTGTTGTGCAAATGATACTTGCAGAGTTGACCGGCACCCGGTGGAGCTGTCCCACATGGTTTCCCGAACGATACTTGACACAAAACCGAGTAAAGCATAGAAATTAGGTAGGAGGCTAGGTCGTGCTCCCCACCCGTCGCAGATCTCTTTAGCACAAGACGGTGTCTTCACCCACATAGCCTAGCACTCCCACGTGTAACAGGTCGAAAGGATGCCCGCTCTAATATCTCACTGCGACGCCGCATTCGAAGTAAACCTAAACACGGATTAGAGAATTGGGAATAGCAACGTACCCGTCTCCCAGAGTTTCACGGAGAATGTAAAACAACTTCATGTTACTCAGCCACAAATCTTATATGCATGGTGATATGCCACGACGCTGTTCATTCGAAGCTGCAGCAACATCAACTTGTATGTGGCTAAGTCCAGGTGATGGCATCTAGTAGCTGCACAATTCTCACAGCCGACTAGTAACATCACTTTCTACGGTCTTGCAAGAAAATCGACTGAAACAGTGTAATTAAGGAAGTATCTTTAAATACGACTACTACGATGTATTGTCCGTAACCATGCGAACGAGGATTGCTAATCGTCCTTCAAGGACATCAATGTCAAAAAGTCCATGTCGATGGAGGATTGTGCAATGAAAAGAAAGTGGAAAGCGACAGTGAGTTTCATCCGTCTATTACTTAATAAGTGTCCCAACAAGCGTTCGTATATAACCCATCTACATCGACGTTGGCGGGCCAGAGAGGATATTGTCGATCGACTGGTTCAAGAATTCTTTGCGCGACGCTAGATCTGCTTTAGGGAACTTCGCCATGATCGCTTCTCGAGCGGTTCTACGGAATTATCAGTATCGAATCTACTTGGACCACTCGGCCACTCACTTTTTCGTGACTGTCATCAGGTCCTGAGTACTGAGATATGTCCGCAACGCGTTGTACAGCTCATCGTCGGTAGGGTTGGGATTAAGACTTGGTCCAGAGAACGCATTGACGGAAGTGGCCATCGAGAACGTAGACATCGGACGTGCGTCCCCAAGAGTGGGAGGTAACAGTCCGAAGCTGCCGGGTTGCGATCCCGAGCCTGTAAGCATATTCACATTCGGCATCATCGTCGTGCGCGGGTCGGCAGGCATCATCCCGTACACACTGCCAGTATGCTGATACCCGAAGGGTAATAGCTGTGGCTGCATTAACCCTCCGTGGTCAGATCCCGTCACCGAGCCAGGCCCTCCGCCAAAGGGTATGAAAGGTAACTGCGGCGCTGCGAACTGGGAGATGGTACGCTGACGTCCATCGTACATAGATCCTTGTCGTGACCCATGACTCTGGTGCGAAGCAGGTCCACGAATATTGCTAGTGGAGTTGTTCATGGCATTAGTGTCTCGGTAATAATCGCCAGCTATCGACTGGTGGAAGGACTGTGGGGAACTCGGACGTGACTGCACGAAACGCTTCTGTGATCGGGGTTTGGTATATCCGGTATCGTCTGAGCGGTGGGAACCACGCTCCCAAGCTTCGGCTTCGTACTCTACATACGGAAATCAATCAGACGATCGCTTCAACACCCAATGGTCTCACGTACCACCGAACTTCTTCAGGGGGATCACGGATTCATCGAACCGTTCCTCTTCATTCATGAGAACCTTCTTGTTACCACCTTCACCGATAACAACTCGCGTGTTACCCCAGGAAAAGTCGTCCATGCACCAGAACGAGTAAAGAGGCAAGAAAAAGCCATAAACAGGATATCTAGCGGACGTTAGAACCTCCGGGGACCGAACATGGAATGCACGTACGAAAGTAAATAGACCACCAACCAACCAACGAGCATGAATTCGCGCTTGATGATGAAGATCAACGCCTAACACATAAAGTCAGTTGGTCAAAGCGCGGCATAATTGAAATCTTACTTGCAAACCATACGTTACTGCCAACATAATAATGGAAATGATAGGAACAGCGGCTTGCCCAGTAGCGACAACGATAATCAGGTAGAATAGCTTCAAGAAAACTTAGTAACAGCAGGGACGCGAAACGGTATTCAATACTCACATATACCACTGTAGCAGGTAAGATCTGATGTCGACCCAAGTTAGCATTCCCCCTCGAACGTCACGAAAGGATATACACACCAAAGTACCCAATAAATCAATGAAAACGAAGAATCGCATCGAGAAGCAGCAGAAACCGCACAACTCAGGTAAGACCACGAGTTCCAGCAAGTTATGAATGGTCGAATTGATCCAACGACGTCTCTGCGAAAACAACACGCGCCACGATTCAGGAGCCATGGTATGAGCTACCGCATCCGGAATAAACTTGGTCTTGAATGTTGGGAAATGCTTGAGAAGTAGCGTCGTCAAGAAACGATCTTCACCGAGCGAGAACAGATTCTTCTTGTGCAACGTATCGATATGGCCTTCGGCGTATTCATCGATGACACGGTTGGAGATGATGATAGGTCTCCCCTTGTCGGCGGTCCGGATCCGGTACAACGAGAAGCACCCTGGTAAACACGAAACCGATCCGAAAAGACTCTCGAATGCTTTCGACAGATGGTGGGAGATGTAATACTCGTAGACCTGATAGGAACCTGGATGAGCGCACATACCAACAGACACGATGCTGCCGCGCGCACCTGGATCATCGTCCACCAAGACCCTTCTTCATTCGTTAGCTTCGTCTCTCCACAAATACCAATAATACTGGAGTCGTCCGCAGCAGACGCTACCAGACGGTTCAGCGAATCCGGTGTGACTTGCTAAAATGAACGTCAGCCTCTTACACGATAAACCAACAAGAACAGAACACACGGTGTCAGCATCAACAGTAAACAGGTATTCGTAGAACGCAGGATCGATCCCGATAACATTCCTCATCTGGTGATATATCTCCAATTCCAACGGAGACATTGGAGCATCGAAGTGAACGCGATTAAGATAGTGCATCAAGAGAATTTGGCTATCACGTTTGCCGCGGTTTCCAGGTTTGGAACGCTCTGTTGGTTTCCCGACTTTTACGACAACCATATACCTTCGATACACCATTGAAGTGATGACGACAATGTGAAAGAAAGCACTCACGGGACAACGTGACCCTCAAATTCATACAAGCCCGAGTATACCTTGCCATAATTAAGCTGCTTAGAACCTTCCCCTATGGATCGGAACATCAGAGGCTCCGGATCAACTTTCGGGTCGATACCAAGGATGTCAAGAACGATACGAGGGGTAGTCCTGTCGTTACCGCTGCCGATAATATTTCCATCACAAATAATGAAGAGAAGCTTCCGTTTATCGTCGTAGTTCATAGACGCAAGGGAGTCAATGGTGCGTCGGAGGGAGTCCTCGCCTTCGGTGTAGCATGGGATTTGACAGAGCACGAATTTATCTTGTAGCTCTGGATGACGCTTAGGGCCGAGCTGAAGGGCACAAAGGACTCGAAGTTCATGAGCATGCCATCCCACATATCAAAGGGATACCTCCCAACTTACACTTCAACACGATGGACCCGCAAATGATACTCGTGAAGACCAATAACATGTAGTTTTGCACTTGACACCGTGCCGTCTTCCGGAAATCCGTCTGGCCGAGGTAGAACGCACTCTGGATACAGTTCATGTTTGCAGTAACAGTCGACGAGTCCAGTGTCGCCAGGACCTTGTTGAGGCTCGAGGTAATATCCTGACCAGCTTGCTGCTTGAAGACGTCCGTAATATCAGTGTTCAGGAACTCATACTGACTCGTGGCGCCCTGGTTGATCGACACTGTATTGACATAGTCCGTGAGATCGTAAATGCCGCCTTCCCAAATGGCCCATATCCTACAGTACCAAGAGCGGTGGAACGTCAGATCACTACAAACAAAGATAACTTGCAAAACATACCGCTGGATGTTCTGATCACTCGCCTGAGAGGCAATCTCACTCGGGTCCCATACAAGAGCGCCTTTCCTGTACTGCTTGATCTTGGGTAAAAACGTGGCCGAGTACCAATCCGAATTATCCAATGCGGTACCCGTAGCTGACTGGGTGGCCCCAGAATTATGCATCGCAGTGGGAACCGTAGGCGTGAAATTCTTGTATGTCAACTCGAGCGATGCTTCGGTGACCAAGCCATTACACGCTAGCGCTAATGGAGGAGGAAAGTAATCCGTGAGATCCTGGCCAACCAGCATATCGAGATTACTCTCAGCATTGCTCGCGAGACCAGAGATGTCGCTGTGGTCTCCATGGATGAAATTCGACATGTCGTAGACCCATCCTTGGATCGAGACCCACCAATCGGTGTCACCAGTATGCTCGGCGACCTCGCTCGAATCCCACACCTTGTCATAATCGGGGACACAACAACCGCCCAAACTCGACTGATATAAAAGATGACGACGCCATTGAGTAAGAAGATGAGCATGAAAATAGTCCAGCTTCTCTCGCCATGCTAATCGGATATCGGGTCGTTTCATCCGCCCGACGAAACGAAGAACGAACGGAGGGTATCAAGGCCCGTCAGAGTCCACACGATGAATAACCACCAACGACGAGAGCGGCTAGTCGGCACCTCTTCCACTGCCGCGGGTGCGGGATTGACAACCATGCGGCCAGTGCTTTCCTTCGAAGCTGGTACCGACGCTCTGGCGCTGGCACTTTTCTTGCCCCATTCTGATCCCCACTGATCGCCTTCGTCCGTGTAGGCCGGTGCAGCGACGTTCGGCGAATGTAGCCCCGACCCTCCGTACGACATCGCTTGGTTAGGGTCCTGGTACTGCGATCCATGTGTCCCCACACGTGCAATGAGTAAATTATCACGGCTTTCATTGTCAAGCACAGCATCCGCATGCGTGTACTCTGTCCCATCCTCACCCACAATACTCTCGTCGTCCTCCCCGGCGCCACCATCAATCCCCTGCTTCCTTTGCTCCTTTTCCATTGCACGCAATCCGTCTTCAACAGTCTTCCACGCATCATAGGCAAGCCAAATCGATCGATGCCCTAGGACATAGTCCGAATCCTCTTGCCATCCATGGGCGGCAGCACACTGCCGGATCCGCTCCGCAGTCAGATCCCCGCATGGTTGGAACGTACCGTTCGCAGAACTCGTTTTGCATGTAGTCAACGACATATTCGATGCTACGGCGTGCCACGATGTCAGGAATGAGAAGTGACCTAATTTGAGCTTTGACACGACGTTTGTCAAAGGAATTTGGAGAACCTGAATCGTTGGGGCGAATACACGATACTGTCCAGAGACGTGCCCGATCCAGCGGAGCAAACAACTCTGAGAGCGTAAAGTTCAGTTGGGTGGATGCGGAATAGATCTTCGTAGGATCTAACTGCGGTTGATCGTCACCTGTAGAGGGCGATACGGAACCGTCCAACGAGGTGATGGGTGTAGGTTGTCGAGGTGGTCGGGACGACACTTGTGCCTGTACAGCGATCGATTCGTCTTTGGAATGCTGCTCTGTAGCCAGCGATGGTCCAGAAACAAGCTTGGTGACGAACGAATCCGAGGAAGATCGAAGGAGCGTCACCAGTGCAGCATCGAGCAGGTCCGCATCCTTCTCGACGAAATGGGTCACGTCATAAGAGCAACTTCCGCAGTAATGATTGATACCGAACTAGATTACGGTCGCTGGTGCCCCCCTGACTGGGACTCGTGACAAATGACTGTGTGCACGCCGAACTTGGCAACGAAATCCTGCAGCATATCTTCAGCCTTTTTATCCCCTGCCTTCCCGGACTTATAGGCCGAGCATGCTTTGTTCATGATACCGAGCAAACCACCTGGTTTACGAGCCGCCCACTCGCTAATCGGTGCACCACGAAGAAGTTCAACGCAGGCAGAGTTGTCTACGGTCACGACTGAAGGTAAGGAAACACCATCGCTCGTTATACATCCGTTGTAACCAACGGCATCCTCGAACGTGTGGACGAAGGATGTATGAGTGTACGAGTTCGTTGGTAAAGTTGATAGAAAATTCGTCGAACCCGTTCTGACCAAACGCCGACACGAGAGGTGCGTTCCCCGTTAGCATCATGGATCCCGTAGCCGCAGATCCCCGGGTCTGGTACCCAGGTTGATCAAGAACAACGATTTGCGTTGCGGGAGGAATTTCCCGACCGCCAGGACAGATCCTATGATTCGCTGTCTCTACAATGTATGCGAATAGGATGGCATACAGGTCTCGCATGAACTGGTCGCGTTGTGCCATGCTCTGCTCGACATTGAGAAGGACGGTGTACAGTTCTTTGCGGACATAATTTGACTTGTTGGTTAGAACCTGTGCAAGGTCTTCAGGCGGGACGCCCAAAAGGCGCGCCACTTGTTCTAGGACGGGGATGTTGGCCACTGAGGCGGAGACGTCCCTGGCATCTGCTTCGACAAATTGAATGTTGCTCAAAAGGAGGATGATAGATAATATGGAAAAGATCGAAGATAGAGATTTAGGTTTGAAACCGAGGTTGCGCATCGCTACCCGGATGTCTTCCATGGCGATGGCGTCGTCACTGAAGGGGCCGCTCGGGAGACGATAGCATCCTGACGACGCTAGCAAGGCATAATCGGAGGGATCCTCGAGTGCGAAATGGTCACGTTCCTGGGGCGCGGCGCCAGCGAGGAATTGATAAAAGATATGATACGTGCGTTCCTCGTGGGTGAGCCGAGTAAGGCGGGACTTGTCGAGTGCAAAGGCAAGCACCTTTGCGGACTCGATACGCCCGCGGTCGCTGAAGTGGAGCTCCAGATAACGACCATGCCGGGATGCGTTTGGGTTCAGTGGAGTTTTGGAGTTGCCGAATGCATCGAGAAGGGTGTGTAGTGCCTTGATCTGGCTTGCGACCTTGTGCTCCTTCTTGGAGTGGGCAGAGAGGCGAAGGAATTTGGTTCACCAGGAGACGAGCGTTGTGGGTCTTGCCAGAACACGTCATTCCACTGCATTCGTCCATGCACAACCATGGTCAGTTAAACTGGTGCACCGAATGCAACCTGGAAGTATGTGACACACCGCATGACCAGCGACTGAGACTCTTTTCTCCGTCGCATGAGAAGACACATCTGCGTGGCAAGCTGGTATATATGTGGCTGCAACACATTAGCACTCTGCAGCGACAGACTGGTATCCCTATAACAGCGCTCTGCATACTCGCGTGCAGCGGCGTCGTCTGCATTGGAGAGAATCTTGCAGGGATTAATTGCAACGAGATGTGTCGTGCCTATTCGCGAGTAGGGTAAGTCGGAACGAAAGCGGGTGTTGAGGACGGCCAAGACGGCGTCGTCGTCGGGGTGCTCGGTGGGTGAGACGAGGTCGGCGAGGTTGCCAGAACTGACAACGTGGGTCGACGTCGACGCCATCAGACGAGTGTCCGACCTTTGATTGAATGAATGAGAGTAGTTCAAGAAAAGAAAAAAGAACTCGAGCATTAACCGAAGCAAAGCGAATTCACACGGGACACACAAAGCCTAGACTTTCGTAGTACTATGTAATGATATGTTGGCCACCAATCACAGCCGGGGAATCAACGGACTATCTCGATTCAACCTCGCGACTGAGCACGTCTTGCCATCCTTCCTCGAATAGCTCCGCGTGCTCAGACGGGTGGCTAATTGACGCGGCGATCTTGGGTTTATTCTTCGTCCGCAGTTCAGTGCGCCACTGCGTCCACGGCTTTAGGCACTTGACTGTGTTCATCCATAGTCAGTGACTGGAAGCGAGTGTACGTAGAGGATGCATTACCTCGGCGCATACGTTCGTGCGAACAACGCCGCCTCCGGTGCACGATTTGTCTTCACAAGTAAATCCACACATGCCTGTGTATCCCCTAGTTGGAAAAAAGTCGCGAAGGCCAGATTGTTGGCTCCTTTTTGTTCTGGAACATATTTGCAGTCATCCAGTCATCCATATAGTCCAAGGGTAGAAAGCGAACACGTACCAGCCAGGCTACCCACTTTCCTCAACCCATCCCTATTCCCAACAGCCAACAACAAAAGCATCAACGAACTCAAATCCCCCGCTTTCTCAAACGCTTCCTTCGCCAAGTCGAATCTCCATACCGCCAACGCCCGATCCCCAAGTGCCTTCCACTTCGACTCTGCCTCAGCTTCGGGCACGGATCGCGTAATATCTGTCGCAACATCCAGATCGTCGAGTTGCAGCGCAAGATCAAATCTGTGATCGGGATCGGTAGGATATTTGAAGTGCCAGTTCCTTCATGTCTAATGGAGAATGGTTCATATCTCTATTCTCCAACAAAAGCGATAGTAACGAAGGGAGAAACATACCGCGAGCTTCTAAAAACCGAGCTACCTTGTTCAGCTGTTCTTTCGGTATAGAGGGTAAAATCTCGGCTTGCGGCGTCCATGTCTCCGCGTAGCACAGCTGTCTGGTACTCCGACGACACTGAGGGAAAGAGTGTATGCATATACATTCATGTCCTTGTCCGCCAGGTAGACACGGTTATGGGCAGGGACGTATCCGAGAATGTATAACGGTCTGGACGTGGGTCAGCAACGCAAAAAGTGGGGAAACGAAAATGAAGGCGCAAAGAGTGTGGACGTACACATCCGATGGACTAATCGTATACGACTCCGTCCCCACGAAATAGTTGATCCTGTTACTCCCCGTCGTATAAATGAAACAATCCCCGACCCATTTCGCTGTCTTCACGCTACACCACCACACAAGTCAGACGCGTCAAGAAAACGAATCCACTCAAACAATGAACACACCTATCCGAGATCTCAGCGACCACATCAAACGCTTCCTCGACTCCTTCATCAGTGATCTCCACACCTTGCTCTACTTGTGCGTTGTATGCGTCCCGATCGAAGCGGAGGACATAGAACGAATCTTCAGAGGCGATAACGACAAACGAGCCCGTCCCCGACCAGTAAATCTGTCACGGAAAGATCAACAACCATTACCGTCGGTCCCACTCAATACACGCACACTTTTGGCTTCGACATCAATCCTCCTCACCACCTCCCCCGTCTCCCAATCCCAAAAGACCACGAACCCTTTCCCACGTGCACCCAACACAGGTCCTCCAAATATCGCATCGAGAGACCAACTCCCAGATCCCTTCATCCCAACTCCACCTCTCTCCTTAAAGTTCTTATACAAGCGCAGCTTAACCTTGTTTTCCAACACCGCATACGTATTCGAATCGCCTGCCCATGCGAAAGATGTTCCCGCTCCAAAACTCTTATTCCTCCATGCCAACGCTGTATAGATGATATACTCGCCATCGCCCACGACAGTGACGAATCGACCATTGGGGCTGTGTAAAGAGAGCATTGGCGAAGATCTCCGTCGTACCGAGTTCTTTAATACTGAGTGGGATGCGTGTGCCTTCGGGTAAGGGATCGTCGGACGAGAGGGTTTGGATATTACCGGAAAGCACGAGTTGGTTACGGGTATAGATGAGTTTGCCGGATGGGATCCATGCTGTACGTTGGTTCGTCCCGGCCAAGCTATGGGTCGCTCATCAGAGGGGGAAGAAACCACTTGGAGGTATAGGCATACCTTGATAACAACGATACCCTCGTCGTAGCCGACAGCAACTTCGTTCGCATCTCTGCGTAACGCGACACACCAAGCCCGCTCGAGGGCATAGCTCAGCGTATTCTCCAACCTATACGTATTGCTATTCCAGAACTTGACAGTTCCATCTTCACTCCCACTAATAATGATCGGTAAATTCGGATGGAAGACCGCAAATGAGGGATTATTGATATGTCCTTCCATCGTCTGTACACAACTCTTGCTGAGATAGTCCCACACTTTGATGGTCTTGTCGTCTCCGGTGGTGACGATGTACGGACGGTCTGGGCCGGGATAGAAATCGACGTAGTTGACGCCCTTGTCGTGTGCGTCCATCGTGAAGTTGGGGTGTGGGGATCCTAGGGACCACATTTTGACGGTACGATCGAGGCATGCGGATGCAAACGTGTTGGCATCTTTGGGATTGAATGCTATGTTCATGACGTAGTGGGAGTGTCCCTCGTAGACCTACGCATGGATGTTTTCATGGTGGACAGACGGGACGAGGGATGGGCACGAACCTGTATGCACTTCCACTGCTTGTCCCAATCCCACGCCTTGATAGTCATATCATCGCTTCCAGTGAGAACGATGCTCGCAGACGGATGAACGGCCAAACACCGAATATAGTCTGGATGAGCCTCGAACGAAGTGACTTTTTCATGGGTATTGTAATTGAACACGCGCAGCTGGAAATCGTCTGACCCAGCGACGAACCAGTTCTTGCGTGCGATAAAGCGGACACAACGGACTGGAACGGTGGATACTTCAAATGTCTTAACGAGTGCGCCTGTTTCGTGATTGTAATGTTGACGGTGCCGTTGTAGAGGCCTGTGAGCAGCCATGGTTCGGTGGGGTGAAAGTCGGTGCCTTTGACACGGTCTGAACGGGAGCATAACTTGCGCTATCCATCTGAATTAGACATGTACTAAGGCCAAATCTCGGTCGCACTCACCGATACGTCAAGCAACATCGTTGGCCTTGTGCCGCTCCTTACCAGCAAGGACTTGGAATGAATGAGAATGCTTGCGACCCCTCCAATGGGGGTTGTCAAGCAGTGTCATTCAATCTTTGGTCAAATACCATGAACATCTGGTGTCGACTGAAAAAGAAGAAGAAATACAACCAACCATTACCTTCCGTGCTCTTCCCCGTTCGTGACTTACAGCGCACCTGTACACACCTGGGCTAGTGCCATTCAAATACTCGGGCGAAATAAGAACTGTCGTCTTCGAAAAATATGCCATTGTAAAGTTACTGGCGCCAGGTTCATCTGCGCGCAACGAGTTTCTCCTCGTGCATATCCGACATCCCTCTGGACGAGAGGCGATCGGACGTATAGAGAGATTACCGTCTGTCCTAGCACAACTACCACTCAGTAACCTCCATAACAGCACATCGAATCCGACCAATAACAATGACCACGACACGATCAGCTTGTCATACGACGGCACTTTGGAATGTCTCACACGACATCTCAACTACGCCGAACTCTACACCTTGTCGTATTCAAAACTATCCGAGGCACCGTCCGTCGCACATCTGGCTGCTCTTCTCGTCACCATAGGTACACATGGAGGGCCTACGAGTAGTTCCGGGTCTACATCGAAACACGCGAGTGCATGGTTTGCATATAGCGTCGTAGAAGTTCTCAGGGAGATCTTTAGTGGAAAGGGAAAGGAGAATAAGAAATGGGTTAGAGTGCCAGTACGGTGGGATGAAGGGTAGGCCCTGCGGATAGGGTCGACGTCCTAGTGGGGAAATACACGAACGCATGGCGAGACTTTTCGAGGAAGATGGGGAGCACCTCGCAACCCGACCCTAAAGTAAGTTGCTATCTACACGAACGCAGTTGTGATCGATGGACTGAGCAACGGCAGAATGTAATGACCCACCCTCGACGGGCGAAAGCTGATCAGAAGGAAGAGATGGATGCGTTCACAGACATGCTAAGGACGATGGGATCGTAGACGTGCAACACCTGTCGTGATGCTATGCGATTGCTAGGAGGTGCAGAGCTTCGTGAGCAGGTTAGGTACGCGACCCATCCTTACGGTTCTCGTTCGTTGGCCCAGAGGCGGACGTTAGAGGCCATACTAGCCAAATCCCGTAATTATTCCAGCGGAGGTTTGCACCTTTCACAACCTGATTGTGACTGACGCGTCGAATTGTAGGCACGCTGTACGACTAGGCACATGTTGAGCAAAGCCCCAACTGCATATAGGTTATTCGATACTACGCTGTGGTCGATGTCGATGATTAGGGTAGCTGTGCATGGTATCTAATCCCCCTTGTCTTTCGGTTGATAGCGGGTCAGCCGCCATTGATTCCAACAGCCCACAGCACCAGTCGGGCTAACATTTAGAGGTAAATTCTTCACATTCCGGTGTTCAAACTTCATGCAGATAACCTCCGATGACTCTCGACCGTCAGAGTGTCAGCTCACCGACTTTTAGGCGGTACCCCCAACCTACTATCGTTGCACTCCGGGTGCATAACTTCTGCGAGAACTTGAACAACTTCACAACAACTCGATTTCAATCCTGCAGATCCTGTGCTTAAAACAGGTACTTCACCTATTGCGCAAAGCGAGATAATATACAAATATTTAGGGGTGCACTACTTATTTGGGCCTGTAAGGCGACCTCGAACCTGGGGCGTTCCTGTCAGAGAGACTAGCATACTGGTCTTCCACCTACGGATCAGCTACCTCCCGTGCTCAACACAAATCGGCACGACTAGGACAGCTGGGGATTGGAGATGCCATGTATCGACCGCCCCGACCGCACTTCGCAGAGCTCGCCGCGAGCGCGAGTATCCGCTTCAGTCAGCGAGAACACCAGTACCGCTGGTGTAAGTACTGTAAGCGGTATTATCTCCTTTTATCTCCCCCATTTCAACCTTCTCCTATTTGCAATGGCTCGTTCCAGGCCGAGGGTCTCAAGGTAAAGCCATCTGATTCACTTCTCGCGTCACCTTGAGAAGTATAATATAATTAGACAGTGACACGCATCTTGTTCTGCTCTGTTCTGATCAGTTCGTGTAGCTCAGGAAGATACAATGCTTTCGATTTGTGAAAACAGTGAACACTGCAAGACGCGAAGCTACCATGACAAAGTTTTGCAGTGTAAACCAGAGATCGTCCCTATCTCGGAGTAGGACGCTCTCAATGCTTGTGGCTCGGAGCGTTGCGTCTCGGTCAGGCATCATCATATTCACAGTAAGTACCGTGGAACTACCACCCTGTCTTCGACCGAAGCTGAAACAGGTCCTACCTTGGATTATTGACTACATTGCCTCGTGTTCAAACTCCAAGTTAGGTCTGTTCATCATTGGGTATGGACCTCACGCTCTGCTCTCTGTCACACAAGTACTGAGGTGAATTTGCTATAATAGTTTTCGTAATAAATATCATGACGAGACTATCTACATAATAATCTACACAATATTGAAGATTACAATCTTGCTTTTCAAAATACTAGCCTGGTTTATGGGCTGAGCAGTGATGGGGGTAGAAGACGCAATCTTTTTGTGCTCGTTGTGCGGTAGTTGAGCCAACAGAAGTGCATTGAACGGCCTATCAAGTGTATAGAGTAGTTGCTCTTCAGTCACGGCGTCTAGCTCGCCCGTTGAACCAAGTAACCGCGGGTGCCAGGGCCGAACAAGGTGCAGAGCGTTCTGTGGTTTCGTCTGTGATTTCGTCTGTGATTTCGTTACATCTTTTATTTCGGTCGGCAATGTGATTTCAAGTTGCGTCAGACCAGATGCCCGGATGTTGTACGTGTAGCTCGGAGTCGATGGATCCGCACCTTTCACCTGAACCTCCGTAACGGGATGAGCAATGCATGGGAGTACAAGGAGACGATTGAGAAATCGCGGAAGGGGCACCTTAGTAAGTGAGTGGAGATCGTACACTTCGCTTGATGCGTATGAGTCTGGAATATCCATCTGAAGCTCATCGACTGATGGGGGCCCCTGGTTTTCTTCTCTACTCGAGCAGGGTAGAGGCATTGGTAGACTTCCATACGAGGTGATGTGAGCAGGGAAACAGCTGTGGAATGGCGACGGTACTCCGACCCAATCCAGGATCGAGATGTCCCCAGATTGCGATATAATTTCGGCCAGGAGACGGCCGAGGGCGTGCTCAGCAGATTCGCCATACATAACCGGCAGATGCACGTTAAAGATCCCGAAGAGGGAATAGGCGATATCTTCAGGTCGGGTAGTGCGACGGGATGATGCCCACTGGAGTCTCGAACGTGCGTCATCCATGCCCGGAGAAAAGTTGGTGAGGAATTGGCGCTGTATTCCGGTTGCTTCCTTCAGCTCTTCCAGCACGGCGACATCCGTTTTGTGGTTCGAGGACTCGAAGCTCCTATAAGTGACCAGTTTCGAGTGTAGAATACTACGTTCCGGGGTGCTAGCAATTCCTGGAGGGTCCACCCGCGGCTGAACCATTCGCTGCTCCCGAGTGAAGCAGTCTCGGCAACGTCAGCAAGGTATACGATGGTCAAGGCGGACTGTCGATACCACACGAACATCGATCCTATCGTGACTTGCACCTCCGCACTGCTGTGTTTGTCAATGCAGCACGTGTCGCTCCATGCCCACAAGTAGTCCCGCTCGCAAGCAACAGCACAGAGAGCTTGGAGCTTTCCCCAGCCCCCAACGGCTGACATATTGTACATCGAGTAGCCCCCAATGTCGTGTAATGACGGCTCGCGTTCACCCCAGCGGTGAGAAAATGTGACGAACTGAAAGTATCTGGGGACAACCGTACGGATGTGTTTCATTCGCTGATCTGGGCCACACGTTTTGCACAAAGTGACCAGTTGTTTATATTGTCGACTGCTGCTAAAATGAGATATCTGCGCATCCTTGTTGCACAGGGTACCGGTATGCGTGTGAAGCAGCCTGGTTGGCATGGTCTTGAGAGTCTCAAATACAACCTCGCGGATGTCTTGTTCGATTGAAGAGGTGGTAACAGGTGAGGCGTCGGAAGATGGCCTAATAGTAATCTGCTGCTTGATCTTCATTTGGACGTAGGATGCGAGCATCACCAAAGTTGCAGAAATGTGACATTGCCCGATTTGGTGCGATGACTCAGCCACTTGCTCGTCGCGTCGTGATGTGACAAGATGACTAATCTGGCCACTTGTCACCAACGTAGCGACACTGTCTGTGTACGACCTCGCAGTATATCATCGACAGCAATACGATATTGGTACGACGAAGTTCCTGTCCGTAAGCTATTAGAATATAGTCATGTGTGAATCCCACATTATAATGTCATCTCCGTCAACATAGCGGATGCACATGTATCACCCAAAAAGCTGTTAGTAGTGATTTTCGATTTGTTGTAGTAATGGACATAATATGCTAATAAACGTCACACAGTACAATTCATGGCGTCCGCGCGAACTCTCCTCAATATATATGGAATCATCCAACACCTCACCATTTCCAGCAACAGTATCTTCGATTACCTCGTCATTCTCTGGGCATTGTTATCCGAATCCAAGTTGCTGGTCATCGGTCAATGTCGACTCGGAGGTGTGTGGACTTCACAGGAATATCATGGGTGATTACATCAGCTGACTCCGCCATAGCGGAGCTTCAATTTTTGTCTCCCCTGTCCGACGACTACTATCAGAACTGCCTAACACCAGGAGGTCTTACCTCTAGAGAACTGACGCATCCAGGCTGCAAGATGGTTTCCATGCATTTTTAATATGTTTTTGGTATAAAGCGTGAGTACTCAATCATCTGATAGCATATATGCACTTTGATTGTATCCCAGAGATACTGGCATGCAGGAACGGTGTATGTGTACCATTATATCGAAGGCCATGTGCGCTAAGTCATCGAGGACATGAAGTAGCGCTTTCAATTCTATGCACTTGGTGTTGAGGTATGTGCCACATATATGCAGTGTAATATGTTACTTGAACCGCTTTATATGAGGTATAAACGGCCGCATGAGGGAGATATGCAGCAAAGACAACGAAATAGAGTGTGTCATTTAACTTCGCCCCTTCTCCAGTCCATAGTAGGGTTGTATCAGACCCTTCCCTGCCGCCGTTGTTCGGATGTGGTGGCGAATGGGACTTTGTTACTCGTGCTACCATTTCTAGCAGTCCACCAACAGATTTAGGTGGTAACGCATATGATCACAGCTCCCCCTCCTGTAGCAAATGCCTACAAAGATGGTTCGTGTTAATCCCTATCCTTCCGACACCTCCCCGCTCAGCTCCATAATCTTTACCCTTCTTTCACGCTGAAATTGCAGGATGTAAGAGACGAGCAAGTGCGTTGAGTTTTCCAATCCCATACCTCATCTGTTGCCTTGATAATGCATAACCGCCCAACTTCCCGAGCACACACCACTAGATGCCGCTCCAATTCCCCAACAGTCTGTCTCCCGGACTCGACATGCTCCCCCTGAGCTTTCACTTCTGCTGGCTTGCCTTCCGATTTCGTGCGCTCTTCCAACACACAGGCTTCTGCCCTCGCACATGCCTCGGCTGCTTGCACCTTAGCTTCGTGGTATTTGCTTTCTGCTTTTTGAGCCACAGCGAAGGTCCTGGCGTGCACGGTTTCAGCTGTGGCTTCTGTGAGTAATACACTGAAACAAAGTGTGGCGCGACACTTACGATTGACTGTTACAGAATGTAGTCACATTTTCACTACGGACGTGGATTACACCAGTACCCTTTTATTAACTTGCCTTGTCTCAGCTATCTTATACTGCGGACTTATCACCCACTATCTTTGCTATCGCATGGCTCGTAATGGCATTTTGTGTGTTACTGCCTGCAATATCGAGTGATATATTCAGTGGGATAAATGATCGAGCGGCGGCACATTGACAGTGCACCATCGGGATGACCACACCTTACCGCACCATATCGTCCCAGTATGGTGTCGAGCGACAAGTCAGTTTTTCTATATTATACTATATACATGGGTCCTGCCCGCTGGTGTCTACACAGTCGATGGCTGCGATATTAATATATATTTGTATATATGGTTTATGCAATTTTGGTGATGAGACTGCGCCGAGAAACGTCATAACCCAGATCATCAGATACAAGCAGAGGCAGGACTTCTTGTTCGAGGGCAATGGCCTCATCGAGATCAATTGCTGAGAGCTGTCGACGAAAAGGGTCTGCTAGACAATGTGCAAAGTCGTGGAGCCATGAGCCACGATTGGGATGCCCAGTCGGCCAGAGTTGCGACACATATCTGTATGATGTGATAGCCATACTAAGGTCGGTGATTGTGTCGAGAGTTTGGAATCTGGCCCTATGGTACTTTGCAAGGGCGCATAGATTGCCTGCTGTTCGATCAAGGATGACGGCTTCCTCCGAGCTTGCCCCACCCTGGGCCAACCTCTGAGCCATATTTCTACGGAAATATCTTCACGAGGTAATCGGAGCTCCAAAGCATACTTTGCAAGACAAATAGCATCGTCTAAGTCAGTCACCAAGGACTGCTTCTGGAACCGGTGCCAAAGGTGCTGCGAGAGCTCTAACAGGGAGGAGGCAACTTCAGTACGGTTTGTTGGATGGTCCACCGACACGGCCTGATGATGGAAATCTATACTGGCTAACTTGGGTATGTCAGCTTGCTCCTGAAATCTCTTTGGAAGGTAGCAAGCAAGGTCATAAAGAACTCCACGACGCTTGGGATCCTCTGGTCCACAGAGATCTAGTGCTGCACGTCCAAGTGCGATAGCTTCTTCCAAGTCATGGAGTGCCCCCAGCTTGTCGTATCTATTCGACAGACAGAGAGCAAGTTCATAGAGAGTTAAGGACCGGTCAGGGTGTGATGTGGGATGCAGTTCCAAAGCTAGACGGAGCAGCTCAATCGATTCCTCTAAGTCACAGATCACAGCTTCTTGCGTAAATCTCTTCCTGAGGTCACAGCCAAGGTTGTGGAGAAATATACTACGGTTGGCATGCTCTAAAGGACAGCGATTTAGATCTGCACGTCCGAGTAGGATGGAATCTTCCAAGTTGGCAACATCCCCGAGCTTGTTGCGTCTACTTGACAGACAGTCAACAAGTTCAGTGATTGTGGAGGAACGATCAGGATGCCCCTCAGGGCGTAATACCAAGGCTTCGTGGTGTAGCTTAATTGCTTCCTCCAAGTCGCACATTGTATCCTGTGTCTCGAACCTCTTCTAGTGTCGCAGGCGAAACCGCGCAGAGATTCGCCACGATTGGCATGCCCTGGTGGATGGAGCTCTGGTGTCACGCGTCTGAGCGAGATAACTTCATCCGAAACGAAGACCTCTTTATCTTTCTGATTGTCATATCTATCTGGAGGACACGTAGTAAAAAGATGGAGCAACGAAGACTGACGAGCATATACGGAGGGACTTAGATCCAAAGCTGCAAGAGACAGTGCAATTGCCTCATTGAGATCGCACGCCTGCACAGGCTGTTTCTGGGACCTCTTCCTCAAGGCATGGGCAAGGATGAAGAGAGGTACACCACGGTCGGGGTGGTCTGGTAAAGATAACTTTAGTGCTGCACGTCCGTACACGACAGTCTTCGAGGTTGGCAACATCCCCTCGATGATCATATCTATCTGAGAGACAGACGGCACGGTGATGGAGCGATGAACAGCGATGGCGATGTCCACGGGGACGTAATTCCAAAGCGGCACGGTGAAGCTTAATCGATTCCTCCAAGTCGGAGATATCAGCCTTATTGGCGAACCTTCTCTGGAGGTCACAAGCAAGGTCGTGGTACGATGTCGCACGATCCAGATGCTGCGGTGCACAGAGCTCTAGCGCTGCACGACCACGTGAGATGCCTTCTTCCAGGTCATCAACTACCCCAGCGCGTTGCATCTGTATAAGAGGCAGAGAGCGAGGTGGTGGATTGACAAGATCAGATCATACACGTTCTCCCAAACAGGTTGCAGTTCCAAAGCACTGGGGTATAACGTGACCGCATAGTCCAATTTAACAACTTCACCATCCTTCTGGAATCTCCTGCAGGAGGCTCACGCCTCACGGCAGTTGCACCGAACGGATCGTCTCGCTGTTTCCACTGTTTTCGTTTGCAGAAAAGGTAATCTGTTAATGTCATTGGGGATTGTTACGCTGAAAGGATACACACAATGGAAATGGGTCTGCGTCTGTGCCATATTCTCTCCCTCGCTGTCCCATTCATGTTTAGTATATTATTGCAATACGGAAACTACTTATTGTCCACGGTCAGCCATCTAGTGGGATTTGATGTGCACGGAGGCCTATGAAGAATGCGTCGATTACTACCCGGATAATGTGCCAGTGAAGTGCAATTCATGTGCCTCCGACTGTATACTCAGCGCCTGGAACACAACTGACTATTTACAAGATGTGAGACATTGGCTCGAGTGGTTGAAAGTACCCACCATAGGATGATTGCTCCTGCTATGGCTTACTTCGCCCTCTGGCGATCCGTCATATTTCAATGTTGCTCCACGGGCATTCAAAGTGGGCAACATGCAATTTGTGTATAGCTTCGACAGTGTCATGCTGAATATCAGGTGGCTAGGAGAAGCATTCCCTATATCTTGTGGCAGCAGGTAGACAGAAATACTTACATGGCTGACTTCTATAAACCAACTGATGTGAACACACCGCTCATATGATTGCATTGGCAGAGAACATATCTTAAGATAGTCAGATAGCACGTCAAGTCTATCAGAGCAACGATAGCCGTCAGGGATCCAGTCTGTACACTCACTACATTGGCCGTACGGTCAGAAAATTGGACTCCATACGACACTAATATTACACGACTCACTCCGCAGGATTCGATTGATAGCGCTAGTCAGTGCAGGGTGAAGATGTTTGTGTCTTTCCTAGACACACCGGATTAACTAGGGCGAAACATGCGGAGAAATCATAAAAGAATATCCACCAGATGCCACAAAGGCGAAACGGCAATGATCATATCAGCGAGGACTGCCCCAACCAGCCATGTCGTAACTTCAATTTCAAGGTTTGACAACCGAGAAAGACTGGGGGTGTTGGCCATGCTGATCGTGGCACCGAGCGAGCCTGCCAAGTTGGCTAGACTACATAGAATAATAGCTGCCACTACGATTCCGTTCTTGGTCAACACATATACCCGCCACGCGAAGAAATGTTGTACGGCCCCGCTGATAGCACCCTGCGGTGACTTGTTAGGTTAAGGCGTGTGTAAAGAGGATGAAGATGAACCGTCAAGGCAGCATCTGTATTTGTGCACGTGTTAGGTGGGGGATATACGAATATACAGCACGAATCCGTACCAGCTGTGAATGCTACCCAGAGGCGTTAGACAGGACAGTCGTCATAAAGAATCATGGACTGACCCCAGTTGCCAGTCAGAAGGTTCGCTTCGTCGCCTACACTAATAAGCCATCCATTCAATACGACGTGCGAACTCTAAACAAGAAAACGGCGCACCAAAATGAGTGACTAGAGCGTTATAGATATAATAAATACTGACGATGCAATTGAACGGTTCCGCGAGGTACAACAACGCTATGCTGGGTTGTGCAAGGGTGTGAGCACATAGCATAGAAGAGAGAAATGAGACCAACAGTGACCTCAGCCATACTCCGTCTCTATGCGCAGAAGTTGATCATTCGCTCTGGTAGTTCCTTGGCGTAACACGCACCTTTTGGACTGAGTGAAGTATAGGTACACCTGCCTTGTGGTAACGCCGTACAGGAAGATGTTTATAGTCGGCCCGATGAGGAATGGTCCTTGGCTGCGGCCCGTACGGGCGTCATGAAGAAATATGAGCGGCTAATCAGTCGCCCGTTTGCCCGTAACAACTTACATATCTGAACCTAGACTGGCCTCCATGCCTTCCGATGACTGCAGAAGTTCGGGTCGACGATCGGTATGATGGAATTCTTGTTGAGAGGGTGGACAAGAGCAAACCGTTGGTCCAATTGCGAGAGAAAGGAACTTGTCTCAGGTCAGGAGGACTTTTCCCAAATTCCCCGCTCTTCTTGCATTATTCCCAGCAGGTTCAAGCTTGCTGGGAATAATAAGCACTAATCCGTTGAAATGGATGACAAGCGCAAACGTTAACCTGACAGGTTTAGCGTTGTCTCGACGACTTGAACACATGTATAGAATTAGACGTACGTTGTACATGATATGAAGGCAATCACCGTCAGTATTAACCTCTGTTTCTCGGTGAGCAAAACAGAAAAAAAGGTTGAAGAATGGGTGGCGACACCATCACCGGCGCCATCGGTGGTACAGGGTACCGCAAGGACAAAGAGGCGACGCTACTGTTAGGATTAGTATAGTCAGGGTCTAGTGGGTGTACTCCCGCGTTCGGGGCTTGGTGTCTTGGGCTCGAGGTATGACGTGGACTGTGGGTACGACTGTGGACGGGCGTGTTGCCGTGACCGAGATCGGTGGACGAGGAATTTTCAACATCGTCTGTATTACCATTATGTTCTGCAGCGAAAATTTCATGTGACAATGTGCTTCCCCTACGTCCAATAGAAGAGCCCCTTGAAAACGAAGGACTGTTGACGATCTCAGTGCCTGGCACCACGAGTGACGATGTAGACCCCATTAATGTAACAATCGGGGAGGAGGGCCTGCCAGCATACAAAGCTGGG
This sequence comes from Pisolithus marmoratus, assembly GCA_024613145.1. Taxonomy (NCBI): domain Eukaryota; kingdom Fungi; phylum Basidiomycota; class Agaricomycetes; order Boletales; family Pisolithaceae; genus Pisolithus; species Pisolithus marmoratus. The sequence continues at coordinate 120,410 of JANFAE010000032.1, forward strand.
CTTGATCGAGGCGTATCAGGAAGAAGTGGTCCAAATGGCGAATCATCGTCTCGCTCTATGGTTGTGTAACCTGGGCGTGATCGCGGCACAGATGACGAATCAAAGGCACTAGAGGGGTTGCCGATGGGAGGGATTGTGATTAAACGTGGAGAGGTAAGTGAGGAAGGAGGGGCGTGTCTGTATCGGGTTCGGTGGTTCTATCGGGGGACTTTGGCAACGCGGCGGGAGGTGATGAAGGGATTGCAAAGAGCCTCTCAGTCTGCTGGGAAGTATGGAGCTCCTGTTCCTGTACAGCAGTGGCAGTGATCGTTGTGGTCGAGCCTGACCTGTTTCTGATGTTTAAGTGGGCACGTGCTGGAGAGTGCGGGACTGATGGGAGGGACAGCGAATCGGAAGAGACAGGAAAGGAAACGTTGGAGATGACATGTGTGGGGTTGATGGGTGTATGCGTAAGTTCCGTGAACGACCGCCGGTACCGATCATGAACCACGAGGATGTTGGGATTAGTACACGGATACGAGGGCAGACAAGCACAGACATACCTCGTCCAGCGTCGTACTGATATGATCCAAGTCATGGTCGCTGGGACTGTTCATTCGTCCACCAAGCCCGAGTCCACGACGGTGGCGTAAGCCACTCGCATCCTGTGTCCGCCTCACCTCGTTTCGCCACTCCTCTACATCGTGAGCAATCAGACCTTCCAGCTCATAAGATTCAGCAATTTCCAAACTTCGACCAGTCCTGCCACGAGTTCCGGTAGGCCTACGGGTAGCTCTACAAGTACCTGTGGCAGACGGATCGTCCCGGGGTGACCCGCGGGTAGCGCCTCGTGTAGGTAGAAGGGGATGAATTGGAGGAACCAGACTAGGATGACCGTGGTCGCCTGCGTCGCCGTCGGGTAAGGACGGGTACAGTGCCCGCGTTTTGTGCAAAGCGTCTGCGGGCGACGAAATCTTCTGCCCACGCTTCGATAGCAGGTGCGATGTGGGCTTCGGAGACAAACTGTGAAAAGTAATCAAGTTCGGTCACTAACTAAATGAACTGGACTTACCTGATGGAAAGCAGCTACCGCTGCCACGCCTGCGACGGCGACAACGACCCAAACAGCGACGGGAGGTGGCATTGCCTCGTGCTGGTCGAGTTGTCGTGAGAGGAGAGTACTTATACTTACTAGTGTAAGGGGGTAAGGAGGATTACATAAGACATGTTTACACAGATTTGTACCGAGCTACTATTACACACCGTGCTCACCTGTGTACGATATGTCGACACCAAACTAACCATGAACGTCGTGTCAGAAAGAAAGGCGAGGAGAGAATGGGATGAAATAATGTAGCTCAAAGGAGGGCATCCTGTGCTTGTATTTTATGAGTTTCTTCAAAACGCTGAAAAATCATTGAGGGAAGACACTAGCCATGGCAAGGAGAATAGGCGCAAGGTTTATGAAGTACCGAACATTCGGAATCCGATCCCTTCTCAGCCCCAAAATTGACGATGATTATCTCGTGCACTTGCGGCTTCCCGCTTCTCGTTCGGGGTGCAGTGATCGCCAGAAGCGTCATCTTACATCCACAACAATAGTAACCTATGGGGGTGGTTCAGATGAGTACGCAACAGAACATGAAATGCTCACCAAGGACATAAGGAGCAGAGCCATATGTCCATATGAAATTGTTGCTCGACGTCGTGTCGAGACCTTGTGCGTCGTACGATCCTCTTCCCTGACCCTGAAACACGCATAAAACCATCCACAAGGAAGCGAAAGCCGGGGGAGGACTTTTACGTGGCCATGTGATCGTTGGGATCGTCGCGAATTTCACCGCTCGAAATCATGAGCGTGAGGAGGTTGCCAAGATTATTGGCCCATTTCGAAACGACCCAAGCCTTTGTATCTCATGCAGGCACAGGACCAAGAAGCGCAGTATAGATAGCGTGGAAGCTGAGGTCGGGTTCTCCGATTGTGAACAGACCGAAAACGTCGTTTGCATTACAATCGTCGGCGTGATCGACAGAAACGAGACTCCAGAACATCTCCGCTGTGACTGTCACTTTCTCTGAGTCGACTAGGTGGGTTGCAAGAATGTCACGGTGCTCGTGGATTTCAGGAACATCGGCCCTACGTCGATTGCTCGTCCACGTGTGGGCAAGCTCAACGGCATCAATGTATGTAGCATGAATCTACAGTGCGGGGATAAGTGAGGCATTGGCTTACCTCGGGGTCGCTTTGTGGGCGGATACACGCTGAAAACAATAATAATCTTCCTTGTGCAGACATCTGCATCAAGTTGCGATATGTTCTTGTACGACGGAGACGAAGAACCTTGCTCGCCAAAAACCCCCGATCTATCGACCCAAGCTCGTTTGCAATATCGTCAGATGATCGGCCATGAAATTCGCCGACAGGCCTGATTAGCTGAATAACCGTAAGTGGTGTGAGGTGTTTGGGAATGAGGATTGACGTGCCTCGTACACATAGATTCCCACTTCTTGATCTGAATCCAAGCACGTGAGATCATGGGTGGCTGCCGCAGCGTAATCTATCAACGCCTGGACCTTGCAGAGGTCGGGAATGTCATGGGTCGTGCAGACGTCACGGGTGTTATAGTTATGCTGGGTTTGAATTTCAGCCATTGCCCTCGGAATTCGCCCTCACACGAACAGCGGACGGGTGTGTAGGAGCCTGCATGCTTGCTGATACTTGTTGGCAGACATCTGTCGCCCGTTTCACCTTGTAGTTTCTTTGTCCTCCCTCATCTACTTGCTGATAGTTGTTGGCAGACGTCTGTCACCCGTTTCAGCATGTAGTTACTTCTCCCTCTTGGCAGACGTCTGTCACCTGTTTCAGCATGTAGTTACTTCTTCCTCCCCATCCACTTGCTCATAATTGTTGGCAGACGTCTGTCGCCAGTCTCAGCATGTAGTTCCTTCCCCCCCAACTACTTGCTGACAATTATTGGCAGACCTCCGTCACCCATTTCAGTGTATAGGTGTAGTTTCTTTCTCTGTTGGCAGATGCATGTCGCCCTTTCAGCTGGTACGCTCTTGCTGCTTTCCTGTCTGCTTGCTGACCGTAGACATATGTTTCTCATGTAGTTTCTTATTCCCACCCCATCTGAATGCAGACATCAACACCACTCATGATGTGTGGCGGCAGTGGCAGCAGCAAGGTAAGTAGTACCTCCATTCATGGTCAACGGATATCTTGCCCAGTTCTACGCCAAACCTCTTGGTTTTTGAACAGGGTTCTCTACTAAAACACTACCTACTTGGTGACACCAGAAACACAACGTGTGCCCTCGGCATTCCTGAGATATTCCGGTTTTTCGTTCCCACGGAGTGCAGCAAGCTTAGGACCTCTTATTGTGCTCATTTCTACCCCGTGTCTCTCGCTTTTCGGCACATTAGTAGTACTCGGCGACAGCTCCCTGGCAATATATTTCGTGTTGCGATATGTTCAGCCATGCAAGAGATATTTTCATTTTCGTGCGCCCCCTTCGACAACCCTGTTAAGACACTTATGACACCTTCGTGACCCCTTCGAGACACTGTATCACCCCTTAGACATTCGTAATCTCCCCTAGACGCCCCAAGACCTGCCCAGACATTTCACATATGTTATCTTCGCGTTTTCCAGTTGAATGAGGCTGCATTTTTGGATTTTAGGTGTTCTTAGTCGCACGGGGCGAATATTAAGAACTTGTGACATTTATGTTACATGACATCGCGTTGCTTACAATTGATTCACATAGCATCTTCCTTGTGCTGCAGGTCTGGACTGTTTAGGCCTCACCCGTTTGGACACTAGCATTGATTTTATCTGGGCAACCAGCTTACATATAACATGTTTCTTGTGCCACTGACATCATCTCTCTGGTCACTATGTCGCGTGCCTGGAATGGATTGGCTGAGTGTGTTTTTGTGTGGCGACCAATGCCGAACTCAACCAAGCAAGGTTGTCGCCGCCCCCAGCGGCACTTCCCGAGTACTATAGAGCACGCGAAAACATGAATGTGATTATGTAATCAAGCAAACACACGCCAACAAAGCAGCCCTCAGATTAGAGTAATTCAATCTGGGGCACTTCCAAACTTCAAAGCCACCTTCATGAGCGCCACCGTTAACGTTAACGTTATCAAGATGTCTGACAAGCAGCCCAACACCTTGGGCGACCAGGCCCGTCTTTCAGTAGGACTCCAGCTGCTCGATAAGCTCGGCTACCCTGGCCTACAAGGTGTTGGCCCATACGGTAATGACTTGGAGGAAATTTATGATCGCCAAGCCGGTGCCGCCGTTCGCGCTCTTGACACCATCGCGATTATGCTGACGACCGGCGCCCCTGGCGAAGTTTTCGCCACTGCATTCGACAAACATCAGGGTTTCACCCTTGTCTTAGCGAAAAGCACTCCTGTCACTAGTGCAGACGAGCAGGCCGTTCGTTGGTTGGTCAAAGCAATCACCGCTTCCACCACCGAAGATGCAAAAGATATTTTGCCCTTCCTGTTCTCCCGGTGCCGAACAAACATCGAAAAGCGGATCACAAGGATGCACAAAGTTATGACCGCATTCTCGTCTGAGCTCGAGGAGATCCTAAAGGGCTACAAGCCCTCCCTTATTGTCGAGGAAGAATTTCCCGCCTCTGACCGGTACCGCAAATGGAAGTATTCTGGCGGTAAACCTTCGGCTCTGCAAATCATACACGACGTTTTGGCGGATATTATGACAAGGGCTCAAGTTTTCAACCCAGGGAATGCCAGTCTCTCTGTGGAACTTTACGTGGAGCTTGCGATGATGGCCACCACTCTCCAGAAATCCCGTCTTTTACGCTGGCTTCGCGATCCTGCCAACTGGCACCTGCGTCGCTGGAGCCCCCAGGTGGAAAAGCTGGATCGCTGTCTCACCAAGGCTTTCCAGTATTATCACGGTGTCAACGAGCTGATCAAGTATGCAAAGCGTTATTTTCCAGATGACATTAACCATCTTTGGGTTAACGCTTCTGCTGGCACAGCGGAGACTATAGTTGAACTCGACAACAACTACTTGCAGGTGATATCACGTGCGCTTAGCCGTCCTCTCCAAGACGAGCAGAAAGCTGCGCTGCACGAGAAGTTCCCAGATCTGGAGGAGAGATGGCGCAATAGCCACCTCCTCGAGACACGGGTTCATCCCGAAATCTCCATCATACTTCATCTCAGCAGCACTCCATTGAATCCTTCGGATCTTCGGCGTCAGCGGCCCATGGGATTGAGCAAGCGGGCCTGCTTGTGCTGCACCATGTGGATTACAGCATACAACTCTCTCTTCCACCCGGAGTGGCTGATGAGCCGCACTGACGGCAAGGCAGATGCTACTTGGGCTCTCCCCGGCTGCTCGTATGCACATGCTGTCGTGAACGATAATGGACAGAGTCTGGCTGATGCAGCCGTGTGGCGTGCAGTAACGAAGCGTCTGGCGCGCATTTTGCAATCGCTGTTTCCAGCCATGCCAGAGTCGGAGAGCGTCCTGCAGAGGAGGGTCCGGGAAGCCAGCGAAATGGCCGCCGCACACGCCCTCACTGTCTGCTTTGGAGAAAAGCAGGGGCTTATGAAACGAATTACGAAGCAGTTTAAACGAAAGCATAATGCCTAGGCCGATTCCTCCCTTTGTATAATACTTGTCGCTACTCCAGTCTCTACTTTGGTCCTCCCCCTCATAGTTTTGGACAACGTATGGTGGAAGTTCAGAATATGTGCCTGTCTATCATGTAAAGCTTAGGTTATTGCTAACACAATGCACACCTCAGTACTGCGAGTCTGGTAACAGGTGGAAGAAATGGGGGTCATGTACTCGGGTAAACTCCCAACGGGCCTGTCTCAAGGAAGGATGCAATTTCAACAGGAACATATCATCGAATTCCTGTTTATTAGTACATACACGAATCGGGAGAAAATAATGAAAAGACTGCTGTAACATAAATGCCCACCGTGGATCAAGCCAGTGTCACCGTTGTCCCGATTCCACCGTCGCCTGGAGTGTTAGCAGGTGACGGGAAAACCTTTTCGTTCCGGCTGTAACTTGAAGACAGGCATTTTCCAAAGGTCCGCCCTCGAAAACTCCTCTGTCGCTCCCGCGATCTCTTTAAAATTGACCGAGGCGTCGAGCGTGACTTTATGGCTAACCGCATTCAGAATCTGGGTCATGGTCGAGATATTAGTGACGGACGTCAGGAGAAAAAAGGGGGGAAAAGAGAACGCGCTTACCTCCTTACGATCCTCTTCGTCGGGCGGGTCGCAGGAGTGCGGCATTGATGAGATCTGGATGACTGATCCACGAAGCTGAGTTCCCTCTCGTGTATGTGCAAGATAACCTCTCACCCTGTCACGATCAACACGAACACTCCCCCTAACCCCTCTACACCGTCCATCTCCGCCAGAAGTCGGTTGACCACGCGGTCAGTGACATTCGTGCTATCGTCACCAATAAAAAACCAAATGGATACCTCCTCTGTCGATGGACACCTTACTGCTTCGGAGCTATACAGTCTCGTCGAAGAAAAGGACACGAGTTTTTGCGGCAGAAGCTCTCTCGGATACATCCCAAGCCAACAAACACGCATTAGAACGTATCAAACACCTACTAGTACACACCGACTTACTGAATTCCCGCTCACACCAATACACTTGCTCAATGACTCTGGACCTTTGATACGGATAAAATTGAGCCCGCATTCCTGAGACACAGCGGATGCGAACGTCGCCTTTCCACAATCTAGATACCTGCCTGCTTGCACAGAGGTGCATACTCTGTCGGCCACTCCATCGTCTCGTGAAGAATATGTTTAAGCCCTGCGGAGTAGTCATACACAGACCCATATAGAGATTTAAAAAAGGTGCCATGCACCCCCGACTTCCGCCCACTTGATGACCAACTTTGCGAATGGCACGTCCTTCAGCGCATTCGACACGAATCCCACCTGGCATTTCATGAGGTCTTCCATCGAGAGAATCACCTAGATATCACGTCAACGCCCACAACTCACGCCACCTCCATACCACTCACCCGCGACGCATCACATCCATGCGATTCGAACGCTTTGCTCGCAGTGCTTTATACAGCCCATTTCATCAAAGCTTTGCAACTCAATTGGAGCACAGCCTTCGATGTAAGCCACGATCATGGCGAAATTTGGTGGGTCATCTGCACTGATGACTTGCATAGGCGAGTCGGTAGTCCAAGCTTCGACTAGGTTAACCGAGGTCTACGGGAAGGGGTGTGTGTGATATGAGGAAGTGGTAGAACTTATCAAATACACGAACCTCCTTGCATGCATTCATCGATGGCTGGATATGATAGATTTCTTGGAAGATGTACAATGTATGCATCAGTGGATGCAACGAAGTATTCGATCCGTGGTTCCGATCGTCACCATGATGCGAAGGAATCATGCGATCGCTGGCCGAGAACTGAGTTGTGAATAACTCCGCGATGATGCGGAAGAAAAACGATCCCGTGTGCTTGTACAGCCTAGGAAGGGATTCGAAGGCAGAGACATGTGGCGGTGAGATAGTCTCACCAACTCGTTTTCATGTTGATCCTCGGAAGACCATTTTGTATGTGCCAGGATGGAAAATATATATGGATGGGTGTAAGCCAGTCACTAGGCGGAAACGAGATTCTGTCAGTACGATAATTAGGTCAGGGAAGATGGTCTGCCTGTAAACTGAATGCAGCTAACTGTATTCCCATACCAAAACCGACGGTCAGATATATTCGAGCACCTGTCTGTACGAAATCCAGGCCCTGTGAAATCATCCCGAGCCTTCGGAAATTCCTCGACGTAATCACATGTCCATACCTAATCCGTCATCCAGATATATCTGTATGCTAACTGACCACCAGACACACAGATAACTTACTTTCTTGACGTCTGGATATGTGCGTGTTCAGCTGCCTGTACATTATGACACATTCTGGGCAGACTGTGGACCCTTCATGAAAATTTTCTCTGAAAAGTTTCTTACCATCAACCCATACCATGGTGAACTTGTTCTCGTTCCAGCACCTCCGACTCTCCATTGCACATATCGTGTCTCCTTCATGGCACAAGCATCTGGTCTTGTGGTGAGTACGGTAGAGTCATTTATATTATCCAAGGCCACTGAGCTACCAACTCCATGCCCTCCAGCTTGGGATAGTGTATATATGCATCCAAAGCGTTACTTAACATGACATTTGGACTGGTTGGCCACACAGATAGATGGCCCTCTACCTTTGCATGAGTTGGCGGCACCGTATCTGTTGTTGGAAGGATCAGAATTGCAAGGCAACGTTATGTATACTACGCCAAACTTGAAAGTGTAACCATTCCACCACCATCGTCCCTGATGTTATCACAAGGACGAATATTGTATTGTGCACCCACCCTCTTTCCACACGAACTGATCACTGACGTTACTCACCCCCTCTAGAGCTGATGCCATCAATTCCCCAAAGTTCATGTCCATGTCCACGTTATGGGTGCGCTCAGGCAGTCCACGGTCGAAGGGGCCTTGGAACATGATCGGGAGCGAGCAGCGAGGGCAGAGAGCATGTGTGCGATGCATGGATGGTGTGTTATATGTGGGATTTGCAGTAGGAAGGGTCCGGAGGGGCAGGATTTGATAGTGGTTCTGTATTATGCCTGTACATAAATTCGAGGAAATCTATACTATGGCCATATGAACAGATGATGTGCCTGTATAATGACTGGAAGAAGGACAGATGGTATGGTGTCTGTCTGTACCACCAGGCATGCATGCTGCTGTCTGCCCAGACTCTCTGGGCAGCATCTGGGAAGCACGTCTTTACATAAGTTGTCACGACGAGGGCAGATCATCTGTTGAAGTACATTCTGTGTACGTTTTACTCGTCTATCTGGTACCAGACAGAATCTCGTTTCCGCAGTGAGTGGCGCGGTCCCAGTGAATTCTAGACCCAGAGGCAAAAGTAAACATGTGACGACAAGGTCAAAACTTGATACTCTAAAGCTACAAATGTTTCCAGAACTTGAAAGTCTTGAGAAACTCGTCATACAACCCCCTCGCTGTATCCCCTATCTTGGTCAGTTGCACCTCGGTCCGTGTGTTCCTGGAGCGATAGTCATCTGACCACTGATCGCTCGGAGGGGTATAGAGACCATTGAGAACCCTGGTCAGGCAAACCTCCACTTTTTGTCGCACTTTTGTATCAACTATGGACCCAGGCAGAGCCCATGTTTTGTATGGCTTGCCATGGCTACCACTCGTCAGGTATTCTCTGTGAAACCTGCAATTGTAGGCATCGATCCACAACGTGCAGCACAAACAGCTCCGTTTGCTGCAACCAATTGGCAGCGGGCCATTAAGCTGGTCACCTAGCGGATCATTAAGCTGCACGCTTAGCGGATCATTGAGCTCGCTGCCTAGTGGACTTTTGAGCTGGTGGCGTCGCGGACCTTTGAGCTGCTCATGAAAATGAAGGATGATACGCAGCTCTGCATGAAGCCGTGTCTGGACATGGTGGCGCATTTTCCATGTCTCCTTCAGGTCTGGGAACCTCTGACGTAGCACGGCTAGGGCTTCATCTGAGAGTGGATCACCAAGAGATTCTGATATGACCATGGCATAGTCGTCATCGAGTCGAACCTCAGTCTCGCCAGCGCAAGGTGTATGGGGGACCCAACGAAGCTCAATCCCATTTGAGAATTGATCTTGCGCATACACGATCAAACTGTCAATGCCTTGAGTGAATTGACAGACCTTGTCAATGCGAGCCTTTAGCCTTTCTGCCAATGGAAGGGTATTTCCGCATGAGCGTAGAAAGCGACTTTCTAGGAGAATATATGCAGTCGTTGCAAGCCCACAGTATTGACCGCGTGAGTCTACGGCTCTTTGTGCTGCAGATAAAATATCTTCGAGAAGACCTCGCATGAACTGTTCGAATGGGAGTTGGGTATTAGGAGACCGCTGGCGGTATGATTCAGAGCCGGGAAACTCCTCCTCAAAAGACGCTGAGGGCTGATAGTTTTCCAGCATAGTTGGGAGTTCAGACAGGAGATCATTGATTGCGTGGACCATCTTGCGAATGCGTTTCTTGATGTTCTTCCTGCAGCGAGACAGCAGGAATGGTAACACATCATATGCGCTCTTGGTTGTCGGAGCACGGATTATCCGTATCAGTTCACTAGCGGCCTCCTCATCTTCCACAGTGGCAGGAGTGTTTTTGACAAGAAAGAGTGTGAGTCTTGGGAAATAAGCGAACGTTGCCGCGGTCACATCTCCAAGGTTGCCAGTGGTCAGCGCAACCGCAATGGTATCGAGGACGCGAACCATAGTGTCTGTGGCAGCATCGCGTGATTCCGCATTACTCCTTTCACCAGGCATTGAATACCGAAAGCATTCAAGGAGCTTCAGCGTTCCTGCAAGAGAGGTTGGATCTTCGTGCTGCATCACCGTCGTGACCCTCAATCTGTTTCATGCATGTAAGCATCATCACATCACGCCACAGCTTTGTTAAATACCCCACCTGACCACACGCTCAAATGTCAATGACTTTGGATAGGAAGGGAAGTAGGCGGGGGAGTGGCGAGGATCTGGGATGTCTGTCAATGTTAGCCTCAGCCTAATCAAAGGTTTCATTATGTAATTCGTACCAACACCTTGCAGTTCGATACCGGCAGCATATGCAACTCTTCACCTGTACCTGTGAAGATGGCCAGGCTTTTTAAGTTATCCAGATCCGGGGCACAAGAGTACTCCGACTCAGTCTTGTCATTTTGCAAGATTTTGATAACCAAAGAAACGAAACAACTTACTTTACTCCTTTGCACCCGCAATGTGGTCTGGCCCACGTTTTCCAATATAGTTTCCTGTGGTTCAGCTAGCCCATGAATGAAGCTTGATCACAGATCGGCGTCGAAATTGTGGGCTGCAAGGGATGTCGACGAATCCTTGTTCCTCAACCTTAGCTAGGTCCAATCCAAATGAGGGGTACAGATCTACATGTATCAGCCAGCATCTGCTCGCCCTCAGCGGTGTTAACAGAGATATAGATATATCCTACTTATCCTGGATCATCCATCATCGGTGATGCAGGATAAGTAGGACATATCTAGATTGATCCGGCCTCTGCCACCTGGGAGAATGCAGAGGTAATTGACAATACTTTTTGACTGAAAACTCTGGTTGGAGTGGACGTATCGAAGATGTAGATGGGACGACAGAGGGATGAACGATATCAATGGAGAAAAAGGATAGGATGGTATCCCCTTTCCTTACTTCCGGCACGTTCTCGTGTGGTTCCTCTGTAGCATATATTTCCCAAAGACACCTATGTACGATCCGTGACTTGTGAGGTAAAAAGCTCAAGGATGCTGGAATGGATGCGTAGGCGTACCAGCAACGAGAGAAAGGTTAAGACCTGTAGGGTGGTGACGACTCTGAGCAAGGCTTCGCCGGGTGCGTACATTGGAGACGGAGTGAGTTTAGGAATATGTGGCATGTTCACACTGGATTATTCGGGAAATGCCGACTGCCGATGCACGTGACATGCTTCAAAGCAATTGTTCTCGAGTACAACCCATGTTACCCCCTCGGTGCCAACAGTAGTGTCGACCTAATGATGGTTGATGCCACGTGGGAAATAATGCTCTGCATGCCATATCAGCTTGTTGTTGCCATGATAATACTAGCAAGTCTTGATGAGATGGCAAATCAGGTTTTCCGCTTGTGCCTTCCAGAAGTGTTGCGCGCGATTGGCAGGACCGCAAGTCCAACGCAGAAGGTAGGATTTCTGGAGAATGAGAGCGACCATCGTAAGCTCCGTTAGAGATCTGCTAAGAGGTCGGTATCCCTGGGGTTGAAGACTCGAACCTTTGCCGTGATATCCGCCAGAAGATCGTGCATGATCTGCGGAGATGAAGGTTCATTTCCAGAATACCTCCCATCTCGATGCTGATCAGAGTTGGAAAGCTCTCCATCGATAAAGAGTAAGCGCTTGCAGTTCTTCAGGGCCACCTCAAGGACACCCGAGAATGCAGTGACGGTTTCATGCATCTTCGTAATCTGCGTCTCGATGCTCATCCAACTCCGAGACCACAGGAAGAGCAAAACATCGTTTACATACTCAGTGGTGGAGGTCGTGATCGCTTTGATCAAGTCACACGGCATGCTGGCTTTCAATAGTGACACGAGTACTTTTCGCTAAGACGAGCGTGAAATCCTGGCGTTTGTCGAATGCAGTGGCGAAAACTTCTCCAGAGGAACTGGTCGTCAGCGCGACACATTGGTGTGAATTTCTGCATTGACTCCAGGGACCCTCCAAGCTGTTACCATGTTGACTGACACCTAGCTGTGAGTAACCGAGCTTATCGAGCATATGGAGTTGTTCTCAAAGACGGGTTTGGTTGTTCAAGACGTTGGGTTGTCGACGAAAGAACAAGATGAGTTTGTCACTGATTTTCCCCTATTACCCCTAAAGAGACTAAAGAGAGGGCTTACCGTTACTTCTGATTCTCTACATTTTTGGCTTGCCGCTCTTAAATAGCCCTGCTGGCATCACGCCTTTTTGGTGGAAGTGATATGCCTTGCGTGGGTGCTATGGTTTTCCGTGCAGTGACCTTAACTGACGCTATTGACGGACTATCAGTAAACGGAAAATACTTTGCTGGTATGTTTTTGAGGAAACGGAACAGGATAATAGTGTCATTTAGGAAAGCGGTGATGAGGGAGGGGAATAACATTATCAAGTGTTGTTGGTTTATGTAACGGGTATGACATGATACATTCCTTTGTGCATAATGGTGGGCCACGAAGAAGGTACAGCAACTCACTTGAGAGTCTCGCGGAAATGTTGGCAGGGGCTGTTGTCTTTGAGCCATCATTAGTGTCGAAGGTACCCCCTACATACACGTCATCCAGTATTATGATTAGCATAGTATCCACATCATTGAATTTGACTGTCCTGATACTAATGTGTCTTTCGGTCGATAGTCTTAAGGTTCCTCTGCACAGCTGTGAGCGCCTCTGATTCCAACAGCCTGCTCAACGAAGCGCCCGGATTGTAGCATCACCAAAGTTGCAGAAATGTGACATTGCCCGATTTGGTGCGATGACTCAGCCACTTGCTCGTCGCGTCGTGATGTGACAAGATGACTAATCTGGCCACTTGTCACCAACGTAGCGACACTGTCTGTGTACGACCTCGCAGTATATCATCGACAGCAATACGATATTGGTACGACGAAGTTCCTGTCCGTAAGCTATTAGAATATAGTCATGTGTGAATCCCACATTATAATGTCATCTCCGTCAACATAGCGGATGCACATGTATCACCCAAAAAGCTGTTAGTAGTGATTTTCGATTTGTTGTAGTAATGGACATAATATGCTAATAAACGTCACACAGTACAATTCATGGCGTCCGCGCGAACTCTCCTCAATATATATGGAATCATCCAACACCTCACCATTTCCAGCAACAGTATCTTCGATTACCTCGTCATTCTCTGGGCATTGTTATCCGAATCCAAGTTGCTGGTCATCGGTCAATGTCGACTCGGAGGTGTGTGGACTTCACAGGAATATCATGGGTGATTACATCAGCTGACTCCGCCATAGCGGAGCTTCAATTTTTGTCTCCCCTGTCCGACGACTACTATCAGAACTGCCTAACACCAGGAGGTCTTACCTCTAGAGAACTGACGCATCCAGGCTGCAAGATGGTTTCCATGCATTTTTAATATGTTTTTGGTATAAAGCGTGAGTACTCAATCATCTGATAGCATATATGCACTTTGATTGTATCCCAGAGATACTGGCATGCAGGAACGGTGTATGTGTACCATTATATCGAAGGCCATGTGCGCTAAGTCATCGAGGACATGAAGTAGCGCTTTCAATTCTATGCACTTGGTGTTGAGGTATGTGCCACATATATGCAGTGTAATATGTTACTTGAACCGCTTTATATGAGGTATAAACGGCCGCATGAGGGAGATATGCAGCAAAGACAACGAAATAGAGTGTGTCATTTAACTTCGCCCCTTCTCCAGTCCATAGTAGGGTTGTATCAGACCCTTCCCTGCCGCCGTTGTTCGGATGTGGTGGCGAATGGGACTTTGTTACTCGTGCTACCATTTCTAGCAGTCCACCAACAGATTTAGGTGGTAACGCATATGATCACAGCTCCCCCTCCTGTAGCAAATGCCTACAAAGATGGTTCGTGTTAATCCCTATCCTTCCGACACCTCCCCGCTCAGCTCCATAATCTTTACCCTTCTTTCACGCTGAAATTGCAGGATGTAAGAGACGAGCAAGTGCGTTGAGTTTTCCAATCCCATACCTCATCTGTTGCCTTGATAATGCATAACCGCCCAACTTCCCGAGCACACACCACTAGATGCCGCTCCAATTCCCCAACAGTCTGTCTCCCGGACTCGACATGCTCCCCCTGAGCTTTCACTTCTGCTGGCTTGCCTTCCGATTTCGTGCGCTCTTCCAACACACAGGCTTCTGCCCTCGCACATGCCTCGGCTGCTTGCACCTTAGCTTCGTGGTATTTGCTTTCTGCTTTTTGAGCCACAGCGAAGGTCCTGGCGTGCACGGTTTCAGCTGTGGCTTCTGTGAGTAATACACTGAAACAAAGTGTGGCGCGACACTTACGATTGACTGTTACAGAATGTAGTCACATTTTCACTACGGACGTGGATTACACCAGTACCCTTTTATTAACTTGCCTTGTCTCAGCTATCTTATACTGCGGACTTATCACCCACTATCTTTGCTATCGCATGGCTCGTAATGGCATTTTGTGTGTTACTGCCTGCAATATCGAGTGATATATTCAGTGGGATAAATGATCGAGCGGCGGCACATTGACAGTGCACCATCGGGATGACCACACCTTACCGCACCATATCGTCCCAGTATGGTGTCGAGCGACAAGTCAGTTTTTCTATATTATACTATATACATGGGTCCTGCCCGCTGGTGTCTACACAGTCGATGGCTGCGATATTAATATATATTTGTATATATGGTTTATGCAATTTTGGTGATGACTATAAGCATCAGTCCGGCCAACATTCAGGAGGTAAATTGGTGACCAGCTTCAACATTCCAGGGTTCGAACTTGACACACTGCAGATGACCTCCGATGACCCCCAGCCGTTAGCTCTGGAACTCACCCACTTCATGCGATACCCCCGACCTATCTTAGAACTCTTTGAGATGACGCTAACATCTCTCAAGGAGGAATCGAGGCAGTATGTATCGTTTGGGAGTTCAACCTCACAATAACTCACTCGACGCAAAGGTGTATCCAAAATCTCTCGGATTATCGCGCTCCACGTACCCATGCACGGTTTCCTCGTGGTCAAAGTGCTGCTGTTCTCGTACCATTGTTCGTCGGTCGCTCTGGGGATGTCTACGTCATACTGAGCAGGTTTGCCTTTCCCTTCGCGAACTAGGTGGTCAATTATGTTTGTACTCATCAATTACGTTTTTTACGACTTTGTGTAGACGATCTTCCGCTCTGCGGGAGTATGCTGGTGACACTGCCTTGCCGGGAGGAAAAGTGGACCCTCGGGATGCCACTGTGGAGGATACGGCGGTAAGGCTTTCTACCTTCTATCCTCAATCGTTCTCTCATGTGATCTCGCAGAGGCGCGAAGCGTTCGAGGAGGTATTGTACAAGTGTCCCAAGTGTGCCATATCGCTGCTTACTGAGCGTGGGTTAGACCGGATTGCCTCAGGACCCGGAAAGGGTTCCACTTTTATGTGTCACGGAGCCATTTCTCGCCGGGAACCAGACCGTGGTCACTCCGTGGGTTACATCTGTGTGGTATACACTTGACCTATCCGCTGATATCTCACTAGTGTGGTCGCCCTCATCCTTGACAAGACACTTCAAGTGCGTAATCAGTTCCTTTGTTTGTCATATCTTGTCATACTTACGCTCTGTTCGTACCTACCCCAGCCAAGTCTGAACGAATCTGAAGTAACATCGATCTTTGCCCAACCTCTTTCTACCTTCTTGAGAACCGATCGTTCGTCGGGTGATCCGTCTAAACCTTATTACTCATACGTCGATAGACCATGGAGTCGAGGCGGATCCATTCGTGTTCATAGCTTCCTCACAGGCAGAGAAGCCGACGGCGTCAAGCCTGTTTTTGGACTCACGGCGTACGTTCTCCCTCAACGTTCGTCTTTGTTCGTCCATTTAATGCTTCTTGTTTGTTGACCGGGGTTGATCGCACAGGAACATCCTCATCCGTGTAGCAACAATCGGGTACGGACGTGAACCGACCTTCCAAGTCCAACCACCCAATGCGCCCACGACTGCCCAACAAATCGCATATGCCCTCCTGACGCCCAACAACCCCCTTCGCATCGCCTGTGACAAGGAGGGCGTGAACGCTAATAAAACGGCTGCACGCATTTTACATCCTTCGCCTGTTCTCAATGCACCGCACATGGTTGAGTGGGAGAAGATTGGGCTGGATTGGAAGCGACTTATGGAGAGATCAGGAGGAGCATCAGCACGTAAAACATGTGCTCTCAAGGCGCCGACCACTGGGTTTCGTAGTTCAGGGAGAGGTAAATTTTCTGGACGGTTCGAAGGCGGTGTTCCAGAAGGGATTCGACAACGAGTAGATGGTACCGCAAAGCAAGTCAAGCATCGCGTGGAAAGCGAGGGTGACGAAAATAGGATGAATGCAAAGATTGAAGAACACAAGAAACGAGCTGCTGTGGCAAAGGCAGATTCTGAGAAACCCACAGAGGACGACAATAATGCTAGAGACGTACCTGATATGAAGACACTCGGAGAGCACCTCGACAAGACCCGAGATATGGTGCAGAAGCTGAGGGAAGAACTGCTCCTTGACGAAGAGGAGTTGGCGAAAGCAAGGAAAGCGTATCCGAGGGTGATGGAGGAAGTTAAGAAGCAGTTTTCTGGGATGCGAAAGGGAAATGGGCGGATCGATATTAAAGCGCTGATGGCAATGATTCCGAAGGAGAGTGTGGCGAGTGGAGGGAATGGCTTGGATGCTACGAAGGAGGGGTGGCAACGAGAAAGCGACCATAACGAAGAGCGAGGAGACGGCGCTAGGATGGGGAAGGAGGGTGTGCAGAAGGGACTCGAAGAAATGAAGAAGCATATCCCCAAGGATGGAGATGGTCATAGTCCGGAGCAGTTGATTCGCAAGAAACGGGATGCTAAGCTTTGATGGCACTGATCAGCGTCATGTTCACAGTTCTCTATCTAATCTTCCGTAGTAACCGACGCTCTTCTAATTTATTATACCTGTCTGAGCGAAGGTCAAAAAATGCGTTCCGAGATGCGAGTCGGGTGGCATGTATAACCAGTGACCTTCAGGAGGCTTGAATAGTGGTTAATTGAAAAAGGTACCGTCCAGTTATCCATATCTACATCTACAATTCCGTATTACTTATGGTACGATATGCATAGCTTTTCAGATATCATTAATGCTCGAGCCATCTTCTTCACTATTCCATACATGTTTAGAGGTACTGCTGTGTTTGAAAAAACTATGCCGTGGTTTATCGGTCATCCGGTGCGATTCGACATCTACGATCACCTATACAGAGCGCGTCGGTGACAGTTCTGATGAGTGGTTAATAGCGGATGGTTTACGCACTTCCGGCTGTATACTCTGTGCTTGAAACGCAATCGACTAATCAAGGAATATAAGATAGGCATTGCGACAAGATGACTCTCTTGAGAGTGCTCACCTGAGTATGGACACCTCCATGGGTTGGTTCCGATGATGATGATCCATCGTATGTCCATCCTTTACGAGCATTCAAGCTCGATAACATGCAGTTTGTGTATAGTTTCGAGAGTGGGATGTTGAATATCAGGTGGCTAGGAGAAGCATCACCTGAGAATTCTCGCTGTAGTGGGTAGACAGAATTACTTACATGCCCGAACTCTGTAGAACAACTAATGTAAGCGCACTGCCCGTGTGACGGCATTGGTGGAGAACGCGACATACAATAGTCAGATAGCACGTCAAGTCTATGATAGCAACGATGGTCGTCAGGACTCCGGTCTGTACAGTCACTGCATTGACCGTATGGTCAGCAAAACTGACTCAGTGCAACATCAGTATCGGATGACTCACTCCGGAGGATCCGATTAATAGTGCTGTTCAGTGCAGGGAAAACATGCCTGTGTCTTCCCTAAGAAGGCGGCTTTAAAAAATGGATACGGACGCGAAATCATAAACGAATATTCACCAGATGCCATACAAGCGAAATGGCAATGATCATATCAGCAAGGACTGCCCCAACCAACCACATCGTAACCTCCGTTGTAAGACCTGGCAACAGGGTAAAACTAGGGTTGAGGGCAACACTGACGGTGGCACCGAGCGAGCCTGCGAAATTGACGAGGCTACATAGAATGATGGCCAGGACAACGAGGATATTTTTGCTCAACACGTATACACGCCATGCGAAGAAATGTTGTACTGCCCCACCAATTGCGCCCTTCAACGAGTTATTAAGGGAGACGGAAGTGAGGAAGATGAAAGCGTACCGTCAAGACGGCATCTGTAGTCGTGCAAGTCGTTGTAATTTAACTGGGGAACATGAGAAGATCGCGTACCAGCTGCGAATGCTGCTCAGGGATGTCAGATAGCCTAGTTTTCATGAAAGTCATGGACTGACCCCAATTGGCCGTCAGAAGGCTCGCATCATCGCCTATGACCATCTCCTTCAGCTCGTAGCATGAACAAGTACTAACAAGAAGACGCACCAAAGTGAGTTACTAGAGCATTGTAGATATAATAAATGCTGATGATACAGTTGAACGAGTCTGCGATGTACAAAATCACTATGCTGGTTTTGGAGGAGATAAGCTTATTACACGGGACAGGAAATAAGACTGACAATGTCTTAAGCCAAAGTGTATCTCTATTCGTGACAAGAAGCTGAGCGGTTGCACAAGACAAGCCCCAAATGTGATACGTACGTCTTATACTTGGTAAAGTATAAATACACTTGGGTGGTGAGGACACCATGCAAGAGGATATTGACAGTCAGCCCGATGAAGAACGGCCCTTGGCTACAAGGAAGGATGTAAGTTACCAGCCAGTCGCTACTCACCACAACTTACATGTTTTGCGCTGGACTTGCCATATCCTCGCTCGTCTCCGAATGAACTGGAGACGGAGGATACCAGACTATGAGGAAATTTTCGCCGGGATGGTGATGGAGGGCAATCCGTCCGTAACAGTCCAAGACAACGGTTTTATTACCGACAATGGTCAGATCGTTCAAATAGATAAACTCAGTGATCACAAGTTTGACCCTGTATTTAACTCTCGAGATTTGAAAACTTAAACTGACTGATTACATACTGGTGGCATCCCTCACGATAATTTCGGCAGTTTGCTCTATAAAGCTCAAAGCTCCAGTTACTCCTGGATACTTTGCAGATAAGTTGAAATCAATTTTGTAGAGAAGTTCTATAGACCCACCTTTCTGACGAGTCGGGAGGTTGACCTACAAAGTCACGCACATCTCACCCTGCGCGTCACTCACGTGCTCTAGGGGTAAAACATTTCAATTCGGCTAGACCCGACCGCGACCGTAATCAGTATCCGGTGATCGAACTCGGGAGAAGCGGAGGTGGAGGTTACCTACGTACGCTCTTATCCATATGTGGTGTATGCATATGCGAACTCCGAGGCCGTCGAGTTGCAGGAAATCGTCAAGTTGGAGAGGGTCTGGCGATCCTTCACCTGCCCCTTTCTCTGAGGACAACCTACCTCGCTGTCCAGTATGTACTGTAAAAAAAAAGAATCTGCTTAGAAGTTGAAGGACCAGTAAAGACCCCGCCAGGAGTAAAAGGGCCGATCACAGTGGTCACCTGCTGAACCTTTCCTTTAGGCTTCGATGTCTACAAAATTTCACACGTGGACCCTAGTCCTACTTCATTTCGAGCGTTCTTAGTCTTAGAAGGGTCTGACCTTGACTAAACGTAGCCACTAGTACACTAACGAAAAAGCTCAACGCGTGTCCCATAACACGTCACAACGCCACATCCCGAACAAAGAACAGATTCAATTGGTAAGTATACAAAGCTCCCAGATGATTAGTGGTAGAAGTGGCGATGAGGAGCCCTGGCTGATCGGGAAGGTATGCGAAACTATAGACAGCTGCAGCTGGGGTATTTTAGTACCCTGGAGCAGCGGGTGGTTCATGCCATCACGCCCTATCATATTGACGGTGCTCTCGGCACGACTGAATGCCAATCAGTAAAAACAAAAGTACTGAATTAGCGGCTGGCGAGAAGAAGAGAAAAGAATGGATGAGGACGAAAGGAGGCGAAGATCCGAAATCGCACTGGCCGCCGGCGAGCCGCTGCCACTCTGACCAAGCTGCGCAGTCAGATCAGCCGGCCACCGATGCCCAATCGTGAAAGCATTTGCCACAAACCCATTTGCAGACAATGATACGTGGGAGCGTCTGACGAGCCTGAATTCTGGATTTCAGCACACTTCACCAGACCACCACCCGATTGCGGAAGGTAGCTTACCCTCTTGACCACACTCGAGCTCACCTTCTCTTCCACAAGGTTTGGTACACTACCACATCCACACAGTGTCTCCGCAGTATGCGGAACCATCATGTCCTCTACCCTAACTTTCCTGCTACTGCCATAGTAGCGTAAATTCAGAGCATAAGCTTCCTCTTCGACCCGTTGTCAGTGTCATCCTTCGGGGTGGCGTCTGCGAAAGCAATGCAGAGTAGTGGCAGGAATCGGCAAGTGCGACAATAACCCGAGTTCCACATGGTGGATCGTGCAATAGGACCGCACACATCCCTGCCTAACAGAGTGGCAAGACACGTGGGACATGACGGTACCGCCACGCCGTCTCATCTACATATTCCTTGTGATCTCATTCAATAGTGTAGTATTGCATTCCGGTGCAATTCCTGAAACACAGTACCACACAGATGACCTCACTGCATATTGATTACCATCAGACTTGGCTTTGTCCTACAGGATCCACTTCTCGCGCAGGTCTCGTTCACCAAGAGTCTGGCTGAAATGTGGATAAATTTCCATCGATTCGACTATGTATGATCATATTGTCAGTCTGTTGGATAAGTATGCCCAGGATCGTTCGCAGTTCGTCTACCCGAGATTAGACCACGACCCGGATCGATGCCAAAGAAGTGACACTGGGTTGGCGGAACCTCGCGGCGTTATTGTTCATGCAACACGTGACCAACAACGCAAAATCCATCCTGTCCTGACGGAGCAGCATGTTACTCATGCATGATGAACAACAGTGACGCAGGTGGTGGGAATGCGTGCGCGTCTCGGCATGATGACACGGGAAATGCATACGTACCTGCAGGTTTTCTGGTTTATGTGAGGCTGTAACCTGCTCTCGTAAGACCGTACTAATGAAGCTGAGGCCATGAAGAGGATGGCGATGGCAGCATACCAGCATTTATTACGAACGCGTAAGAATTATCGAAGGCGAAGGTGTATCCGTTCAACGCTATGCATGGTCGCAATCGAGTTAAAATAATAGAACAATCCTGGAAGGTCAGTTCGCGAAACGTGCCGTCGAGGCTGGCCTCGATCAACGATACTTAGTATAGAGGGGCCCTTTCGAAAGTGATGGACAGAATACTTCGAGCTCGCCTAAGTTGCGACCCCGTCGTAGAACACGCTCATGGTCTGACGAAAACACTGGAATGGTGGCTATTAGAAACCCGTATTTCCAGTGTCCGTAAGTCGGACTGCATGGCACTCGCTGACTCCGAACCGGTGAATGACGACCGGCTGGGGTAGCTGAAATTATCATATCCAGGAACCAGCACGTCTTGTCCACGTTAACACACCGCCAGCCTCAGCTGAGTGCCTTCCGAAGTGTTGAACCACCTTAGAAGTTTTTTTTTTTTTGAAAGTTGCCAATGTAGTGTATGTCCGGGTGGACAGGATCGTGACAGGTGGTGGCCCTAACAGTTGACAGGAGGAGGAGGTCCTATTGGGCATAGAGCGACCCTTTCGAAAGTGGCGGACAGAATACTTCGTGCTCGCTCGAGTTGCGACGCCGTTGTAGAACACGTTCATGATCTGACGAAAACACTGGAATGGTGACTATTGGATATCCGTATTTCCAGTGTCCATGAGTCAAACTTGGCACTCACTGACTTCGAATCAGTGGATGACGACCGGCAGTGGGTGGCTGAAATTGTCATGTCCGGAAAACCAGTACGTCCTGTCCATGTTAATGGTATGAAAACAAGAATACCGCCAGTCTCAGCCGAGTGCCTTCCGAAGTGTTGAAGCACCTACAGAAGGTTTTTTTTTGAAAGCTGCCAATGTAATGCATATCCGGGTGGACAGGGATCGTGTGAGGTTGTGGCGAAATTGAACCTGACGGTTGACAGGCCAGGGGGTCCTTAATGGAATGTTCCGTGACACGCGATATACAGTCGCCGTCCGTAGTACTTACTCTTAGATTGGGCTACGGCAGTGCGGGTGCAACACGGAGCCCGCGAGTTCTCCTTCGGCTAAGACGTTGAAATAAGATCAGTGCAATCCCCGAGCGCGTTGTGGCCATCTGGTGGATCGCAATGACGTCGAAGAGTGCTGCGCGTTCCTCGATCGAGTCTGCAGTGGATGGCGACAGTGCTAGTACGTGCACTGCCTGGAACGGGTCGCGGACAACCTGTAGTAAGCAGTCCCCTAACACATTCCTACAATGGGATATGAAACACTCCTAATTCTTACAATAGGGTGAATTGATTTATATATATTCGGAGGCCTGCAGGCCAGAAACGACCCCCACCGAATAGACGCCATGCCAGACGATAACCCTCCTCCCGTCTACGCAGAACAAGCCAATCCCATCGTAGAGACTACAATACCAGCGCAACCGCGTCTTACCGATCCCGTACAGCCACCACCAGCCCCCGCTGGCTATAACACCAGTGTCAACTCAGCATATGCACGGAGCCATCGGACACAGAGCAAAGTACATCTCGTTACGCCATCCCAACTCAAAGGTCATCTAGCACTCCTACACGCGTTTTATGAGTTGAGGAAGAAGGTACAAGACGGTGTGGGTGTCAGGTTCCCTCACTGTGCGCGAACATTGGGTGGAGAGAGGAGGTGGGCATGGTTCGTGGCGTTAGCTGTTGAGAGGTACGTCTGTTACTTTTCTGTTGGGTGGTCATAGAATGGGACTAACAGCATTGTTAGATTCGAACGGTGGTGCACCACGATCAAAGATACAGATGAGGAGTGGATGGGGTTGCCTCCTATCGATGTCGTCATGGTGTGGCACGCCTATCTTCTCAATCCCAGGCAAGTTCTTCATCCCATGCCGTTATTCCCTCCCTCGGACCCTTTGTTCCACATGCTTTGTGATGAGGGGTTTACGCCATGGTACCACCTTATCTTGACGCCCTAGACAACCACGCCACATCTCGCCTTCGCTTCTTCCCCTGCAGAAATGTAATCATCGCTAACTTCGCGCCTCTCATTCTAGCTGGTATGCCGAAGATACCTTTCGGATTCCTGCCTTGGAGACGCTCGCCAAGTACAACCGCATTCTGACAGTGTGTCTTGTACGTATTTCCGTTCCGTCGTCCGGCTACTCGTCTCATACATAATTCCTTGCAGGACTGTCCCATACTCCTGACGACCACAATACCCCACGCTGTGCGCGTTCAGACATGGGAGACACGTACTGGCACACCGTATGACTCATTCGAGGCCATCTCGGTTTTGACACAGAAGCCTGTCGTGTGTCCGAAGTGTAACAGGACTTACGATGTTGGTGCGTATTCACTCCTCTACTCTCTTCGGTCTTCCGATGGTGACGGCTACGTGCAGCCTTCGTTGATTCCTTCGGAAAGGGCTATGCCCAGAGTTCCTTCAAGATTTACTGTTCCTGTGGATTGCTCATCACAAAGGATGACCTAGGCATGGCCAAGTTCCTCAGGAACCTCGTAGAAACACAAGATCCAGGCAAATACTTCGCGTACGTCCCCATGTTTTCGTTCTTGGTGTGTATTTCGGAACGTTGGTGACTGACGACGTGGGTAGTGGTACATTGCACACCTCTCAAGATGCTCGCGATACGGTACGCGCGGAAAAGATCAGACAAATGATTTTGCGTTCTGCACCTTTGGCCAAAAACCTGAGCAATGGAGCGAGACCGACCGTTCAGGATCTCGTGGCTATGGGTGCAGTGAATTTGAGGAAGGGAATACTGGAGAGTGTTCGTGCAAAGAAGATGTACGTGGACTTTTGTTGTTATACGTGACTGCGAGATTGCTGACATTGCGGATGGGTAGAGTAAAGAGGGTGTTCAGTGCATATACAGACGATAGAATGTTTTCTATCGATCTCGTTGGTGCTGTGAGTCTTATACCCTGTCGAGCGACTGATCGGTGGATCGACCAACGTTGTGGACAGGTCCTGCGTCAATCCTCGTTTACACAGAAAATGTACGATTTGGGATGGACAGCACCCGGATTCTTTGATTCCGAGGAGGATGCTGTGGTACTAAAGCATTGTATTGCTCGATACAAGGGGTGTGTATCTCCCCCTCCTTTACACATCACATGTGTCAACCATACGACTAATAAACATACATAGATTCCTCGGCCTCATGACCAATTCACCAGGCTCCTTCTTTGTCCCAACGCTCGATATCGATCTCGCGTGGCATACTCACCAGCTGATTGCGCAGAGGTATGATGAAGAGTGTATGGAGTTAGTGGGGCGGTATGTCGACCAGTACGTCGTCGTGAATCTTGGATCTGTGCCTGGTTTGAGTGACTGATGGCATATTGTCACCGCAGCGATGATAAAGTGGAAGAAAACAAACTGGCCACGTCGTTTGATGTGACTTGTCGCGCCTGGCAGGTACGTTGTTAAGTTTCAGACGATATAATTCTGAGTCTGATGTGTGTTGCTAGAATCAATATGGATTGCCTTACATATTCTGTGGATGCGCCCTACCCGGGGAAACGATTGGACAGCGACTTGGACGTGCGTTTGGGTGTCTGCAGGTCAACGACTGTGAAGGTAGCGCTGGTGGCAATCATAGCTCGCTCGTGCCAGGTACAGGGACAGGAGCTGCGGCGACGCATCCGAGTGATCACAATGCGGTATTCTTGATGCACAAGATGAACGCAGGAATGCTCGCGCGGAAGAGGCGACAAGCGAAGATTGAAGCGAGACGCACGAGAGAGTTGAAGCGGATCGAAAGGGAGAATGAGAAAGAGGACTCGGCCGGTGTCGAGGGCAAGACTAAGGTCAAACCCAATGGGAAAGAGAAGAAACGGCATGAACCGCCAGTTGCGACCCCAGCAATGTTGATGGCCCAGCAGCGTGTCAAGGAGAGGAGGGCATTCTGGGAGTCGGGTCACTCGCCGGCATTCTTGATGCCCGTTCCGCTGTTTGTATACGCCCCTGGTGGATGTGTCGCTGCCACTTCGAGTGCCGTGAACGGTGTGATGTGTGGAGGGTGGGGGGCGGGATGTGCAGCTGGAATGGGAGGGTGTTCTGGGAGTGGTTGTGGAGGGTGTAGCGGAGGGGGATGCGGGGGTGGATGCGGAGGAGGGGGGTGTGGTGGTGGTGGTGGAGGGTGCGGCGGAGGTGGATGTGGAGGAGGTGGTGGTGGATGTGGTGGTGGATGATGGTATCAGATTACTGTAATCTCGGATAATCCGGGTACTCTGCCTTGCCATCGAGTCTGTATTTATATAGTATATGTGTCTCTCCACCTGACAGATGCGCTCCACACATTCCAGAAAGCCACGCATGCTTTTGGGTACTTGGGGTGGTTCATTTCCCTTGTAACCCTGGAGTGCCCCCATGAAATGCGATTGGCTTGCTCGTTCATTAATGGGTTTGAAACGCCGGATGTTTTGGACTTGCGTTGTTTTCGCTCGCCTCTCCTCGGACAAAACAAGTTCTGATGGGCTGATGGCATCCAAATATGGAAGGTGGTGGGGGTGTCATAATCATTAATATTTTAAGTCTGTTGTGTGCTTTTTCGCATCTCTCTTCTGCCAAAGTACCAAGTCATGACCTGGTCAGACACGCCAGTCTCAGTTGACGCTGTCCTCGACGGTGCACTGTTCATCGGAAAGTAAGCTTTTGAAAACACATGTTCGTCGGCGTAGCGATGGCTTATGTCCGACACACATAACGACGACTCCAGTCTTGCAGCCGCCCTCTCGCAGGACATACGCAAGAAACTCGGCATCACACACGTTCTGTCCGTCTGCACAGAACACACCTTCGAACCGCAACAGAACTGGCTCACCGTCCCAGTTCAAGACTCGGAATACGAAGACCTCCTGATTCACCTCCCACGCACATGTGCGTTTATACAGTCCGCCCTCGACGGTGGCGGTCGTGTCCTCGTTCATTGCATGATGGGCATCTCTCGTAGCGCAACCGTCGTGTGTGCTTACCGTGAGTCCCCAGTACCCCAGCATTTTTAGTTCGGATTTCCTAATTTCCTTTTTGCCGCCCGCCCGCTCTTATCTCTGCTCCCTCCTAAAGTGATGCTGTCCCAACGGCTACCCGCCCAAGCAGCCATTCGATTCCTTCAGAGACGTGAGCATTCCCCTTTCAACCTCCCCTTTCCCTGGGTTGCACCCACTCACACGCTCTCCCCGCATGTGAACGTGTGACATGCGTATCAGGTCGTCCTCAAGTGCACCCCAATTACGGCTTTAGGAAGCAACTGCAGGTGTTTGCAGACTGTCGATTCAATCCATCCTGCACGAATGCCGAATACATCGCTTGGAAACGTCGCCAGAAGCGAGAGGCTACGAAATATCTCAACCTTGTCACGGATACGATCCCTGTCATACCCGACCAGCTCTACATCAACAGGTAAGCGCTCATTCACCCACCTCACCACGTGTTGGAACTTTTCTTTTTCGTTCTTCTGTGCCAGTGAATTCCCGAGCGACCCAGACTGCGCGGAATCCTTACTCCTAGATCTCGGCGCAACACATCTACTCTCTATATCCTCTGCCCAGCTTCCCAAGCCAAATCTACCACCCACCTTCGAACATTGTTTCATTGACATCCCAAATAACGCACGGGAGGCGCTCCTGCTCGAATTACCTACCGCATGCAGGTTCATAAGCGAGGCTGTACAGAGTGGGAATCAAGTTCTCATACAGTGTCGTGTCGAATTGAGAGCGTGTATCGTTGCCTGTGCTTATCGTGAGTCATTCCTTTCCTTTGGTCCCCTATCCGACCCCTCTTTCCATTTCCTGCCTTCCCTTGATGTTGCCTTTCTATTTGTTCTTTCCCCATTCGATGATGATATTGATGAAGTGGATCGATCGATGATTAGTCATGACCACTCGCAAACTGACACCTCGACAAGCGCATGGTGTCCTCGAATCCGGTAAGTCTAGCTTTTGTTCACGTCGCCGATCACTGCTCACTTTCTGCGGATGGCCCGTGTCTAACAGCCCTCCCTCTATACAATCCAACTTCGACTTTCTATCGTCATCTAGACCTCTTCGCAGCGTGTGAATACGCGCCGACACAAGATCATTCGTTGGTGAGAGCGTGGCTTGCCGAACAGCAGCAGGGATCATTAGCGAATGGGTCCAGAATACACTGTTCGACTGCGATAGAGAAGCCTTACAGGAGTGTTCCCGGTTACTTGACTGTGTCCGCATCTGGCTCAGCTACCCAAAATCAGATCCCTCAGAATCAAATTCGGGGTTTAAAGTCGAGCGGGGTGACGTCTACAGTGACGCTGTCGTCGGCAATACCATCAGGATCGGGTTTACCTTTAGCATCGTCATCGTGTTTGGCATCCCGGGATTCGGCGACTTCATCGTGCCAGAAGATAGTATCTTCATCTTCATCTTCGATATTATCGACATCCCATCTATCGGTGACATCACCATCACCGCAGATACCATCGCAAAAAGGATCAGCAGTAACATCATCGTACACTCACTCTACGACAACGCACGTACACTCGCGCACGCACTCGCATCCTCACCCACATGTCCTTCCTCCGACGAATTCATCCGGCGCTGGCGTCGTTGGAACCCGTCAACGGAGAGGACCTATATCCGTATAGTCCCCATATTGGTCTGTTTGGGGTGGATGCGTGCTCTGGTGTGATTCTTGGGATCATCCCGGCTTCAAGATAACGGTGGAGATGGGAGTGAGTCGGATATGTTGATCACCAAGCGCTGCCGGTGACTGGGGGTTGTGATGGATGGGGGCGTGGGCTGATAACCCCTCGACAGAGGACGCATCACTCCCGTGTGCGATGTTCGCAAGACCTGGACTCGAATTCGATATGCAATTCGACCCAATCGATGACCCAAGGAACTGGATTCGATGCTAAACTCAATGGACTCGACAATTTGACCATCCGGTGTCGTATTTCGTGTCCGATGCGATCCCGTCTGCCTATCCAGCACTCTCGCCACGTCTTACTGTGCGCGGATTTGTGGGGGGTGGAGTCATCGTGCGAGTCGTTCGCTATTCGGTCGTGTGGCTTTTATTTATTGCGGCACGTCTGCGCAGCCCCAAGTGGTGTGGGTGGAGTAGCCGATCCAGTGCAGTTGTTGGGGCGTTGAAGTGGCGTGTGCACCGCTCACTTGGGGTCGCCCCGACTCCTCTTATTCTTTGCTGTCACCCGCCATCCTGTGTCCGTCATGTATTCCCCTCCTCTTCTTGACCAAAACGTTCGTTCAAATCATGGGACTTGCAACTTGAAGTTCGCAATCAATTTTGCTTTTACTGTAACCATTCTTTCTGTCTTTTAACCCTTCCGTATTTTCTATCCACCCTTCCCAGCTTGTAGATCCTACCTCTGTCTCCCTAGCTCATCCCTCGTCTACCCTCGTTTGTCACTCCGCCACTCACCGAACATTACTCGTAGTCTGTTGTATATCCCTTGATATTACCCAGTTTGGTGATACCCACGTCGTCCGCTTTGTAAAGATGGGACGTGTATGCATCGTATCGCCTGGCTGTTCGTGTGCTGTGGAAGTTGCTTTCCGAAGGCGGCACGTGTAATGATCTGATGTGTGCGTGTCGTTCCTGAAACTGTTTGCATGGCTGAGATGCTCCAAAGTCAAGTCTATTCAATCTGTTTCTAATCAGCCACCATCAAAGATGCAAATTCACAATTTCTTAGGTGTCAACTTGCTTACCAACACTCCTTTGCCAGCAGCAGCGGCAGCTGTAGGTGCATCTCACTAGCATCTCGACACTCCTCATATCACGACAAGGCTGCTGCCGCCAACATTGGATCGGTCAAACGATATACGAGCCAGAGAATTTGAGCAGCCGAAAAGATCGCATTATGCAGCAAAAGGCCCTTAGCTGACCCAGTACTAAGTTCTATTCGTTCTGTCTTCTGGCTGAAACTCTTTTAAGAGAAAAAATCACCACTTTTGCAGCTGACTTCGAGTTACCGGTGCCATCGTTACCTCCGTTGTTGGCGTCGGGTGTGGACTTGTCGGCAATCATGGTGGTTGAGGGTGATATGTCTCAACACCGACGGCGAAGAGAGGAGAGACGACCAATGCCACTGTCTTCGACGTTACTGTAAACCGAAACCGAGTGGTCTGGTGATCATGGGTGAACATTGAACAGACGAACAAGATACGTCAATCCTTTCACTGATAGGACTATCACCACCGCATTTTGACGGGGCTACCTCGGTAGTATCTCCTTGGGTTGATAAAGCCCTCAGCTGAACCCTTGCCATTGGGTGAGCACATGCGTACGGGTTAGACCAATCCTGGATTCCCCTAGTATGATCCAGGGTCTGTGCTTCCCGCACGATCATCGAACACACTGTATACCAAGTGATGTGAAAGCTGGGGGTACTTCCATTCGATTTGTAGATAGTGACTTCCCAAGGCGGTCCGTGGATTTCTGGTCTGTCCCACCCGTCAAACTCTGCGTTCGAAATACCCGAAAGCATGTATGATGTCTCGGTAGCGACGGAAGAGAGGAGAGGGAAGAGACATGGACCGGCCCATCAAAGCCTAGGATTGAAATCGACAGATGCCAGCAAAAGAGGAATGAGAGTGTAGTGTGATTATAATGTACTCACGTGTTTTCAGCTTTGTTTCGGATAGACACAATTCCTGTCTTCAATACATTCCAGAATGGAAGAGTAGTGCCAGGATCAACGGGTCACTATCACAGTATGTTACAGATCGGCGACCTCCCAGCACAGTTAGAGCGAGCGTGTTTGCTGGACGTCTACTAACGGAACTTGGTCACCATGGGCACCACGCAGGAACGTGCCGCAACGTGTAGAAGGCGGGGAGGATCGCATCATTCATGTTGCCACTCGGGTTCTCTTCACGTCCTTCATTCCGACACGATATGTAATGGCTATGCGCAATGACTAGTGACTGGTGGCAGCCACAACCACGACGGTACGTCACGGTGATCTTCATAGAATCATAGTATTGTCAGGGACATACATTCCACCGCACCGTATCCTGCCCGCCACACCATCCATCGCCCCTTCGGTTTTTCAGTAAATGAGCGCCGTCGACGGTAGGCAAGTATTGTCAGTCGTGTTATCAAGCGTATGATGATGCATTGTACGCTTGGGCCACACTGCACTGACACGTGTTGGCCTCGCGGCGGCGTGCATACCACGCGATTATCTGCCCCCCCATATCGCAATCAGGAAATGCCGTCCGCAGTGACGAACAAGAACCCTCCTGTCTCCTCGTGCGTGGTTACCTCGTCGAAACCGCCAGGCGTACCTCACTTGTATAGATAAACCTTTCTCAGCCTTCTCTTCGCCCATCACTATACATACTGTCATTCCCTCTTCTGACACCTTGCTGTCTAACGCAGGACGCTTGTTCTGGTCGGGATATCCTTATCCACATATCTGAAAGGCACTCTCCTTTACGACAATGGCCTCCACTTCATCTCCCCCCAAAAAGTCCTTTCGCTCGCGCGTTGGGACTGTAATGCGCCGCTCCTCGACGGCATTTAGTATCCCCAGTTTACCTGGTCGTGCCGGTTCTGTGACACCCCCGCCTCCCGACTCCGATACTGCTTCCATTGCTGGTTCAGTTTCAAGCAAACTTGAGCGCGAGGACTCATCGTCGTCATTGAACAAGCTTCTAACAACTTCCCCGCCTGCTGTCTCGTCACCCAGCCCAATTCCGGAGTCCCCAGCTCGTGAAGCCGCCGCTCTGACTGCGGAACCTCTGCCTGCCCCATCTAAGGAGCCTTCTCCTCTCTCTGGCCAGGTCATCACAGCCGACTCAGCGCCTGCATCTGCAGCAGCAGAACCTTCCGCATCTCAACTTGTGCCCGACATTACCCAGCCACCATCCGAGCCCTCCGAGGCTGCCGAGCTAAAGCCGAGCCAACCAAATCCATCTCTCCTTGTCGAAGACTCCTCCGAGAATGTCCCCGAGATCGCACCTGTCTTGACGGACGAACCTGAGGAAATCCCGATTGCTCCAGCACCCCCTTCTGCGCCGGCATCCGTACGCGCATCCAAACCGTCTACTCCACCTGCACGTGTACCTACCACACCGTCAATACCTGCCACACCCCCTGCGAAGCCAGTTACGTCATCATCAGGGTACTTTGATATCACCCCTCGTGCGTCAGCTACCTCTGACACTGAGAACGTGACCAATGTATGGGCTAATAACTCGACGGAGAATGTGAGTAACCCACAAGGCCAACGCATCGTGTCGCAGAAACAGTCTTTATCATCCCTCGGTCGGCCTGGATCTTCTGGATCGACCGGTGCTGGAGCGCCAGCACTCCAGAGCAGGAAAGCTAGTCGTGGGTCGTTCCAGCCCCGCGAACGGGAAATTGCGGGGAGCACGTATACGTGGAGCAATTCGAGCGGGATAGGGATCAGACCCACTGGGTACGTCCACCTTCCGCGGCTCTTGCAAGGAAACGGAAATCTGAAGCAAAGTGTAATTTCAAGAGGATTTGATGATCCATTCGCTGACCCAAAAGTGGCGGTCCAACCCCAACCACAGGCTGTAATCCCAGCGCAAGTCGTTGCAGCTGTATCCCCGGCTGACACCATCCATGTTCCAGAGTGAGTGTTTAAACTTTGGTGTATACATGTTTCCAATGTGCTAAACGTATTAGACCGTTCGACCCACGTTCGCCAAGGGACGATACGATGATTCCGGCCGCGGAACCTGCTGCGATGGCCCTCCCTCCTATGCATGAAGTAATATTCTCGCAGTAAGTGTCTACTTCTTGGGAGGTAGATTGGTATTTACGTCGACCAGACCATCTCGTCAGCCCTCTGGGTATAATCTCGGTGCGAGCACAAGCGATCCGATGGATTACTTTGGAAGAAGCCAGGAGTGCGTCTTTTCATTCTGTCTAGTCTTCTGGCTAAACGGTTTCCTTACAGCGAACGTCGTCCTCTTCTCGCTTCGCGTCCAGCGACACCCCCAATTATCACCACTTTCCCGGGGCACACGGCATCCAGCTCGGTCGCGCGATCATACCGTTCCTCTGGGACCGCACAACCACCAGTCGTCGTACAACCCACACCTCAATGGGCACGACCGGCTCGATTCGATGTCAACCGCTCAGCTCGAAATAACTACGATTACGGTTCTGTGAGACGACCTTACGCCGATAGCGGGTGGTACGAGTATGTGCTACCACATGGAATACGGTATTTTGGAAACCCCGAAAAACGCGCTACGACAGATTTGGATCTGAGGAGCCATGCAAGGTTGGAGGAAGTGGAAAGGGTTATGGAGAGTGCAATGGAAAATGTTGCTGAGCGACAAGTCCCAGAAGGATGTGAGATGTGGATTCGGAGGAGTCATAAAGTGTCGGGGTGGAGTAGGAAGAAGGGTGCAACTATGGGAGACTTGGTGGTATTTTGGGTTGATCATAGGTATAGGCGAGTTCTGAACGACGCACCCACTGATGATGGGGCATTGTCCGGAGAGGACGATCGTGAGTCGTATTTGTTCTTCTATGGGTTTGCGCGCTGATTCGGTCCCTTTATTGGCAGGTCTAGATGACGAGTACAGGTACTGGTCTTATGTCGAAATGCATCCCGCACATGTCGTTCTCTCGCAAGGATCGAGGCAGGAGGCTGCGGATGCACTGCATTGGTCCTACACGGATCGACTACTCGCCCATCCCCAACCGATTCAGCCACCTTTTAGCCAGGAAGAATGTCAGGAACTGCTGAGACTGTTCAATGGTGAGGCTGGGATACATCTATGCAATTCAATTCGTTTAAGATATTTTTTGTTTCCTCAGATCCGAGCCAACAATCTACTCTTTCGTACACGCGCATGGTCGCCCGCGTTCTCTTACGTGCTGGTGAGTCTTCGTACCATACCCCCGCTGACAGTAATTGCTTACACAATGCTCTTCCCCGCAGCTCACTGGCGTCAAGTCAATTTCAGGCCTCACAAACCGCTCCCGCGAGACATTATCGCCTCACACACATCAAGGCAGACCCCGATGCTGCGCACAGGGATTGAGATATTGATTGGTATTCTGTGCCTTGGCATCCCATTCTTGTTCGTGGACCGAGCGAGATATAGTGGTCATTTTGATGTGGAGGGGAATGCGAGCACGCAGAGTAGTGCGCCGTTGTTTGTTGTCGGTGCTTGCACCTGTCTCGTGGTGAGGATTAATCGTTTTGATGAAAGTCGTACTTATACCTAACTTCTTCTTTTCCTTCCCTTCTCTCCCGTCGTCCCCTTACGCAGTCTGCAATTATCCTCAGCGCCTCCGTCACGCTTATCTCTTTCCCGGGACTGGATAGTATCGCACGCATTGGAGGTTTGGTCGCCATTTCATGCTCCGTTCTGAGCATGGTCACATCTTTCCTGTCTATTTTCCGGTATAAAGCAGAGATGGCGCAGGGTTCTGCGGCTGTTCATCATGCTGCTGCTGCTGCCCGTGAAGGATTTGTATTTCTTCCGGTGAGCTTACTGTTCCTCACATCGTCTTTCCGCATCTGATCCTATCCTTAACTCATCTCGAACTTCTTACAGCGCCGAAGCATTCTGCTCTCTCTTCCGCTAGTTTTCCTCGCGTATTCGGTTGCAGGGTTCATCACTGGCGTTGTCGTCTATTCTTTCCGAACTGCTACAATCAACTTCGCGCATGCTGGTATGCCAGCTGTCGCTGTCAAGTTTGATGAGTACGCCAGGTGGATGGTGGTCGGTGTACTTGGGGCGTTGACGGGTGTCTTGATCGCCTCTGTCGTGGTGTCCAAGAGATAAATGATTATGGCGGTTTGTATCGGGTTTGATCGACGCTGATATGTGCGTGATGCAGTAGGTTTGCTGTGATATAGTGTTCTATGCGTGTGGATATGTACTTTATCTTCTCCACGGTATTCCGTCGAATATCTATCAAGTCGATCGCTTCCTTTTGTCCAGCAAAAAAGTCCAGCGGAAGAAAACGCCAATGGGCAATGATAATTATAGCAACGACATAATTCGATCAACAACGAAAGTTAGCATATTGCCATGCAAATTATTACATGATCCAATGAATACGCAGGCTTCATTGAGAAACTTCTTGATCCGCCCACTCTTCGTCTTTCTCCAGGTCAACTGATGGCATCCTTGCAAGCATCCCTTCGATCGCCCCGGATACTCGAGCCTCCCTATCGTCTGAAGAGAGCATGGATGTAATCTTCTCGAGAACGACGTCACGAGCCGTACTCGAACATTGGAAAGACCTAATATCCGTGTGGGCGTACGCCATCCACTCCGATCTGTAGTAGACTTTGTACGCCAGCTTAATCGCCGTACGAGTAAGCTTCTTCGCTCTCATGTCAGCCGTGAGTGAAAACAGTATTTCTAGCACATGTGTCAAATCAACGATGTAAGCCATGAACTGTCTGGAAACATCTTGTCTGAAAATATATGGATTACTTAAAGCTCTAAGCACCAAGGAATGGCACATACTGTCGCCGGTGTATTTCATAAACCCACTTGACAAGACTAAGGCCAGCATATATTGGCAGGATTACAGGCGCTAGAGCCGGATGAAAGCTGCAGCCCATTGACATGGGGCTATGCTACTTGAGTTCGTCACACAGTAAGTTCCAACAACAGCACTGACCCGTCTAATGTGCCACTGCGAGATCGGTGGTGAGTTGACTCGGTCGTTGCATCAACTGTGCCAACCATGTTCATCATCAAGGTTCGAAAATTTTCACTATCCAAATACTACAAGGGATCAGTAGGTCATACTCAGGCTCACTACTGACGGAACAAAGCTCACTTGGCAAGGATCATAAAAATTCCAGACCAACACGATGTCGGTGTGCAGGCCACGAAGGCAGTCCTGCATTGTATGCCCCGGGGAATTTGTGCTGCTACCCAGTACCCTCCAGTATCCTTGTTAAAAACGAGTCAAAATAAATCGTTTCAGGCTCTGAGGACCCACTCTGCTTTCCAACCCTGTTTAATAAACGAGTCAACATCTGCACGAGTGCAATGGTTGGCACTTACTCGATCGATAAGTCAATCTTCAATGTAGGCAACATTCGTTGTGCCCCCGCGGCTGCTAAAGCGACTGCCGATACTTGATTCTCTGGGCAGGTAAAACTGCTAGTTACCTTTGCCTGAGTGAGGCTTATCAGTTCCTTGAGGGTCTGCTCATACTTTGGTTTCGCTGGAAGTGTCTGAGCGGAGAGGTGGAACGGAGTCGGAGGAGCACCACTCACAACTGACGGCGACATGTGCGATGTCCATGTCTCCAGTAAAGTCCCGAATTGGATTAATACAATACTCCCGCAAGTACTGTTGCTCATCTCCAGAGTTTCGAATTTTTTTCGCCCGCATGTAGGTCACGAGCCGATCATATTTGGTGAATACGATTATCGTCGGGGCTAGCAGGAGTTGGTATGCTGGAATGAGACAAGAATATAATTGCTCACTATTCCCTAGGAGGACCTTCCTTATCCTTAAGAATGCTTGTGCAGCGTCCTCCAGAAGTCGTTCACCGTGCGTTAGAATGGGTATTTGAAAACACAACCTGTGATATATATTCATCCGTCAAAACCTTCAAGGCGACTATCTCGGAACGACGTACCAGACCGCATGGAGTTGATCTTTGATATCGGGCATCCTCTTTCTCCTCTCTATGAATGATAGAACGGTTTCATAGTTCTCGCCATCGAAACCTTTGCTATCGTGGAAAACGAGTCGGTCGTCGTGGGGGGACGTAAATTCCTGTTCGATGTCTGCTCCCGGGCGATCCATCGCTACATACTATGGCTGTAGTCAATGCCAGGTGGGGACATAAGGTTTCAATCACTCAACTGCAGTTTCCACACCAAAGACTCGGTTGAGCAAGGTATATTTTCCAACACCTGACTGTAAGGATACTCGTTGGTGGAACCTACTGGAGTGCGGCACGCAAATACTAGATACCTTTCCAACTATTAACAATCGAAATCTATCAAAAAACGTGAGAAAGTGACAGAAATATGTGTGTTTGGCACTCACCGAGGAACCTGATGAACCACTCGGATAGGCCCCTTAGTAGTGGGCCGCATGAGTGGTACTATCTCTTCCATAGACCCGACTTGCTTGGGGCGCAACACAATTCCAAAGGTGACAGATAAAACTCCGAGGGTGATGGACACCTTGCCACCTTTTTTCTGGGCCCCTGTCTGTGTTTCAGAAGTAATAAAACGACATGGGTTCCCAATAGTACTTTGCCCCCAGAATTTGGAAAGAATCTCGATAGACCTGATCGAGATAAGTTGAGAGATCGTCTGGGAGGAAAAACCGAAGCGTGACGTCATTCTGACTATTGAGAGAGTGAGTTTCTGTTTTGGCAGCATTCTATAGTGAATTAGTTCAAGGCGACGTCGACGCGTATCTCTAAGAGTGACTGACAACGCATCCTTGAAACGTAGCGAAAAAATGCCTCTCCCTCGTTTGGGGATGTCGTGTCGACGATGACCAACTATGATTTCAGCAGATTCGATATCTTGTGCGTTCCACAGCTTGATATCTACCCACAAAAGTTTACATCAATCAGTAATGTGATCATCGTAACTAGTGATCTCAGATGTCTTACAGGACAACCAGGGATATAGGTCCATGTGGTGGCGGTAACGTGAATGACCTATGGAGAAGAGTCGGGGCACTGAACTGTTATCTATACCTTGGTAGATGTGTGATAAGCCGTGCACATGCGACAGCCCTCTGCCGAATAGGCTGGCGCGCGCTTGCATCCAGCGACTTTCCTGCCCTACTCCTACTGTCACCCTTTGTAACCCTGCCATTCGATCAATCGAGACGAGGATTTTGGGCTTCCTTACACAAGGTTGAAGTGTTCGAGTTCCTGAAAGTCCTACATTCACGGTCCGAGTGGTGCGTATAGGTCGTGCAACCACTCACTTGTGCTACGATATATGTCTGCCTATGCAGATGCTGCTTTTGGATGTAAAAGCCGTTGTCGAGAGGCACAGGGGCGCTACGTCCCAAACCAAAGTGCTGGAGGAATTGGATGACACCATAACGTCGTATGCGATACTGTCCCATCGCTGGCAGAAGTCACAAGAGGTGGACTACGACGAGATGATGAATCTGATGAAGATGGAAACCAGTAAGAGGGAGGAAGTCAAGCAGCGGAACGGCTACGAAAAGATCTTGAGGGGTTGCGAGCAGGCCATAAGCGACGGCTTCGATTGGTTATGGGTGGATACTTGTTGCATTAACAAACACAGCAGTTCGGAGCTATCTGAAGCCATCAATTCGATGTACCGGTGGTACGAGAACTCGACCAAGTGCTATGCGTACCTCTACGACATCGATGGCCCAACTTTTCCCGTCGAACAAGACCTCGAGCGGTACAGCAAGCACAAGGGCTGGCCGGAGTGGTTCTCCCGTGGGTGGACCCTTCAAGAATTGATAGCCCCGAGAGACGTCCAGTTCTTCAACAAGGAATGGGTGTCCATCGGCAACAAGCGAGAACTGGCAGACATTCTAGAGAAGATTACCCGAATTTCGAGAGATATTTTGATTTCTGGCATGAATTCGGGTGTTTGCAGTGTGGCGCAAATCATGTCGTGGGCGGCGGATCGAGAGACAACTCGACCGGAAGATCGGGCATATTCGTTGTTGGGGTTATTCGGGGTGCACATGCCAATGGTGTACGGGGAAGGGAAGAGCGCCTTTCAACGTCTCCAGCTGGAAATCATTCGGTTGTCCAATGACCATAGCATCTTTGCTTGGGACCCGGAAGGAAGGATTCGTCGGTGTGGTAGCATTCTGGCCGATGACCCAAGCGACTTTCGGGATTGCGGTAGCATCTGGAGTATGGAACCCGAGTGGTTCGTCCAGCGACTCAAATCTCATGACCAACATCCGAGTGTTGCTGGACGCATTATGCCTGCAAACTTGATAAAATCTGCCGTTCTGGCAGTGCGCAGAAACGCAGTTGTCAGAGAGCTTAGCACATGTTCCGTTGCCAGTGGTGGTCTGCATATATCGTTACCCGTCGTACCCTATCCGGGCTCTTCATCGCGCTTCAGGGCCACGCTAGGATGTGTCGCCTCCCCAGAAGGACCTCTCACGACGATCGACTTGCATTCCGACTCCACTCGCTACTACAGATATTTTGGGGCAACAGAACAACAACCCACAACGCTTCCGCGGGTCAAACCACTCTTTCTTTCTTATTACCAAGACAAATCACGTTGTAACCTCACACTTGACGATAGGACTGTCTCCTTCTACGGCTTCACACGATATGGCACCTTCCCACGTGATATTGCCGCGAACTCCGTGAAGCTATTGCTCAAGAACGATCTAATTGTCGTCATCTATGCCAACGACAAAGCTGATGTTCGCTTTGCGGTGGGATTCGGGTACTACTTTGGCAGTCCGTGGACTCATGTCGTCTACGATGAATGCAGTGGCACACGATCGTGGCGAGATTATGCCGAGGAAGCATATGATGCGATGTGGAACACACAGCCGGATCTTGTGAGCAAGATGCCAGTCCACAATCACAAGAGTTCCGACACCGCAAGCTTCATCAAGCATGTTCACCTCCCTCGATCGATATGGGCCGCCAGGATCACGAAGGGCGTCTGGTATCGGGGGAATTGCATGGTCACCATTGATGTCGTGCTCTGCAGTGGTTGCTGTCAGAGCCCACTCCATTGGGAAACCTTCACCGTGAGTATACTGTTTGTCGTCGTCATGTGGCCTTTAATGTGCATGTCACTGTAGACCGATTGGAATGGCGTTGAAACTCCGGGACCTATGCAAGAGGCTGGCCCTTCTTCCCCCAAGTATGGATTGTATATGGATGGGGTTCAGATGCAACTTCTTCATTTCCCTGACATTCAGATTGAAGTACGTAGCAATATCCCTCCTCGCCCAGCAGCTTTCTTAGTGCAAGTAGCTAGGTGACTATGGCCATTGTAGTCCAACTTTCGAGCGTAACGGCAACATCTTCCAAGACCTTGCAGCGGGTCCAGCGTATGACCCAATAAAGCGCAAAGTTTCTAGTGAGACCATGGTAGGAGACATCGTAACTGTGCTGGCTTCCGCCGGCGGTGATTTGACGCTTGATCTACGTCAACCTGCTGGCCTATCACTTCCAAACAACCAGGAGCTAGTGTCATTGCTGAAGGCATTGTCTCTTCGTCTTGTTGACAAATGTCTTGTGACATCAGTCGTGCGCGTCCGACCACAACTTGGGGGTACAAATACACCCCTTTGCTACCTTTCAATACCTCAAGTTTGGCGTCGAGATACGTTTGATATAGAGCAGCGAGCGCGATTCAAAAAAATTAGGTGAGACTTTTGCATGTGCTGTCTGTTGAACAGTTGCTGATTCCAATGCAGGGAGCAGTTTTACACCCTGTCAAACTGGGTACGTTTCTATACTTTCGAACCTGCACGCCCTCGAATGTTGTCTTTGTAGTCCAGACCCATGACATCAGCAGGTGATAGGCGATCTCCGGTATGTAGGAAACTCCAGTCCCACGGATATACTCACAAGTTGGTGACCAGAACAATAAGACGACAACAAAAGCGGCAATAAAATATTTCTCAGATCTCTTCGGGATTGAGCATTTTGAAAGCTATGTGTGTGCGCTTACTTCCTGCCTTGTGATGTTACACAAACTTTGCCTTGAATTTTAGTTTGGGAAAATAACGTTCTTTAAGGAGCTTTCCGTTGGCAGAGTACCTAGCCCAGATTCGGGAACCCCAGGGGAAGAACAGGATCCCTTCATCGCCGCGTTAACGAAAACATTATGTAAGACGATGGACAAAGTGTGCAAATTTCCTAAACACCGAATGCAAGGTGTAAAGCATGAAATTGGGGCCATATCCAAGACGCTTGGCATCAAGGCATGTATTACTGCCAATATTAACATTACCACTGAGTGTTAAACCTGGCGACCATTAGCTACTTGAAGAAATGGCCCTGGTCTACTCTGAGGCCGGCTGTAAGCTTCGTAAATTGTGAGTATTCACTTACCACCTATGCTCCATTCGAAAGCTAACTGCGCCATGGGTTCAGGAAGTGTAATTTGGACGAAAACTGCATGGCACACGACATGTCCCAACCGATTGTCGCACTTGATAATAGTCCTTCCTTACAAACATCAGCATCGAGACACGTCGAATTTCGTGCCATGGTGGAAGAGATCAACGATCTCCAGAAGAAGCTCGATGGTACTGAGAATAACGATGACCAACTTGCCCTTGAGGAAGATATCACGGGAAGGGTGAGGTTGAGCCCGTGCTTACTGGCCTTTGAATTGACCTTGGAATAGATCTTGTGGGCTTGTCACTCTGGACTCCGCTCTACTGTAGGACATATACCAGCAATGGCAAGCTAATCGTATAGGCCATCCCACGATCACCTCCTGACCTTAATCAGGTGCTGAATAGTACTCTAAAAGATGACAAGATGTACCACCTACTGGATCGAGTTAAGGTCGGTGACTGGATGTACACACTAACCACAGTCGTTGAATCGTAGCTAGTTCTTGGACGAAATCTGCACAATCTTCAACGACGCGCTAGCTGAACTGCCAACTGATGATCAGGCTCATTTACGACGGTGAGGGCTGCAATTTGACATGTACATTACCATAATTACTGAACACACCTCTCGTTCCCGTTCCAGAATCATGTCCGACGCAGAAGCAGGCACCTCAAAGTATCAGCTGCTCCAGGATGAGCGAGCACGTGAACAGAGAACACCGGGCGCTACGGGCGAGGGGCAAACCACAACCTAACGTTCCAAGGAGCGGTATTTAATTCTGTAAATTAACAAGGCTTGTATCTACTCGGCTCTCCTGAGTAAGCTCCATTTCGCTGACCCACTGGATGAACTGTAATCCCTGGACAACACGTCTTAGAAAAATGCTCATGACCATGAACTCTTTGACCTGGTTTACGTTTGCAGATGCGCTTTCGTTCGGAACTCTAGCCTGCAGGTACTCGATGGGGACTTATTGAATAGTGTCCGTTAACGTACGGTTGACTCGTGAAACGTAACCGAGGGCGATTGACATCTTGCGATAATTTCTGGTGAAATTTAGTGCACAAAGCTCAAGAGTCCAGGGAACGACGTATAGTCTGGAGCTTAACTTGCCTATTTATCCCGGATGAAGTATCAACAGAGCTAATCATGATTGTTTCGGAAACCATTGCAGATCGGAAAGGGTCTCATGGGATGTGTGCCTTCTTTCGGTGTACAGTGAGAGGTTCCCGGAGTGCACTATCGTGAGTCGGTCAGAGGCTTGAGCAGTGGGATTGGAACGCGGTTGGAAAGACACTAATAATGGGCGGTCGAAAAGTGCCTAATTTCCCTTGTTGACTTCGAGGAATGGGGTACCTGGTGGAGATCGATTGGTACGATATCTTCTGCCTTGTCTGCGTCGGGATGGTTGCCATTGAACAAGTGCTTGGTCACCTGATTCGTGGCGGCTTCTGAAGAGGAACTTCGACCGGAGATTATGACTCTTAGTATCCCCGGCCGGTCATTTACCTGGTCGCGCCGGTTCTGTGATACCCCCACCTCCCGACTCCGATACTGTGTTTATTGCTGGTTCAGTTTCTATCGTTCAGGAGCGCGAGGACTCGTCCTCTTCATTGAACAAACTTCACCGCCTGGGATCCTCACTGGGCCTCCTCTCTGGCTAGGTCACCACAGCCGACTCAGCTGCATTTGCAACGGTGACAGAACCTTCCGCATCTCAACCTGCACCCAACAATACCCAGCCACCTTCTGAGCCCTCCGAGGCTACTGAACTAAAGCCTAGCCAACCAAATTCATCAATCGTTGTGGAAGACTCCTCGGACAGTACCGCCGAGATTGCATCTGTCTTGACGGACGAGCCTGAGAAAATCCCGATTTGCTCCACCACCAGCACCCTCTTCTGCGCCAGCATCGTCTACTCCACCTGCACGTGTACCTACCACACCGTCAATCCTGCCACGCCCCTGCGAAGCCAGTTAGGTCATCACGGTACTTTGATGTCCCTCCTCGTGCGTCAGCTACCTCTGACGCTGAGAGCGTCACCAGGGTATGGGCTAATAACTCGACGGAAAATGTGAGTAACCCACAAGGCCAACGCATCGTGTCGCGGAAGCAGTCTTTATCATCCCTCGGTCGTCCTGGGTCTTCTAGATCGACCGGTGCTGGAGCGCCAGCACTCCAGAGCAGGAAAGCTAGTCGGGGGTCGTTCCAGCCTCGCGAACGGGAAATTGCGGGGAGCACCTATATTTTAGGGATCAGACCCACTGGGTACTCCACCTTCCGTGGTTCTTACGGGGGAGCGGAAATCTGAAACGAAGCGTAATTTCAAGAGGATTTGATGATCCATCAATAAAAGTGGCGGTGCACCAGCGCAAGTTGTTGCAGCTGTATCCCTGGCTGACACCATCCATGTCCCAGAGTGAGTGATTAAACTTCGGTGTATACATGTTTCCAATGTGCTAAATGTATTAGGACGTTCGACCCACGCTCTCCAAGGGACGATACGATGATTCCCACCGCGGAACCTGCCGCAACGGCCCTCCGATGCATGAAGTAATATCGTCGCAGTAAGTATCTGCTTCTTGGGAGGTAAATTGGTATTGGCGTCGACCAGACCATCTCGTCAGCCTCCTAGGTATAATCTCGGCGCGAGCACAAGCGATCCGATGGATTACTTTGGAAGAAGTCAGGAGTACGTCTACCCTTCATTTCTGTACACCCTTCCATTCTGTCCAGCCTTCTGAGTAAACCGTCTTCCTACAGCGAACGTCGTCCTCTTCTTCACGCCCATCGGCGCCGCCAATTGTCACCTCTCTCGGGCCACACTGCATCCAGTTTGGACCCGCCATCATACTATTCTTCTGGGACCGCGTAGCTACTAGCCGTCGCACAGCCCATACCTCAATGGATACGACCGGCGCGATTCGATGTCAACGGCTTGGCTCGACATAACTACGATTATGGTTCTGTGAGACGACCTTACGCCGATAGCAGGTGGCTCGAATATGTGCCGCCACATGGGATACGGTATTTCGGCAGCCCCGAAAGACGCGCTACAATAGATATGAATTTGAATCTGAGGAGCCTGCAAGGTTGGAGGAAGTGGAGAGGGCTATGGAAAGTGCGATGGAAAATGTGGCCGAGTGACAAATCCCAGACAGATGTGAGATGTGGATTCGGAGGAGTCACAGTGTCGGGGTGGAGTAGGAAGAAGGGTGCAACTATGGGAGACTTAGTGATATTTTGGGTTGATCATAGGTATAGGCGCATTCTGAACGACCGCCAACTGATGATGGGGCGTTGTCCGGAGAGGACGATCGTGAGTCGTATTTGTTCTTCTGTAGGTTTGCGCGCTGATT
This sequence comes from Pisolithus marmoratus, assembly GCA_024613145.1. NCBI lineage: Eukaryota > Fungi > Basidiomycota > Agaricomycetes > Boletales > Pisolithaceae > Pisolithus > Pisolithus marmoratus. The sequence goes on from JANFAE010000032.1 coordinate 164,313, forward strand.
CGGTTCCTCCTTTGTATTGGCAGGCCTAGATGACGAGTACAGGTACTGGTCCTACGTCGAAACGCATCCCGCACATGTCGCTCTCTCGCAAGGATCGAGGCAGGAGGCTGCGGATGTACTGCATTGGTCCTACACGGATCGGCTACTAGCCCATCCCCAACTGATTCAGCCGCCTTTTAGCCAGGAAGAATGTCAGGAACTGTTGAGACTAAATGGTGAGGCTGGGACATTCCTATGCAGTTCAATGCATCTGATATATTTTTTGTTTCCTCAGATCTGAGCCAGCAATGCACTGTTTCGTACACGTGCATGGTCGCCCGCGTTCTTTTACGCGCCGGTGAGCGTTCGTACCATATCCCCCGCTGACAGTAAATTCTTACACAATATCGTTTCCCATCAGCACACCGGCGTCAAGTCAATTTCAGACCGCACAAACCACTCCCGCGAGACATTATCGCCGCACACACGTCAAGCCAGACCCCGATGCTGCGCACAGGAATCGAGATAGTGATTGGCATTCTGTGCCTTGGCATCTCGTTCTTGTTCGTGGACCGAACGAGATATAGTGCCCATTTTGATGTGGAGGGGAATGCGAGCACGCAGAGTAGTGCGCCGTTGCTTGTACTTGTCTCGTGGTGAGGGTTAATTGTTTTGATGAAGGTCGTACTCATGTCTAACTTCTTTCCCTTCCCTTTCTCTCCTTCCTGACTTCCTCTCCTGTTTTTCCGTTCCTCAGTCAGCAATTATCCTCGGTGCCTCCGCCACCCTTATCTCTTTTCCGGGATTGGATAGCATCGCACGCATTGGAGGTCTGGTCGCCATTTCATGCTCCGTTCTGAGCATGGTCACATCTTTCCTGTCTATTTTCCGGTATAAAGCAGAGATGGCGCAGGGTTCTGCGGCTGTTCATCATGCTGCTGCTGCTGCCCGTGAAGGATTCGTATTTCTTCCTGTGAGTTTACTGTTCTTCGTATCGTAATTCCGCATCTGTTCCTATCCCTAACTCATCTCGAATTCCTTGCAGTGCCCAAGCATTCTGCTCTCCCTTCCACTAGTTTTTCTCGCATATTCGGTTGCAGGGTTCATCACTGGCGTCGTCGTCTACTCTTTCCGAACCGCGACCATCAACTTTGCGCATGCAGGTATGCCAGGTGGATGGTGGTCGGTGTACTTGGGGCGTTGACGGGTGTCTTGATTCCTTCTGTCGTGGTGTCCAAGAGATAAATGATCATGATGGTTTGTATGGGGTTTTGATCAAAGTTGATACATATATGTGATTCAGTAGGTTTACTGTGGTAGTGTTGTTGTATGCGTCTGCATATGTACTTTATTTTTACATCTGTATTTCGTCGAGTATTTACTTCTCTCGTGTCCGGCAAACAAAATCTATTCCGGTTGACAAACGAATAGCGCAATTATATACGATGATGCTAGTAATATGTGATGAATACGACATACTGTGTAGCATTGACAGCTAGCAAAGCCACACAAAATATCTGCACGAAACCGCAAGCATCAAGAGGCCGTCCACTCTTCGTCTCTCGCTAGGTCAACTCCTGGCATCCTTTCAACCGCCCTGGAGACTTGAACCTCCCTATCATCTGAGGAGATCATGGATATGACCTTCTCGAGAATAGCGTCAGGGGTCGTGCGCGAGTCTTCGAAATGCCTAATTTTTGTGTGGGTGTCCGTCATCCATTCCGATTCATAGTAGGCCATGCATGCCAACTTAATGGCCGTGCGAGTAAGTGCCTTTGCCCGCGTGCTAGCGGTGAGTGAAAATAGTATTCCCAGTACGTGTGTCAAATCAACGATATAAGCCATGAACTTCGTGGGAACACTTTGTCTGGAGGGATACGAATCATTTGACGCTCTGGGCACCATAATAGTACCACGTACGTTTTCTGGTATGCTGCATCAACCCACTCGCCACAGGTAATGAAATTATCCAATGGCAGGATTACAGGAGCCGGAGAGATGAGAGGGAGACCCCTTAACATGTGGGGATCCTCCTTCAGTGTGCGCACGACAAATTTCAACAACAGCACTTACTCGGAAAATGTGTCACTACGAGAGACCGGTGCATCGACTTTCTCAACCATGTTCATCATGAAGCGCCGAAATTCTTTACTGTGCAAATACTACAAGAGAGATGTCAGTACGCCATAGCAAGGCTTACTGCTAAGGGAAAAATGCTTACTTCGTAAGGATCATTAAAATTCCAGACTAACACGATGTCAGTGTGTATGACATGAAGGCATTCTTGTATTGTATGACCCGGGAAATCTGCGCTGGCACCCAGCATTCTCCAGTATCCTTGTAAAGAGATGAGTCACGAAATAGGTCGTTCAATGCTCAGGACCCACTATGCTTTCCTACTCTGTTTCACAAGCAAGTCAAAATAGATACACTATTGCAGTGAACGACGCTTACTCGATCGACAAGTCAACCTTCAATTTAGGTGACATTCGTGGTGCTCCTGCGGCTGCCAGAAGCGCTGCCAATACTAGATTCTCTGGGGAAGTGGAACTCATAGATATCATGTCCTGAGTGAGGGTTAACAGGTCCCTAAGACTCTGCTCATACTTGGGCTTCGCTGGTGGTGTTTACTGAGTGGCAGACCAGAATCGGAAAAATGAAGCTCACAGCTGACTGTAACATTTGTGATATTCTTGTCTCCCGTAAAGTCCTGAATTGGCTGGATGCAGGACTCTTGCATATATCGTTGCCCTGCTTCAGGATCCCCCGGCCTTTTCTGCCGCATGAATGTCACGAGCCGATCGTATTTGGTGAATACGATGATAGTCGGGACTGACAGCAGTTGGTACGCAGGGGATGAAATAACGATGTAACTGCTCACTATTGCCAAGGACCTCCTTCCCTATTGTTAAGAATGCTTCTGCAGCGTCCTCCAAAAGTCGTTCACCATACGTTGAAATAGGTATCTGAAAACACAACCTATCATATAGGTTTGTCAGTCAAAACCATCAAGATGGCCGTCTCGGAACGACATACCAGACCGCATGAAGCTGATCTTTGACATCAGGCATTTTCTTCCTCTTCTCTATGAATGACTTCACGGTGTCATAGTTACCGCCATCACCTGGCTCGAAACCTTTGCTATCATGCAAAATAAGCCGTTCGTTCTGTGGTGAAGTAAATTCCTTTTCGATGTCTGCTTCCCCTGGTCGGTCCTTTGATACGTTCTGTGGTCGCCGTCAGTGCCAGGTAGGAACGAAGATTTTCAATCACCCAACCGCAGTTGCCACACCGAAAATACGGTTAATCAAAGTAGACTTCCCAACGCCTGACTGGGAGCATAGTGTGGTTGAAATCTACCCGAGCAATACCAGGCAAAGGAAAACTGGTACCTTCCCAACTACCAAGATCCGAATACTATGGCAGAGCGTCAGAAAGCGATAGAAATGTGTGTGTTTGGCACTCACCGAGGACATATTCGGCGAAGCTCCTTCATAGTGGGCTGCATTACTGAGTCAACGGGTAGCATCCCTCCTGTATTCAAGACTGGCTTGGAGTCAACAAATGGCATCCCTTCTATACGCAAGAGTGGCCTGGTTTTCAATAAAACTCCGAAGGTGACGGATAAAACTCCGAGGGTGATGGACACCTTGCCACCTTTTTTCTGGACCCCTGTGGACGTTTCAGAAGTAATCCAAGAAACGACAGATGCTCTCGATAGTACTTTCCCCCCGGAACCTGGAAAGAATCTCAATAGAGCTAATCGAGATGAATTCAGAGAGGATCTGGGAGGAAAAACCGAAACGTGACGTCTTTCTGCCTACGTAAAGAGACAGTTTCTCCGTTGGAAACATTCTATAATCAATAATCAGTTAGTCCAAAAACAGTTTCTGGCGCATATTTCTGAATGGGACTGACAACGGGTTGTCGAAATCCTGCGAGAAAAAGCCTCTGCCTTGTTTAGTGATCGGGTATCGACGACCATCGAGCATGAGCTCAACGGATTCGATATCCTGTGCGTTCCGCAACCTGATATCTACACACGTCGATTAGTCTTGTGAAGACCGCAGCTCGTGGTTTTAAATATCTTACAGGACAGCCAGGGAGACAGAGCCATGGTAGTAGTGGAACAAGGAACAGATGGACTCGAGCGTCTATGCCATGAACCAGCTCTGTGACAAGCTACACAGCAGCGGTTTCAATGTTTTCACACACTCTAAAGAGTATTCAAAAGTGAAAACGCAATGTTTTATTATGATTCAAATTACCACGCTCTCACAATATTTTATTCCGAGAACATTTAGAATTTTTATTACCAGTCTATATTGGGAGAAACATTAGATATCCATCCGAAGACAATTGAAAATTATATATTGTGTGAATGTCATAAGGTTATTGACAATAATATCTGCCCAATTCGCTTTAGAGCGTGAGAAAATATTGAACCCTCGCTCGTCATTGGCTGCTTCAATATTTTCTCACACTCTAAAGAGTATTGGCACAGTGGCGGTTTCAATGTTTTCACACACTCTAAAGAGTATTCAAAAGTGAAAATGGAATGTTTTATTATGATTCAAATTACCGGGCTCTCACAAGATTTTATTCTGAGAAGATTTATAACTTTTATTACCAGTCTATATTGGGAAAAACATTAGATATCCATCCAAAGACAATTGAGAATTATATATTGCATGAATGTCATAAGGTTATTGACAATAATATCTGCCCAATATGCTTTTGAGCATGAGAAAATATTGAACCCTCGCTTGTCATTGGCTGCTTCAATATTTTCTCATGCTCAAAAGCATATTGGGCAGATATTATTGTCAATAACCTTATGACATTCATGCAATATATAATTCTCAATTGTCTTTGGATGGATATCTAATGTTTTTCCCAATATATACTGGTAATAAAAATTATAAATCTTCTCAGAATAAAATCTTGTGAGAGCCCGGTAATTTGAATCATAATAAAACATTCCATTTTCACTTTCGAATACTCTTTAGAGTGTGTGAAAACATTGAAACCGCCACTGTGTGGGCAGATATTATTGTCAATAACCTTATGACATTCACACAATATATAATTTTCAATTGTCTTCGGATGGATATCTAATGTTTCTCCCAATATAGACTGGTAATAAAAATTCTAAATGTTCTCGGAATAAAATATTGTGAGAGCGTGGTAATTTGAATCATAATAAAACATTGAAGCCGCCACTGTGCTATGCACATGCGACAACCCTCTGCCGAATAAGGTTCCGCGTTTGCATCCAGCGACTTCCCTGTCCTACTTATTTACCGTCACTTCGTCCAATCCTACTTTTTGGTCAGGCGAGAGGGGGTTTTTCCGGCCTCCTTGCACGAAAGGTATTTGACCACCTGATAGTCAGAGTGGTACGTATAAGTCATGCAACCACTCACTCATGTTGTGATATATTTCTTCCCAAGCATATGTTGCTTTTGAATGTAAAAGACGTTGTCGATAGGGACACGGACATCAACTTCAGAAGAGCTGCATCCCAAATTGAAGTGTTGAAGGAATGTGATGACACCATGACACCTTATGCGATATTGTCCCATCGCTGGCAGGACGAGGTGGACTACAATGAGATGATCAATCTGATGGAGATGGAGAAAGGCAAAAGAGAGGACATCATGGGGCGTAACGGCTACAAGAAGATCTTGAGGAGTTGCGAGCAAGCCAAGAAGGACGGCCTCGAATGGCTGTGGGTGGATACTTGTTGCATTGACAAGCGCAGCAGTTCGGCGCTCTCTGAAGCCATCAATTCAATGTACCGGTGGTACGAGAACTCGACCAAGTGCTATGCGTACCTCCACGACATCGACGGCCCAACTTTTCCCATTGCGGAAAACCTCGAGCGGTACGGCAACCACAAGGGCTGGCCGGAGTGGTTTTCCCGTGGATGGACCCTTCAGGAGCTGATAGCCCCTAGAGACGTTCAATTCTTCAACAAGGAATGGGTTCCCATCGGCAACAAGCGAGACTTGGCAGACACTTTAGAGAAGATCACCCGCATTTCAAAAGATATTTTGATTTCTGGCTTGGATTCGGGTGTCCGCAGTGTGGCGCAAATCATGTCGTGGGCCGCGGATCGAGAGACAACCCGAGTGGAGGACCGGGCATATTCGTTGTTGGGGTTGTTTAGGGTGCATATGCCAATGGTGTACGGGGAAGGGAAGAAGGCCTTCCTACGTCTCCAGCTGGAAATCATTCGGTCATCCAATGACCATAGCATCTTCGCTTGGGACCCGGAAGGAAGGATTCGTCGCTGTGGTAGCATCCTGGCCGATGACCCGAACTACTTTCGGGATTGCGACGGTATCTGGAAGATGGAACCCGAATGGTTCGTCCAGCGGTTGAAATCTCATACGCGAGATCACTCGCCAGGCATTGTTAGGCAAGTCACGCCTGCGAACTTGATCAAATCTACCGTTTTGGCAGTGCGCAGCCGCGCCCTCATCAGAGAGCTTAGCACATGTTCTGTTACCAGCGGTGGCCTTCAAATATCCCTGCCGATTGTACCCTATCCGGGCTCACCAGGCTCTCCGTCGCTATTCAGGGCCACGCTAGGATGCGTCGCCTCCTTAGTGGGACCTCTCATGACAATCGACTTGAGTTCCGACTCCACCTCCACTCGCTATTACAGATTTTTTGGGGCAACAGAACAACCCACGACGTTTCCGCGGGTCAAACCCCTCTTTCTTTCTTATTACCAAGACGAGTCTCGAAACCTCACACTTGATGATAGGACTGTCTCCTTCTATGGCTTCACGCGATGCGGCACCTTCCCATCCAACATTGTTAGGGACTCCGTGAAGCTATTGCTCACGACCGATCTAATTGTCGTCATCTATGCCAACGACAAAGCTTATGCCCACGACAAAGCTTATGGCAACAGCAAAGTTTATGGCAACGACAAAGCTGCCGTTCGCTTTGCGGTAGGATTTGGGTACTACCTTGGGAGTGCGTGGACCCACGTCGCCTACGATGAAAATCGCGACACCGAATGGCAAGAGTATGCTAGGAAGGCTTATGATTCCATGCGGGACAGGCAGCGAGATCTTGTTGGCAATATGCCGGACCACGACGTTGCCACTTATACGGGTTCCGACACAGCAAGTTTCACTAGGCATGCTCACCTCCCTCGATCGATATGGGCCGCGAGGATCATGTGGGGCGTCTGGTACCGGGGAAACTGTAAGGTCACCATTGATATCGTACTATGCAGTGGTTGTTGCCACGGTCCACTCGCATGCGAAACTTCGACTGTGGGTATCCTTTCCTCATTACCGTCCTGGAGCCTTAAATTTCCATGTCACTGCAGACTGATTGGAAAGGCTTTGAAACTCCAGGACCTATGCAAGAGGCCGGACCTTCTTCTCCCAAGTATGGTCTACATATGGATGGGGTTCGAATGCAACTTCTTTACTTTCCTAATATCGAGATAGAAGTGAGTGGCAATATTCCTTCCCCCCTCAATAGTTTTCTAAAGCTTGATGCAATTAGCTCGGTGACTATGGCTACTGTAATTCAACTTTTGAGCGTGTGGGCAACATCTTCCAAGACCGTGCTGCACACCCAGCATATGAACCCGTAAGGCGCAAAGTTTCTAGTGAAACCATGGCAGAAGACACCGTGACTGTGTGGGCTTCGGGTGGCGGTTATTCGAAGTTTGATCTACGCCAACCTGATGGCCTATCACTTCCAAACAACCAACAGCTAGTGTCGTTACTGAAGGAATTGTCTCCTCGCCTCGTTGACAAATGCCTTGTGACATCAGTCGTGCGTGTCAGAACACAACGTGGGAGTACAAATACTCCCCTTTTCTACCTTTCAACGCCCCAAGTTTGGCGGCGGGATGCAATTGATGAAAGGCGGCGGACACAGTTCAGGGAAATTCGGTGAGACTTTTGTGTGCGCTGTTGAAGAGTAGCTAATTCCAATGTAGGGAACAGTTTTACACTTTGCTAAATTGGGTACATTTCTACTGTTTTCATTTCGTATGCCCTTGAATGTTGGTTTTGCAGTCCCGACCTACCACATCAACAGGTGGCAGCCAATCCCCAGTGTGTAGGAAACTCTGATTCCGCGTATATGCTCACAAGTTGGTGACCAGAACGCTAAGGCAACAAAAGAAGCGACGAAGTATTTTTCGGATCTGTTTGGGATCGAGCATTTTGAAAGTTATGTATGTGCGTTTACCTCCTGCACTTGTAACATCACCTGACGTGCTTTGAAATGTAGGTTGGAAAAATAACATTCTTCGACAAGCTTTTCACCGGTCTAGAACTTAGCCTAGACTCAGAAACTCTGGAGGTAGTACACGATTGCTCCATCAACCTCTTAGCGAAGATGTTACGTGGAAGGATGGTCAGAGCGAACCCCATCTCTAGGGAGCGAATGCGAGGGGTGAAACGTGAGATTGCAGCCATATCAAAAACTCTCGGCGTTAGGGCACGTATACCTGACATTGGCAATAGCAGCACATGCTAAGCCGGTGACCATTAGCTACTTCAAGAAATGAAGGCTGGCTACATTCAGACCTATGATGTACTTTATCCATTGTGAGCGTTCGCTCATCCCTCTACTCCCCACTCTAAAGTCCACTGTGTCTTGGGTGTAGGAAGGGTAAATTGAGCAAAAGCTGCATGGATTACGACTTGTCCAAACCAATTACCGAGTATATTGGCAGTCTCCCACAACCAGTCACGGTATCAGGACACGGCGGAATCCGTGACAAAGTGCAAGTCATCAAAACTCTTCAGACGAAACTCGATGCTACGGAAGATATCGATGAACAGCTTGCCCTTGAAGAAGATATCACAGGAAGAGTAAATTGGACCCGTGCTTACTGGCTTTTGAGTTGACCTTGGCACAGATCTTGTGGACTTGCCATTCTGGACTCCGCTCTGTAGTAGGACATATACCAGCCAAGGCAAGCTAATTGTATAGGTATTCCATGGTTACCTCTTGACCTCAGCCAGGTGCTGCACAATATTCTAGAAAACGACGAAGTTTACGACCTGATGGATCGAGTCAAGGTCAGTGACTGATGTACACGCAAACGAAGGTCATCGAATTACAGTCGACCAGTTCTTGGACGAGATATCCACAGTCTTCGACGACGCACTAGCTGAATTGCCAACTGATGATCAGGCTCATTTACGACGGTGAGGACTGCCATTTGGCATGTAGAATACCACAATTACTAAACGCGCTCTTTGTTTCACATTGCAGAATCATGGCGGACGCGGACGCGGGCATCTCAAAGCATGAGCTGCTCCTAGCTGAGCGAACACGTAAACGGAGAGCACCGGGCGCTACGAGTGAGGGGCAAACCACAACGTGACGTTCCAAGGAGCGGTATTGGAGCATTCAATTCTGTAAATTAAGAAGGCTTGTATTCACTCGGCTCTCCTGAGTAAGCTCCATTTCACTGATCCACTGGATGAACTGTAATCCCTGGACAACACAACTTGAAAGAATGTTCATGACCGTGAACGGTTTGACTTGGTTTACGTGTGTGGACGCCCCTTCGTTCGGAACTCTAGCCGCATGTACTCAATTCCGACTTGCTAAATAGTGTCTACTAACGTACGGCTGACTTGTTGCGGAACGTTTACTCTGGAACTTAACTTGCCCGTCTATCGCGGATGAAATATCAACAGAGCTAATCCTGATGATTTTGGAAACCATATCGGATCAGAAAGGGTCCCAAGGGAAGTGATTTCTTTCGGTGTACTGTGAGAGAGAGAGTTGCCGGTGCTCTATCATGAGTTGGTCAGAGGCTTGAGAAGTCGGATTGGAACGCAGTTGGAAAGATCAGCGACGAATGGAGTATCCGGGGGAGGTCGATTGGTACGATGTCTTTTTGGCTTGTCCATCGGGATGGTTGTCACTGAACGAGTGCTTGATGATTCGTGGCAACTTCTGAAGAGGGCTCGAACATCGACCGGGACCTGTGACTCTTGATGGCATTCAGTCTCCCTGGTCGTGCCGGTTCTTACCCCTACCCCCCCACTCCGACACTGCTGGTTCAGTTTCTGCGCGAGGACTTGTCCTCTTCGTTGAACAAGCTTCTAACAACATCGCCGCCTGCCGTTTCGACACTCAGCGCCCCTCTTACTAGCACTTACTGTTGAAGCTCTGGCTAGGTCATCACGGCCGACTCAGCTCCTGCATTTGCAACGACAAAACCTTCCGCGTCTCAACCTGCGCTTGATAATACCCAGCCACCCCCCATCCTCAACCGATCCGGCCGCCTTTTAGTCAGGAAGAGTGTCAGGAATTGTTGCGACTACTCAATGGTGAGGCCGGGACATTTCCATTTAGTTCTATTCGTCTGAGATATTTTGCTATTTCTACAGATCCCAGCCAACAATCCACTCTTTCGTACACACGCATGGTTACCCGCATTCTTTTACTTGCCGGTGAGTCTTTGTACCATAGCCCCGCTGGCAACATGCTCTTACACAATGTCGTTCCCCATCAGTCGACTGAGGTCCGCACACACATCAAGGCAGAGACCTATGCTGCTCACGACAGTCGAGATATTGATCGGTATATTGGACCTTGGCATCCCGTTCTTGTTCGTGGACCGAGCGAGATATAGTGGTTATTTTGATGTGGAGGGGAATGCGAGCACGCAGAGTAGTGCGCCATTGTTTGTTGTCGGTGCTTGCACCTGTCTCGTGGTGAGGGCTAATCGATTTGATGAAAGTCGTACTTATACCTAACGTCTTATTTTCTTTCCCTCCTCTCCCGTCGTCCCCTTGCGCAGTCTGCAATCATCTTCAGTGCCTCCGTCACGCTTATCTCTTTCTTGGGACTGAATAGTATCGCACGTATTGGAGGTCTGGTCGCCATTTCATGCTCTGTTCTGAGCATGATCACTTCTTTCCTCTCTATTTTCCGGTATAAAGCAGAGATGGCACATGGATCTGCGGTTGTTCATCATGCTGCTGCCGCTGCCCGTGAAGGACTCGTATTTCTCCCGGTGAGCTTGGTGTTCCTCACATCGTAATTCCGCATCCGTTCCTGTCCCTAACTCATGTCCGACTCCTTGCAGCGTCGAAGCATTCTACTTTCCCTTCCGCTAGCTTTTCTCGCGTATTCGGTTGCAGGGTTCATCACTGGCGTTGTCGTCTACTCTTTCCACACCGCGACAATCAGCTTCGCGAATGCAGGTTTGCCAGTTGTCGCTGTCAAGTTTGATGAGTATGCCTGGTGGATGGTCGTCGGTGTTCTTGGGGCGTTGACGGGTGCCTTGATCGCTTCTGCCGTGGTGTCCAAGAGATAAATGATCATGACGGTTTGTATCGGGTTTTGACCGAAGCTAATATGTGCGTGTTTGCTGTGATACATTGTATACGTGCGCATATGTACTTAGCTTCTCCATCTTTATTCCATCGAGTATCTACCAGATCTGACTTCTCTCGTGTCCAGCAAAGGAGTCCACTCAAGTTACCAACGTATAACTACACCCACAATGATAATAGCAACGGCATGAATGCAACTAACGCAACAGTGAAACAAAGCCACGCAAAGTGTCTGTAAGGACACCCAGTGAATATGCAGGTTTCATTGAGAGACTCCTTGGTCCGCCCACTCTTCGTCTTTCTCCAGATCAACATCAACTGATGGAATCCTTTCGAGCGCGCTGGAGGCTCGAACCTCTCTATCGTCTGAGGAGATCATGGACGTAATCTTCTCGAGAACAGCGTCACGATCCATACTCCGATATTCGAAACGCATAATGTCGGTGTGTGCGTGTGTCATCCATTCCGATCCATAGTAGGCTTTGCATGCTAACTGAATCGCCGTGCGAGTAAGCCTCTTTGCCCTAATGCCGGCTGTGAGTAAAAACAGTATTTCCAGCACGTGTGTCAAATCAACGATGTAAGCCATGAACTTCCTGGGAACATCTCGTCTGAGAAGATATGGGTTACTTAATGCTTCAAGCATCATAAGAGTGTCACGTACAGTCGTCCGTATGTTTCGTACGCCCACTTGCTAACAAGAAGACCAGCAATAAGTGGCAGCAGTACAGGAGCTAGAAGGGGGATAGGGGTGCCCCTTGATGCACAGCGATTCTCCTTGAGTTTGTCACACCGCAAGTTCCAAAAGCACTCACCCGTCTAGTGTGCCAGAGCGAGAGGGGGGGACAGGCAACCTGGCCGGTGCATCAACTCTCTCAGCCATGTTTATCATCAAGCACCGGAAATCTTCACTATTCAAATACTACATGGGAGATTTCAGTCTTAGCAAAGCTCACTGCTAAGGGAACAATGCTCACTTGGAGGGGATCATAAAAATTCCAGACCGACACAATGTCAGCGTGTATGACACCAAGACAGTCTGCAAATCCCGGAAGATTTGCACCGGCATACAGCGCCTTCCAGTATCCTTGTGAAGAGGTGAGCCTGTAATAAATCGTTTCATACATCAAGATTCACTCTGCTTTGCTACGCTGTTTGACAAGCAAGTCAAAATATGTACACTATCGCAATGATCGACACTTACTCGATCGACAATTGAGCCTTCGACGTAGGCAACATTCGTTGTGCGTCTGCGAGTGCCAGAGGCACTGCCGATACCGTGTGCCCCGGGGGTGTGAAACTCTCGTATACCCTTCTCTGAGTGAGGTCCATCAATTCCTTGAAGCCCTGTTCATATGTGGGTTTCGCTGGGAGTGTCTGAGCTGAATAGTGGAAAGGAATCCAAGAAGTACTACCCACAGCTCACTGCAACGTATGAAATGTCCCAGTCTCCCGTGAGGTCTTGGATTGGCTTCTTGCAATATTCTTGTAGGTATCGTTGCTCTGCTGCAGAGTCTCTCTTCCCTATATGACTTGCAAGCTGGTCGGATTTGGTGAATACAACTATAGTCGGGGCTGGCAATAGTGGGTACGCTGGAGACGAGACGAAATTATGTTTTGCCTACTATTTCCCAGGATTTTTTTGCTTATTTGCAAGAACCTTTTTGCATCTTCCTCAAAAAGCCGTGCACGGCATGTTGGAATAGCGACCTGAAAACACATCCTACCATGACCGTTGGTACTTTCCATGTGGCTGTTAGTTTACTGACGCACCACACCGCATGAAGCTGATCTTTGATGTATGGTATACACGTTCTCCGTTCTATGAATGCCTCCACCTTGTCGTAATCTTCGTGCAGTGTAAAGACATGCAAGGCCAATCGGTCATTCTGCGGCGAAGTAAGTTCATCCTCGACGTCCATGCTATGCTATGCTTCCGTCAATAGCAAACTGGAGATGAGGTTCGAACACTCAACTCCAGTTTCCACGCCGAAGACTCGGTTGATCAAAGTGGAACATCCAACGCCTGACTGTAAGAATGGATATCGAGAATATAGTTGTTGGACAATCAACTGAGTGACACCACGTAAAGGAAATAAATACCTTTCCAATGACCAAGATCCGAAAACTATTGTAAAAGGTGGGCACACCACAAAGATGCAAGGATTCGGTACTTACCGAGGACATTGTTTGATAAGGCCTTCAGTAGTTGGCTGTAGATCCTCGTGGTTCTTGTGCGCAGATGTGCCTGGGTCATTTGGCCCCTGTTGTTTATGAACAGCTGGATTGGCTTGCCACGAAACTCCGAAGGTGATGGATAAAACCCCAAGGGTGAGCGACACTTTGTTGTTATTTTTCTTCTGAACCCCTGTACAGATCTCCGTAAGTGGTCTCAGAAATGACATATATTCTCCGCAGTACTTTGCCTCAGCAATGTAGAAAGAATTTCAACGGAGCTGATCGAGGTTGATTCAAAGACCGTCTGGGCCGCGAAACCGAAGCGTGACTTCTTTCGGCCTACTAGGAGGGAGAGCTGTTCTGTTACAAATGCTCTACCGTGAAATAGTCAAAGACCAGAAAAGTGCGGTTGTTTCTAAAATAAACAAAACAAACTGACAATGGTTCTTGGAAACTTAGCGAAAAAATGCCTCTTCGTTTAGGGATGGAATGTCGACTACCATCGAGGACGAGTTCAGCAGATTCAATATCTTGTGCGTTTCGTAACTTGACATCTGCCCACAAACGTTATATATCAATTAGTCTCGCGAGGATTACGACGGATGATCTCAAAAGCCCTACAGGAAAGTCGGGCAGACAGGGACATGGTAGCAGCACAAGAGTCACGACAGGTTGGAGAGTCCAGGAAACTAGCGTCTGATCACTGGAAGGCAGGCGTTATACTGACCTCGCGAGAAACAGGCGAGAGAAGAATGGGACCTAGAACTTCACGTGCAGGGAACACGCTGCCGGGCCTCCTGCCGAATAGGCACTGGGCGAACCCCCGTCCAACAGACGCTGATTGCTTCCACTCCACCATCCCGCCGCAAATCCATCGTTGACGTTGAGCGCTTGAGCGCTGACATTCTGTTATCCACCTCTTTTCCGCCCATTGCCACGTGATCAAGTGGTTGGTTTTGGTCAAGAAGAAGAGGGCTTTTCGACCCTTCGTTCGAGCGACCAAGCTCCTGATACGTCTAAAATCGCTATCCTGTTATCCAGACGGTACGTCTTATAAGTTATATATATGCGACCAGTCACTCACATTATGATTTGTCTCTTATCTACGAAGATGTTACTCTTGATTGTAAAAGCCGTTCTCGACAGGGATATGGACATTAAAGAAGGCCGCACCTCACAGTTTAGGGTGCTCGAACAACGCGATGATGCCCAAACAGCTTATGCAATAGTGTCCCATCGCTGGCGGGATACGCAGGAGGTGGATTATAATGAGATGGTCAATCTAATGGAGATGCAGGAGGGGGAGAGGGAGGAAGTCAGGCAGCGAAGTGGCTACCAGAAGATCTTGGCAAGTTGCGAGCGGGCCATGGGCGACAACTTCAAATGGCTGTGGGTAGATACTTGCTGCATTGACAAACGCAGCAGTTCGGAACTGTCTGAGGCCATCAATTCAATGTACCGGTGGTACGAGAACTCGACCAAGTGCTATGCGTACCTCCACGATGTCGACAGTCCGACCTTTCCCATCGAACAAAATTCCGAACAGTTTGGAAAGTGTAAAGGCTGGCCAGAGTGGTTCTCCCGTGGGTGGACGCTTCAGGAGTTAATAGCCGCAAGAGATGTACAATTCTTCAACAAGGAATGGGCGCCCATCGGCAACAAGCGAGACCTGGCAGATACTCTGGAGAAAATAACTCGCGTTTCGAAAGATATTTTGGTATCCGGTCTGGATTCGGGAGTCCGCAGTGTAGCGCAAATCATGTCGTGGGCCGCGGATCGAGAGACAACCCGAGTGGAGGACAGGGCATATTCGTTGATGGGGTTATTCGGGGTGCAGATGCCGATGCTGTACGGGGAGGGGAAGAAGGCCTTTCAACGTCTGCAGCTGGAAATCATTCGGTTATCCAATGACCACAGCATCTTCGCTTGGGACCCGGAAGGAAGGATTCGTCGGTGTGGTAGCATTCTGGCCGATGACCCAAGCGACTTTCGGGATTGCGACGGCATCTGGAGTGTGGAACCCGGGTGGTTCGTTCAGCGACTCAAATCTCATGTCCAACATCCAAGTATCGCTGGACGCATCACGCCTGCAAACTTGATGAAATCTGCCGTTTTGGCAGTGCGCAGAAACGTTCTTGTCAGAGAGCTTAGCACATGTTCTATTGCCAGTGGTGGCCTGCAAGTATCGTTACCCGTCGTACCCTACCCGGGCTCTTCGTCACTATTCAGGGCCACGCTAGGCTGCGTTGCCTCCTTAGTGGGACCTCTCATGACAATCGACTTGCGATCCGACTCCACTTGCTACTACAGATTCTTTGGGGCAACAGAACAACCTACGACGTTTCCACGGGTCAAACCCCTCTTTCTTTCTTATTACCAAGACGACTCACGTCGTAATCTCATACTCGATGATAGGACTGTCTCCTTCTACGGTTTCACGCGTTGCGGCACCTTCCCGCGTACCATCGTAGGGAATTTCGTGAAACTCTCACCCACGAACGATATGATCCTCGTCATCTACGCTAACGACGAAGTCAAGGTTCGCTTTGCAGTGGGATTTGGGTACTATTTTGGGAGGGCATGGACCCATATCATCTGCGACGAAAGCTATTCACAAGCTATGTCGTGGGATGGTTATGCAAAGAAAGCATATAACTGGATGTGGAACAGGCAGGCGGATCTCGCAGATAATGATATGCCACGCGACAGTCTTACCACGTCTACGGATTCCGACACTGCAAGCTTCATCAAGCATGCTCACCTCCCTCGATCGATTTGGGCCGCGAGGTTCGTGTGGGGTGTCTGGTACAGGGGCAATTGCAATGTCACTGTTGATATCGTGCTTTGTACTGGTTGTTGCCGCGGACCGCTCGCATGTAAAACGTGGACTGTGAGTGTTCTGTCCGTTGTCTCGGTATCATCTTTTTTTAATTCCGTCTATGCCACCGTTGATTGCAGGCTGATTGGAATGGCATCGAGGCTCCGGGAGCTATGGAGAGGGCTGGCCCTTCCTCCCCCACGTATGCATTGTATATGGATGGGATTAAAATGCAGCTTCTTTGGTTTCCTGACATTGAGGTTGTAGTAGGTAGCATCCCACTCTTCATGCCATTTTCTAAACCATAGTGCAAGCAACTTGGTGATTATGGCCATTGGGATACAACTTTCCAGCGTAGCGGCAACATCTTCCAAGACCTTGCAGCAGATCCAGCATATGATCCCATAAAGCGCAAAGTTTCAACTGGAAATGGTAGTACCATGCCAGAAGATGTCATGACTGTGTGGGCTTCCGGTGACAATTCTTCGAGGTTGACGTTACGTCAACCTATTGGCCTATCACTTCCAAACAACCAACAACTAGTGCTGTTACTGAAGGCCCAGTCTTGTCGTCTTACTGGGAAATGCCTTGTGACATCCATCGTGCATTGCACAACACATCGCGGGCATACACGTACAGAACTTTGCTACCTTTCAACACCTCAAGTTTGGCGTCGGGACGTAACTGATGACAAGCGGCGGGGGCAGTTCAGGGAAATCCGGTGAGACCTTCAGTTTCTGTTGAAGAGTGACTGATTCCAGTGAAGGGATCGGTTTTTCGCCTTGCTAAACTGGGTACATTTCTACGCTTTCCATCCCGCGTGCCCTCAAATGTTACTTTTTCAGTCCCCCCCCGTCACATCAGCATCAGCATGTGATAGCCAATCTCCGGTGAGTAGGTGGCTCTAGTTTCGTGGATATACTCACGGCTTGGTAATCAGAACAGAAAGATGAGCGCAAAAGAAGCAATCAAGTACTTCTCAGCTATGTTTGGGATTAAGTATTTTGAAACTCATGTGTGTGCTTACTTCCTGCACTCGTTATGTTACTCAAACTTTACCTTTAATTCTAGGTTGGGAAAATAACGTTCTTCAAGGAGCTTGCCACTGGCCGATCACCTAACCCAGATTCGGGAACCCCTGACGAAGCGCAGGATCCTTCCATCAATATATTAGTGAAAAAATTGCGTAGGAGGATGGACAAAATGCGCGAAATTCCTAGGCAGCGAATGCGAGGGATAAAACACGAGATTGGAGCCATGTCAAAAACTCTCGGAATCAAGGCATGCATTGCTACCAATACTGACATTATCGAGTGTTGAGCTTGGTGACCATTAGCTACTTGAAGAAATGGCAACTGTCTACTCTCAAGCCTACCATGCACTTTGTCCGTTGTGAGCATTCACTTATCTCCTAATCTGCTCCTGTAAGCTCATTGCGTCATGGGTTCAGGAAGGGCAATTTGGACACGGGTTGCAGAGAATATGACATGTCCAAACCGATTACCGAGTTTATTGGCAGCTTTTCTCCACCAACATCAGCATCAAGATACGTCGAGATTCCTGACATGGTGGAAGAGATCAAGAAACTCCAAACGGTCCTCGATGCTACGAAGAATACCGACGAACAACTTGCCCTTGAAGAAGATATCACGGGAAGGGTAAGCATGGGCCATGCTCACTGGCCTTTGAATTGACTTTGGAACAGATCTTGTGGGCATGCCATTCTGGACTCCGCTCCGCGGTGGGACATGTACAAGCCAAGGCAAGCTAACTGCATAGGCCATCCCGCGATTACTTCCTGACCTTGATCAGGTGCTGAATAGTGTTCTAAAGGAGGACAAGATGTACAATCTGACGAATCGAGTCAAGGTCGGTGGCTGGTTGTACACTCATACCGAAACCATCGAATCACAATCTGGCTAGTTCTTGGAGGAAATCTCCAAAGTCTTTAACGACGCATTAGCTGAGTTGCCAACTGATGATCAGGCTCATTTACGACGGTGAGGGCTTCAGTTTGTCGTGTACACTGACAAATACTGAGCTGACCTCTCGTTTCCGTTCTAGAATCATGTCCGACGCAGAAGCGGGCACCTCAAAACATCAGTTGTTCCTAGCTGAGCAAACACGTGAACAGAGAGCACTAGGCACTACACACGAGGGGCAAACGACAGTATGACGATCCGAGGTACGGCATTGAAGTATTCATTTCTGTCAACTATACGGCTTGTATCTATTTGGCTCTCCTGAGTAAACTCCAGACACTGATTCACTGTAATTTCTGGACAACGCTGTTTTGGAAGGATGCTCATGATCATAAACTCGTCGAACCGCGGTTTACATGTGCAGACGCGCCTTCGTTCGGCACTCTATCCTGCAAGTACTCGACTATGATTATTCGGTGCGTTGGAAAGCGACTTTAGGGGTAGTGGTCATGTTGCTCCAATTCTGGTGAAACACTTGCAAAACCTCAAGAGTCCAAGGAATGACGTATACCCTGGAACTTATCTTTCCATTTATCCTGGACGAAATATTGACGAACTAAGTGTCATGGTTTTCCATTTACGATCGGAAAGGGATCAAGTACGACTTCTTTCGATGCACAGTGAGAGTGTGTTAGTGCCTGGTTGCTATTGGGTCACAGGCTTGAGAAGTGGGATTGGAACGCAGGTTCTGAAAGTAGGCTGTTGAAAACTTTCGAAAAAATGTCTTACGCAGTTCAGCGTGTGCTTATGATCTTTATTTTTCCATTTTCATTCCGTCAAATATCTATCAGGCCGACTACTTCGCTTGTTTCCAGCAAAAAGGTCAACAATGCTTACAGACAGTGATAATAGCAACGACATGAATGCAACACGACATTGAAAAGTAGCAACGTCACGTAAGGTGTCGGTAAGGACACTCAATGAATACGCAGGTTTCACTGAGAGATATCTTGCTCCACCCACTCTTCATCTTTCTCCAGGTCAACTGATGGAATCCTTTCGAGCGTCCTGGACACTCGAATCTCCCCATCATCTGAAGAGAGCATGGATGTAATCTTGTCGAGAACAACGTCACGAGCCGTACTCGAACATTGGAAAAGCCTAATGTCTGTGTGGGTGCGCACCATCCATTCCGAGTTCCAATAGGCTCTGTATGCCAGCTTAATCACCGTGCGAGTAAGCTTCTTCGCTCTCATGCTAGCCGTGAGTGAAAACAGTATTTCCAGCACGTGTGTCAAATCAACGATGTAAGCCATGAACTTTGTGGGAGCGTCCTGGCTGAGAGGTTATCAGTTATTTGACGCTGTAAGCATCATAAGAGTGCCACGTACAGTCGCTGATATGTTTGGTAAACCCACTTGCCAAGCGTAACGATAGCATTAAGTGGCAGGATTACAGGTGTTAGACCGATGAGAGGGACACCCCTTGACGCACAACGATTCTCCTTGAGTTTGTCACACAGCAAGTTCCAACAGCACTTACTGGTCTAATGAGTCAGAGCGAAGGGGCTGGTGCAGAGTTAACCCGGCCGATGCATCAACAGTATCAACCATGTTCATAATCAAGTTTTGAAATTTTTCATTATTTAAATACTGCAGGGGGTCAGCAGGTCAGACCCAGGCTTACTGCTAACGGAACGATGCTCACTTGGCAAGGATCATAAAAGTTCCAGACAGACACGATGTCAATGTGTATGACACGAAGGCAGTCCCGCATCCTATAACCCTGGAAATTTGCACTGCTACCCAGCGCCTGCCAGTATCCTTTGTAAAGAGATGAGTCATCAGACAAATCGTTTCAGACTCTCAGAACCCACTCTGCTTTCCTACTCTGTTTGACAGGTAAGTCAAACTATGTGCACTATCGCAATGATTGACACTTACTCGATCGATAAATCAACTTTCGATGTAGGAACCACTTGTTGCGCGTCTGCGAGTGCCAGGACCACTGGCGATACTCGATACTCTGGCGAAGCGAAACTCTTAGATACCTTTGCCTGGGTGAGGTTTATCAGGTCCCTAAGGCTTTGTTCATACTTAGGTTTCGCTGGTGGTGTCTACTGAATGGCAGAACAGAATTGGAGGAACAAAGCTCACAGCTGACTGCAACACTTGAAATACCCTTGTCTCCCGTCAAGTCCTCAATTGGTTGGATGCAGAACTCTTGCATATATCGTTGCTCTGCTTCGAGATCGCCAGCCATTTTCGGCAGCGTGAAGCTCATGAGCTGATCGTATTTGGTGAATACGATGATGGTCGGGGCTGACAGCAGTTGGTATGAGGGAGATGAGACAACGATATAACTGCTCACTATTGCCCAAGACTTCCTTCCTCATCCTTAAGAACGCTTCTGCAGAATCCTCCAAAAGTCGTTCACTGTACGGTGGAATGGGTATTTGAAAACACAGCCTATCACACAAATCCGTCCGTCAAGCCCTCGAAGGTGGCCTATTTTGGAACGACGTACCAGACTGCATGAAGCTGGTCTCTGATATTGGGCATTTTCTTTCTCTTCTCTATGAATGACTGCACGGTTGCATGGTCATCGCCATCGCCCAGCTCGAAACCTTTGCTATAATGAAAAATGAGCCGGTTGTTCTGCGGTGAAGTAAATTCCTGTTCAATGTCTGCCTCCCCTGTGCAATCTTTTACTACACTCTACAGCCGTCGTCAATGCCAGGTAGACACATGTTTTCAACCACTCAACTGCAGTTTCCACACCAAAGATTCGATTAATCAAAGTAGATATCCCAACGCCTGGCTATAAGGATACCCATTGTTAGGGAGCATCAAGGTAACAGCACACGTATACAAGCTACCTTTCCAACTACCAAGAGTCGGAAGCTATCACATAGACATGAGATAGAGAGATAGACGTTGACATAGCGGCGCTTGGGACTCACCGAGGACACTGTTCGATGAGGTCTTCAGCAGTCGGCTGTAGACATTTGACAGTATTGGCTGCCTTGACCTTCTTTATGATATCATTCATCGTGGGCCGAGATAAAGGATCACGTCTCCAGCATGACATGCAAATATTCCACCATACATCCGACAGGCGGTATTGTACTGACTTATCAGCAGGGCGAGGCGGCAGTTTCCCCATCATTAGCCTAGTTGTGAGAACCGCCACACTTCGACAGTCACGGAAAGGTATTGATCGGGTGAACAACTCCTGGCGATACAATGAACATTGCACAGAGGAAGAAATCAAAGGCGTACCAGAACCGTCATCCCGAATGCCCACACGTCACTTTCTTGTGATGCGGGGTTGTCATCTAGAAGTTCTGGGGCCATCCAAGGGAATGAACCTCCGCGGTGGGCATCGACCGACATGTTGAAAGTGGATATGTTTATGGTAGAAAAACCGAAGTCACACAATAGCGCCCGGCGATCACTGGACACCAGCACGTTCACCTACCGAAGGACGGGTCAACCACAAATTTTCACGAATGGTTACACCCTTACACCCTTTAGATCTCCATGGACTATCGGACCTGGTGGACTAATATAGTTATGGAGATAGCACAGTCCACTCGCAATGTCTTTCAGCTGAGCGGGGTATGTCAGGTAATGTAAAAATAAGTGGCAGAGACTGACCAACGGCCGCGGATCATTTTCTGCATCTTGGACATAATCGTACGCGTTCCCGAATGGCATCCATTCAGATATTATCGAGACCGTGGATTCAAATTCGGTAGAAATCCCGAGCATACGAACGACGTTCTCATGACGCAGCTTCGACCATAGATGCACCTCTTGAAAGATACGCTAAATGGGGATGGTTCAGCTCGATCTCAGACAGTCATGGCATGAGCCCTCCCTATACCTTCAGTTCGTCTGCACTTCCCGACTGTGTGCAGTGGAAGGTTTTGACTGCCACTTCGGTACCGTCGGGCATCAAAGTACCGTGGTATACACTGGCAGTACCGCCGCGTAGAGGATTCCGAGTCAAATTGCGATTGATTCGACCGTTAAGATTGATGCTATATCCGGATGCCCTATTACAGAGTGCATGCAACACAGCGGATAGCTCCAACCCTTGATCTTGACGCGCGGCATCTGAGTCCTGCTCCATCGACGGTCACTGGACAAGAGAGTTGCTAAGTGCGGTAAGCACAATGGCAAGGGTGAGGATGTGCACGTGCCACTGTGCAGGGCCCACTTCTCAAGGATAAGTAAGAGAGGCAGTGTTGATCCATCACTCCACCTGTTCCATGGCCAACGTTGCCATCTTCTCACCCTTTCCCGCCCATCGATACCACTAATTCTTATCACACCTGAATGAAGTTTTTCGGCGGCACGACGGACGTGCAACAGGATTTGCGTAGCACAGTCAGAGACGTCAGTTACGCAGTACATAGTGCAGTCGGGTATGAACACGATTGTATTGCAGTGGTTCAGTGCTAAGTCCTTGAGTTGAGCCAAGACAAGACGATGGGACGACATGGACGCCAACCACAGACAGTACTGCTATGCAGTTCATCAGCTTGCTTGCAAGCAAGGTCTCCCGGGTGTTGACTTCTTGTGCAAAACGTCCACATGAACAAATACATGCCTCCTTACATAACTCGGCGCAATATCCTAATCGGTAGCGGCGCAAGCACCAGTCCCCGACTCCCTCTAATCACAGCATATCATCAGACTTGATAGCATAGCATTTTGGGATACAGGAAGAACATGTTTATATTCGGCGGCTTCACAGTTCAGGAAAGTCCAAAAAGGTACATGGGTATATAGGATGATGACAGTTTGTGCGGTAACCCTTATGCCTGCCTTTCACAAGAAAAAAGAGGTGACATCTTTTCACACCATACATCAGGACATTACATGTCATCGACATGCATGCTGGCGGTGTCTTCAACCTCCCTTAGAGTTGAGTTTTTTTTCGAGGGAGATTGATCAGTGGGGGAGACAGAGGCCTTTCTTTTCCCTTTGTGATCGGGAGTGTGTGGGAGGGAATGATAGACGAGATTGTTCTTGACATATTCTGCATAGGGCATCAGTTTCATACTTTGAAGCATGAGCTGATACACATGTGACCCATTGAGGTCTTTCGCACTCGGTTTGAAAGTCCACCTATTTCAACCATATACTGCATAAGTACATAAAAGTGAGAGAAAATATATGCACGTACAACCTCAAAATGACGTCCACTTCAACGACCTGTTCATGGAGGAGTTTGGTGTTGTACTCCACAGCATGGATAAAGACGCAATTGGTATCAAACACATCAGGAGAATGCACAGTGATGTCTTCCAAGTCATGCCCACTTTTCAGACTTGCATAATGGCAATTGGGGTCAGGCATGTCGTCGAACTGCCAGATCCGAGAACCTGGGGAGGGATAGTGTAAGATTAGCATGAAAGATGACAATATATGCTATGTTGTTACCAGGTGATTTCTTGGGACAGTGTGATGGGTGGGACGTTGCTGTAGCACATGCCTTTGCTTTGCCTAGATGTCAAAGATCAGCATCGATTATTGAATAGTATAATACTAATGTTTCATACTGGGACTCATCAATGAATCTGATTCTATGCAGTCCATGTTATGTTACTTTACAAGGGAGCATACTGATAAATGTGACTTATGACCAATGCTGGCACAGGTCATGATCGGCATTTGAGCACTTTGTGGATTTGGAAGACCTTTAAACAATGGTTCCATATGTATGACGATGGAATAGGTGTCATTATAAGAGTGGGTTTTGAGGAACGGTGTGACTGAGGGATGATTTTCTGCAGGTACTTCTGACAAACATAAGGCCATGCATGGTCAGCATTTATTTGTTAAAACCACCTATCTACTTACTGGTATTGCGAGCCAGTTCGACCTCTGAACACATTATGAGCAGAGTCTCAACAGCAATGCGAGAACTCCTGATCGCTTCAGGAGGGTATGCGACCTCATCCTCACTCAAAGGGCGAAGTTCAATTTGAGCCCTTACCTTCTGCAGGGCAGCCAAATTGATCTATAATGGTATGCTTGTTTAGTACTGCACCCCTCTCCTTGAAGGGAAGTACACTTACACCACCCATTTGCAGGTTGAAGTATGGTCCAAACTTGGCGAAATGACCAGCAGTATCCAGCTTAGTGATGAACTTGAGATGCCAGACATTGCCATCATTTCTGACCCAGTATTCAGCACTATTGCACATGATGTTATGCAAGGGATGAGGATTGTTTTCTACAGCAAGATCTTCATTGATAGACTTCACAGTGGTGCAGATATTGGAAACACTGTAGAGCAGCACCATATTCATAGGAGATGACAGAGGCATGTTGGAAGATAATTCATGTGAACTGGATTTGGAGGCAGTACAAGAATGAGGAGAGTTGTCATTGTCAGATGGCAGAGGCGACAGTGGGGGTGATGTTGGGAGATTGATGCAGCTGGCAGGCAGCATAGGAGCAGGTGAATCAGCACCCACTGTCATATGGGCATGAGAACGTGTAATGGTCATTGTGAGTGGGATGAAGATGGAGGAGAACTCAGCAGTTTAAATACATGCTGATAAGAAGTGTGAGAAATCTACATTGAACAGGGCAATTATTCAGCACTCTGCACGAGCAGCATGTCACGAGTAACACTTACCATGCTGCAGGACTGACACGGTCTGCCACAAGAGTGAGTTACCCAGAAAGTCTGCATGATTGATGTAGTCCACCGCAAGAATAACTTGCCATGAAAAGCATGGGATTGTGGCGGTCTGCCACAATTCCAAGTTACCATAGTAGAAGTTTGCCATCCTCATCAGTGGAAATATAATATGTAATATGCAACAATGTGAGATTGAATTTGGAGGATTTGGATAGGGTATGAAGCTAAATATTTCTGGCTTCTGGACTGGCTCCACATAAGGACTGCCACTGTTGACAGAGTCATCATAAATAGTAAAGAAGGAGACTATGTGTTCACTGGTCAGGAATCAAGGGCATAGACAAAGAGATGTGCCTCCTGGTCTTCGAAGCATGGTAGTGTGCAAAGATGGAAGTCATGGACATCAGGTTCCTGTAAAGGAATGCCATTGTTGACATGGCCATCATAGTTCCAAACCTTTCCACTGCTGCACAAATGGGCAGAGAAATGAAATCCACCTAAATATATTACACCCACCAGGACGTATTGAGCTGTTCCATGGAGATGCTGGATGCCAATTGATTTGCATGGCATTACAGGATGTAATGGGAAGCATTCAAAAAATAGAATTGGCAGAACAGCAGAAAAGTCAAGGTAGTTTGTGAAGAAACCTGAGCAGTCCACAATTGAGTGCAACAGCATGTCTGCATGCAAGTGAGTGATATGACGTGACTTACACTGGAGATCTAGCCATTGCTGTATATTGAGTACAGTGATTTGCATTGACTTGGTGTTGGGATCGTCCCGTCACCCAGACTGTACATATAGAGGACTACATATGGATGGGATGGTAATGTTGTGGTAGACAGACCTGTGAGAGGAAGAACATGACTTCTCAGCGCATTCCACATTGGGACATAAAGAAATGAGCTCGACCTCATGAATTTCGTTGGGAAGCAAACTCTCGAGGATTGAAACCACAGATGTGCTGACCTGACCAACATGTGGGAATGAAATAGGGTCGTGTGCATTAAGACAGTCACAAAACTGGTCTCGGAATGTGTCAAACAAGTCCTGCGAGAATAAATTGGGGTCACTCTCCATGAGTGTCTCAAAGGCTTTAGTAAGGTCTGTGAAACCATTACTAGCACACCACAGCATTTTCCTCAAGGTGTCATCACCTTTATGATAAGTATAGAAGAGAACCATGAAAACCATATCATAAGCACACGACCAGTCAGTGGATGACCATTTACACCCAGCACTCGGTGTAGGTTGTGGAACATCACGTGGTATGGACTGTGGACTTCGATTCAGCATAGGATTCTTTGGCACAAAGTCTACACTTTCTACCTTTGTTCATTTACTGGATGAATGCGTTGCAGTAATCTGAGAAACAGTGTCACTGTCTTCATCAGCTGCCTTCCTCTTGGTACCTGCACTTATGCTGCTCGGTCCAGACATGTCTAAATCAAACCTAAGTCTCAGGCTGACAACACGTATGGATCGTTCAGCTTCAGCATCAGGAACCAGTATTATGTTGCCTGTGGACAAGCCATATCTAACATATGTGTTATGTTCTAGAGCTTGGAAACATTGCACCTCAAACAGGAGATCTGAAGGAAGAGGCTTGTTAAGGTCATTGAGAGATACTGGCTGTGTTAAGCAGAGCCCATCCCATGATCTCGTGTGAGATGCAGCGATGTATGCACCAAAACCACCATCAGAAAGATTAACCAACACCTTTGGCAATGTTTTGCCTTGAGTGGAGTGACCTGTGATCGTGAATGCCGGTTGTATTGGTAATTGGGAACGAGTGACATGGATTTTCTCCTTTGAACTGTCAGCTTTGTTGAGTAAAGTCATGAAAGTCCATGTGACTGGAATAATTGGATACCAAGTCCTCAGAAGATCTGTAAGGTCGACTTTGCTGTGAGGAAATTCAACTACAACACATGTGGCATACATGAAACCTGCAGAACAAGTTGTGGTGAAGATCTTCCACACGAAACCTTGAGATCCATTTGTAATTCCAAGATCAGTCGATACATTGCATATACAAAGGATGACAGGCATACCTTCAAACAAGAGAACAGCATTGGGAAGTGATTTCTGCATGGATGCAACATTGAGCTCAAGAAGAGTTTGGCATTCATCAACTGTGAGTTGTTTGTGAGAGCATTTGTCCAGCGCAAAACAGGTGAAGACATCAGTTGCCTGAGGAGCCTGGGAGTATGTTTTCAGGTGATTAAGTGCTTCTCTTACTTTGTTGGTGGCAACGATAGCTGCAGCATCATAATTGCTTTTGAGGCTCATATCTACACCATCGGGTGTGACAGCTGATTTCACCACTCTGGAGTTGAAGAGATCTACATCATCAATTGTGCATTCCCACACATGTAATCACTGCATGGCACTACCATACTTGGGATCACTTTTCATGCATTGTTGTTCAGTGAGATTGACAACTGTATTGACTGTTTTCCATGCTAACCTTCCTAACCATCTTTTGATTTCTAGCTCTGTCTGACCTGCGTAAGGTGAGATTGGTGAGTACAAAGGAGTTCCACCAACAGGAGGGTACTGAAAAAAATCACCAGCAAATATCATAGCCATGCTGCCAAACCAAATATCGGGTTGTTCTTTTGCAAAGCGAAGTGCATGATCGATGTCAGCTAGTAACTCAAGTCCAGTAAGAGAAGCCTCATCAAGTAACACAAATGCTACGTTCTTCCACTCTTCATGGAGTTTGGTGCATTCTTTGACAGAAATCAAAGCAGTGTAATCTTCACCACTCTCACCAGGCTCTCTGTTACCTTTCCCTTTGTTTCTTGACTTAATCTTTATCCCTAACCCCTTGTGTATCGTCATCCTGTCAATTAGCACAGCTGCAGATCCTGTCAGGGCTAAATAATGGATCATGTGCCCACAACCATAATGTGCCATGACAGAATGGAATGCATTTATGACGTAAGTCTTACCAGTTCCTCCAGGCCCTGTCATGAGCATCATAAGTTGACTGTCATTTGTTTTGTGTCTCTCAATGTACTTATCTATGAAATGTTGGGTGATGATCTGAAATGCTAACCATTGTTTTTCATTCAGGTTACGTTCTTTTCTGATTTTTGTTATTACATCACATGGAGTCAGCTTGTGCTCTGAGGTATCTGACTTTGTGATATTGGAAGTGGTACTTTCTGTGAGTGGGCAAGGACCACTAACAAATATGCATTCATGTCCAAGATGTGTATTAGCAACATCATTCTGTTGACATACTTCTACCTGTTGGTCCAGATTCAATGCATTGTGCCATGCTGCACTAATAGCTATTTCCTGTAATTCAATTTCTTTCTTCCAGCATGTCAGCACTTCTTTTGTAATGTTCTCTAATACATGCATCGTGCATGCAGCCTTGTCAGCAGAATATGTATCTACTCGTAATTCTGTGTAATGGTCCATATACTTCAACCAACCTGCCTCTTGCAGTGAGAGCACTATTTGTTTGACATGGAAATCTTCTTGTGACTTCCGAGATTCATTTACACGATTCAAACAGGCTAGTTCAAGGACATCATCGTCAGCACTTTGTCCCAAGTCAGTCCATACAGGATTAGTGTCAGCCATACGTTGAGCTTGCTTACGAAGTTGGTCAGCATCACACTCATCTTCACATTCATGAATAGCTTCCCAGTTGAGCATGATAGAACGACTATAATCAGAAAAACAATAAGTTTCAAAGATGTCCACAGGGTCCTCACCATCTGCAATCAAAGGGACATCATAGCTGAATGGTTTGAAATGACTTAACGTAAAAAGTGCCCACATGCATTTATTGTTCGAATGTGGAATCGATGTCCCAACCACGTGGGGTACAAGCTTGCAGTTCATATCACCACAGAGGTCATCGGCATGTTCCATGAGTTCGTGCATTGCATATAATGGGTGTGTGGGCTTGAGTTCATGTCTTCTCAGCACACCCAACTGTGTCTCATGAGTATTTTTCCTTTTCATGCTTCTGGTTTTTGTCTGTAGCTCGATACACCTGCAGAAATCATAAAAATTCATAGTTGCCAATGTATCAGCCTGGTACAAGTAGTGGTGTATTTGGTTTGCTTGAACAAGCTTCCCATTCTTATTGGTGGAAATATGAATGTATGGATGCTCAATTACATTGCCATTGCCATCATCTTCAGAAAGACCATGCACATTGAGGCCTACACGATTATGAGTGAGAGAGTCCTTCACATGTGAGAGCAGTAAAGAAGAAACCATGGGTACAGTGCAGTGCAAAGAGATGCAATTGTTATAGCCTTGAGTGTAACATGCAGCTTGCTGTGCATGTATCTGCTGCTGCCTATTGAATTGGGACAGGCACTTATGTAGCAAAGTTTTTGCACTTTGTGATGTCGAAGTTGATTCAGAAGGAAGTTGGGACACAGCATGCAATAGCAAAGAAAGCATTTCATACATCTTGACACCCATTTTTGTGATGTAGTCAGAGATATAGAACATTGCAGCCTTAGCACTCTTACCAGACAGTATACATTTCAGGTCATGGTTATGGCGACAAAACACAAGGATGTGTTGGTTGTAATAATTGACGTTCCCATCTTCACACTTTAGAACAATGGAGTTTGTCTCAGAGTTGAAATAGGATTTTTCAATGACTTCATGTGGGAAGAGAAAGTGACATTTGCCTTCATTGCCATACTTGTGACAGACCGGATGGCATCAGTGTCGCTGTAGAACTTCACCACACTTCTTTACCTCCATTATGAATATAGAATCCCATTCTTTCAACTCAATATCTGATGCACCATTACATGCCGGAGGTTAAGGTGGTCATTCGACATGAGGGTCAAAGTTGGTATCAATAGGGGTTTCCATATCCAGCAGATGGTGTTGGATAATGTCCTCAAAGAATGCAAAAAAGTGTCTCTGAAATTGCTCATCATTTAGCTTGCAATGAATCTCAGATGGATTAGCACCCCCTTTCAGCCAAAGAAGGAAGCGGCCATGAAGCGAGCCTTTCTTGGTATACTTGGTGGTTCTGTAGAAAGCTCATAAGTGACCAAAAAGACCACCAGCTGGTGATGACTGCCATTTTTTGTAATCCCAACCAAGTAGGTATTCAAAACAACACCATACCAAAAATTCAAAAAAATCAGCTGCAGTGACAGGATCCTTTGCTAACTGAATAGCACATTCACAAGCTGAGACAAGGCGAGGAAATCAGTCTGATAAGTTGACAGTGTGGTCACCAAACATGACCTGAAATATAGGACTATGTGCGATGCTGGGGTTGAATGTAAAAAAGAGATGAGGCAAGCCAAAGTAGCCATAGTAGCTACGAATCTCATTCTGGATATAAATCTTTGAAGCTTCAGATCCTGGTATTCATGCAGAGATGGTATTGACATGCTGTAACAGGCTTAAGGCATTCTTTTCATCTGGGGACATATCCACAATCCTATGTTCCTGTTCAAGACATGAGGCAACATGGTTTAATAACTCAGGTGAAATATTAGTGAGCTTCTCAGCAATGTGCTGAAAATTAGATTTCTTACATGCAAGTGCTGTGTGAATATGAGCCAAATGGCACTGATGAATATTGAGTACAACAAACAGAAAACTATGATGGTATCAAAATCTTCGATCGGGAATGTTGAGCAAATATTGTACTTGCTGTTGAAATGACAGAGGCCATGGCCTTGTTTTGTCTTTGAATCCACCAATGCCATATGGAAAAAGACTCAGGTACATTCCAGGGAAGAGATCGGGGTTGTTGTACTCGCTGATGGCTCGTGAACCCCTGTGGATGATGAGATCAGGTATTGACGACATGCAAGGGACAAGATTCCGAAGCACTGATGCTGTAAATGTATGACCACTTATTTTAACACTGTCTGGATCTGAGACACCCATTTTTTTAAGGAATACAACAGGATTTGAATTGACATGAGACGATCAATGGAGCCTTGATGTGCAAGCATGGCTGGATGATCTTCGAAGCTGGCTGTTTCTTCATGGCACACCTTTGTGGCATCCAGTTCATGGTCCTCGATGATGCAGTCATCAAGACCTGGAATGATGTCGTTGTCAGGGTAGAGGGTGACAATGTTCACATCAAGGGGGATTTTGGCATACAATCTATTATGGTGTTTGAGCCATAGTAAGAAAGCCCAAATTTTCACTTTGTGTACATGAAATATAGTGCCAAGTTGCTTCAGGTTGAATTTACCAGGACCAACAAAGACAACACTTAAAAGGCCAGTTACATCACACTGCAAGCATTTCACAATTTTTCATCCCAAAATATGCTGAAAAAATTGAAAAAAGAGATACTCTTTTATTTCAGCTGTTTTCAAAGAAAAAAGGTGAATACAATGTAATGTTTTCTTTGTCTTTTCTGCCAAAAAACATGAATTAATGGTAATGCCCATTAGGTTCTTCACTAATGGGTATTAGCATCAATCAATGTTTTTTAGTAAATCATGCAAAGAAAACAAAGTGTTATTATTGCCTTTTCTCTTTGAAAACATGTGTCAAAAAAGAGTATCTCTTTCTTCAATTTTTTCAGCATGTTTTCTCAAAAAAAATTGTGAAATGCTTGCAGTGTGATGTACCAGCGAACATCCTGCTCTAGCATGGGCCACCAAAAATGTATCAGTAACTGGATATGGGTGGAGAAAATACCCTTGTGGCCCAGCTCATCGTGGGCTTGACGAATAAGGCCGAGACGTCTATGGGGGCAAACTATGAGTTGGTGACAACCTTGGGGCTCTTTCCTCCAAAGTTCCCCACCTTTGACGAAATATCAGGTGGTGAGTTGCACCAAACTCTCCAACTCCTTCTCTCTCATCCCATCTGGCAGCTTTTTCGTCTCCAAAAATTCTTTCACCACCTCCAACCTCTCATCTCTCTGCCTCACTTTCTTGGATCATGGAATTTCTGTTTCTGCATTCTCTGGCAGTGCTTTGATGGCAGTAAAGACGCTGATGTCCTGAGGTAGGGGATTGGATAAGCAGTAGATGGACAGTGGAGATTCCAGATAGGGACATAGCACTTGAGACCCTGGTTCTCGATGATTCACAAGTTCCATCACAAAAGCTCCACATTTGTCGACCCAGTCCTCGTATTCTTCTTCATCTACTTCAGGATCTTCATTGGATTTGGGCCTCCTAGACAGCCCATCAGGCACAGCATGCTTGGTAGCTGGTACATGCACAAGTTTGAAGTCGAAGAGAAGGATGCCAGTGATCCAGCAATTGATGGTGGCATTGGGCTGCAAGTTGGGGTTATTAATCATACCCTTGATATACCTCACGTCCACCTCCACAACCAAATTCTTTGCACCGAAGATATAAAGCCACACATCATGCAGGGCTCGAAAAAGGCTGAAAAGTTCAAGTTTTGCTTGGCTATAATGCTGCTCTTGATCTTTGAGGGTAATAGAGCCGAAATGAGCAGGGTATCTTTTGCCATCTTTGCCTTCCTGCATGAGGATATATCCGATGGCAATGTTAGAGGTGTCAACTGCAAGGATAACAGGTAAGGCAGAGTTATAGTTGATAGATCTGAGTGCTGGGGAAGAAATGATGGCTGAGCGGAGATAGTCCATGGCCTTGTGGTGTTTGTCTCTGAAATCGAAGGGGATGTCTTTCTTGGTCAGTTTGATGAGGGGATGCACATGTCTGGCAAAGTCTTTGATGAAGATGTGGCAGTACAAACAAAGACCTAGGAATCCCCTGACTTCAGTGACATTAGCACAGTATGGCGAGTCTTTAATCCTTTGAACTTTGGCTTCATCTGGGATCCTCCCCTCATACAATACCTTATGCCCAACAACCATGATAGATGGAGTGGCGATTATGCATTTCTTGGCAGAGACTGTGGTGCCAGTGAGATGAAGACGATGAAGGACATGATTGGTGTTCTGGAGATGCTCCCAAATGAAGCGGCAAATCCCAGGGTTTTCAGGAATCATCTCATAAGTTCTGTCGATGTTTTGGTAGCGTGATTTAGGACCCTTAATAGGACAGTCATGGATGAAGGGAACGGTAACTTCAGGGATTTCTTCCTTCAGGATCCAGCAGATGTCTCCATGGAAGATTTGGACAGCATTTGTATAGCCCATAGGGAGTTTCGTGAGTCGGAGAGTGCCAATGGGGGTTTGAAAAGTGGTAAGGTCATGGTAATCATTGTGAATGGTTCTATGGTCATACCCTACCATTAAGTCAAGGATACCATACACTGAATGGCAGGCAAAGGCTTCTGTGATTGAGTCGACGAAAGGGGGGACTGCTGAATCCTGGATAGAGATGGCATTCAGTGGCTGTAAATCATGTACAAGACGAAGGGATTTTCCATCTTTCTTGACAACACAGAACCACTTGGATCAGTAGGATGAAGTGGATGGTTCATAAACACCAGCGGCGACCTTTTCTTTAATTATGTTTATGATGTCTCGAAAGATGGTGGGAGGGATGGGGATATTTCGTTCAACCCAGGGCTTGTGGGACAGCATTGGAATGTTTAAGGGGGGAAACATGTCTTCATGAAAAGTCCCTCATTCAGAGGTCTCCCAAGTGAAAGCCACCTCATGGGTACGAACGAGCCATCAAACAAGGTTTAACTCTGCTGGCCAAAGGAAGTTGGCAGGGTCGAGATCGAGCTCTTCTGCTCGTTGCGCCATAAATCTAGAACTGGGAACGAATGGAGGGGGATGATATGGTATACAGGCAAGTCTGCAAGAGGATCACTGATCTCCCGATGCTCTACTCTGAATTTGACAGGCATTGCTGTCGGGACAGGCTTCACCTTCTTCACTACAGGTTTGTACTTTAAAATGTGATAAACCGGGTCATAATGAAGAGATGACCGTAGAACTGAAAGTGTCAGTGGAGAAATCATAGTACTTGTAGAAAATAAAAATGGATCTTTTGGGGAAATGAAACTCGAGTCGAAGGGATCAGGAATGGGTGTACTGTCTGTGTTATAGTCATATAAATAAGCCATGGCAGCATTTTCTTTAGAGTCTGTGGAGGAAGGTAAAATAAAATCCAAAGATGGGGAAGGGGGGTCTGCAACATAAAGAGAACACACGGATACTAGATTCTCTTGGTCTCCTCGCACCTCTGGCGAGTCCTTGACCGACATTAAAAACCCTGTTCGCCAATCTCTAAGTGATGGCAGCATTCTTGGCGAGCGAAATACTCTGCCTCGTCTTCTGGGTTTACAAATCGAGGGTACTGATAGAGGCAATGATGAGGACGAGTGGGGATTAACAGTTGGCAGCCCAAGTTGGGGTTGCAGATTTCTAGCGATTGTTCACCATCAGGGAAGTCTCAAAGGATACTGCTGAGTAGACAGAAAAATGGGTGGCCTAAAAGGAGGTCAAAGGGGGCTCTGTCGACAACTTGGATCTGGAGATGGGCCTCGACAGGCCCAATACGAAGAGAGGCATTTTCAATGACCCCTAGAGTGCTCTCTTTAGATTGGTTAGTGGCCTCCAAGGTCATACACATGTCTGAGTGGAGAGGGGCACCCAAAGCCTCCCATAACTTGCACCTAAGGGCAACTACCTGGCATCTGCTGTTGAGAATACACTCAACATGAAGTTTGTCCATGAGAACTCCATCTACCACACAAAGAGGAGCGGTGGCTAGGCCAACACACTTTCCCTCTGTGTCCTTGATGAGATATTGTTCATATGAGGGCCAAGTTGATGACGAAGATGAATCTGATGCTGTCTCGAGGCTACCAATCGTGATCTTCTTTGTCATAGCCATTTCTTTGATCTGTTTGCAGATTTCTGGCCTAACAGCCAGAAGATCTTGCATCGAAACTTTGATCTTGGCACCTAAAACTTGGGATACAAGACATTTAGTAGCAGCAGCTTTGTCAAAGCCACTCTGGTAATGAAACTGAGGAGTAGAGTTAGACTGGGGTTTGGAGTTGGATGCCTTGGCAGCATTTGGTCTTGTATGAGGGATGTTAGATGATGGCTGAGTGTTCGGAGCTGTTGTTGGTGCAGAGTTGTTGGCTAGGGGAGGGTTGACAGTAGCGGCATTATGAGGACAACGAGCGGAAATTTCTACACTGTCAAAGCGAGCAGGTTTCTTCTTCTTTATGGCATTCTTCAGCTCCTCAACCTGAGCATAGGCTCTGGCTAGGGCATGCTTGTCTTCTTCGTTGGCATTATCTTCAATCTCCTTGTCGACAAGGTAAGATGAGGGGTGAACCTCCATCTGAAATTCAGCAGTATCTTCAGAGCTGAAGAACATAGTATTAACGAGATGAGGAGGGGTGTCATGTCCTCGAGACAAAGAAGACATTCCTGGAGACTGGATAGACATGAGATTAGCCAACGCCATAATAGACTCTCAAAGAGCCAAGAAGTTGTCAATCTTTTCCTTGAAATTCCACCCTGTGGCAGATCTAGGGATGTCAGAGCCATCTTTCATGAAGACCCTACCGCCAATGAGCACACATTTCCCTTGGCAGACATATTCCTGGCACAGTTCACACTCAGGAGTCCTGTGACCATCGGTGCTGCTGTAGGAAAAGAAAGTGAGAAGAGCTGGGGATAGGTGGAGATGTCTGAAGGGGAAGATCTTCCAAAGGGGCTTCTATAGCCTGGAGTGGGATACTGTCTGGGAAACATCTAAGTCCGTCTGAGACTGTCTGGACACTGCAGAAGGCCACTCGAAGCCTTCTCAAACTTGAACTCAAAACTCGAACCTGAACTCGCAACTCCTAACTAGATTGTTCTAGGTAGGTAAAATGTAATGTAAGTGTGTGTGTGGGCTTACATAAGCCACATCATGTGTCTACTCTCGAAGCTAAGTAACGTCTAAAGTAAATGAACAGAAATAAAAGTAAAAGAAAGTAAAAACTATAAAATAAAAGTAATATCCTAGTGGGGAGTACTCACTCCCTACACCACCACAGAAGAAGCAGCAGGGATCAAAGGAGTGGCAAAATTGTTGTTCTTGAGATTGAGTCTGGCAGCTTCCTGAGCCAGGGTCAGTGGCTTGGACATATTCTCATTTCAGGATAGTAGGTGGAGATGTCAGTTGGGAATGGGATTTGGGGAATAAGGCTGAGCTGTCGACCTGAGCAATGTTTCGACGTGCTCCACTTAAGAGGTAGGTCACATGCTTGTAGATGTCATCAAATGGCCATGGATCGTCGACGTCATGATCTAAATCCTTGAGTTGAAGGCAAGTGGCAAGGCAGTTACGGAATCTGGGGGGGAAACCTTCAAGGAACTTCTCGTTGACATAGTCATCAGGGAGTTTCTTCTTTTTGTTGATGAGGGCGACAATACGGCAAAATTCATGGACATATTTGCCAAGGTCATCAAGGGATGACATGGGCTTCTGTACTTGGTGATGGGGGAAGGTTTCGAGGTTGGCTTTAGTGTATTGATGACCTTTAATGTCAGTGCCAGGGTAGAAACTGGTTACTTCCTTAGTAAAGTCCTCCCAGTCATCTTCTGCAGCAGATTCGAGAGATGACCATAACTCTGACTCATTTTGGTCAGCGTAACAGATGGCCCACTTAATTTTGACCTTGTCATCGGTGATTCCTGCATCAGTGCAGATCTGGTCGACATCCTCGAAGTAGGTGCAAATATCTTCTGTTTTTCCTGAAAATTTGGGGGCTTTGTTAGAGCCCCTAAGTGGCATTTCACGATGGTTAGTAGAGTTGGACATGGGAACTGGAATTGACGACAAAGGGGGAGGGGGATTATGAATTGAAGGCGGATTTCTGGATGGTATCAGTGGAGGAGGTTGGACTAGTGGCTGAATAAGACTCTGAGAGGGGTTAAGGGATGATGAAGGAAGGAGGAGCTGTTCAGTGGCGAAAATTGAGGCTGTTGAGGAGGATGAAGACAATAAGTCGGTAAGCAGCAATAACTCTTGACAGTCTGGTGGTGGTGTGAATGACTCGTCAAGCTCAAAGGCACCTGGTATATCAATTGATGACAAAGAGGTGGGTTCTGGACAATGTGGGGAATCTGTGGCAAACAACTCTGAATCTGGGGAACTAAGTTCTGGGATATCTTGGGGGTTATCAGTGGGAACAAAAAGATCAGATGATGATATAGAAAGACGATGGAAGGGCTCTAAGAGCTCTTCAAGTTCTGTTCAGTGGCAGGTAGGTCATAAAGATCTCCTTTCCAGATCTACAGACCCCTCGCGGTGGGCTCCAAAATGATGTGGGCTACTCTTCTTGTGAGAGTGCAAGGGGAAAGTGGGGAAGGCTGTAGGTAAAACCTAGGCTTGTCCCAAGGGGTGCTGAGTTGGAAGGAGACAGATAGGGAGGCCTGAAGGGTGTAGGAGGACTTTTCTTGGTGACTGGGGAGTGTTGGCAATGAAGAACTCAAAAGTCTGCCCTAGACAGGTGGCAGGAATTTTTCTGGGTGGGAAGACACTTGTATGGACTTGGGGACTCGAAGGGCGGCGATAGTAGACTCTTGTAGATGACAGGAAAACTGGAGAAAGACTTGAAGATGGCAAATAGACGATAAGACTAGCTCTGGGGACTCTGTGGACACTCTGGAGACTCGAAAATACTCTGGGATATGACTCTGGGGACTCTAGAAACTCTCAGACATGCAGATGTTGACTCCAAAAGGTGGGTGGTTATTTTTCTAAGTACAGTGGAGTTTTTGTAGCGTAAGGACAGTGGTTTCTAAGGTAAAATTTGGAGAACTTCAGATCTGTCATATGTCAAAGGCAATAAAGAAAATATCAAGGCTGATGTATGGACAATCACATGTGCAGCAGCGATTTAGACGAAGATAACACAGGGAGAGTCCAGAAAATGAAAGTAAGTAAAGTAGAAGTGGTTTATGTATGTACTCGTGATGCAGAGACACGCAGTGGGAGCCGGCGGCGATTTCATCAACTAATCCTGGATGTGGAGGGTGGCATTACTAAGGGCAAGACAGTTTCGGCACTTGTTGTGTGGACATAGGCACCGAGGAGATCACGTGATGCATGACAGGTCAGTAGGGATCGCCAATGGGCAGTGTTCAAGTCACATGTCGGGAAGGGACTTGTGTAATGATAGGGGATGGGCCTAGTACAGTAACTGGTGAGTCAGTGGTGATTTTGCTGGTGGGAGTAGGGGTGTGATGTGAAGGGAAGTTGTGACATGTGTGACGTTAGGATGGGTGGCAATGTCGTTAGTCAGGGAGATGCTATGATCAGAAGGGAACATGCAAGTGAGTGACTGTCGAGACAGGGAAAGGCCACCTGGGGTGTTCTGCAGCCCTAGGGAGTATAGACTCCCCACAGCATATGTGAAGTGTCCAGGGCACATATGAAGAGGCAAACTGATTGTGAGCGATAACAACTGCTGTGGAGCATATAAGACAAACAGGACAGTGTGTGAGAGAATAAATATCAAGTACAAAGCATCCAGTGCACATATGAAAACTGACATGGAAACAATCAGAAACTGTTGGCACGCTTCTTCCCACCACATTGATGTGTCATGCAGGTAGCAGCTTTGGCTGTTTCTACTGTCGTACTAGCCAGGAGATCCTCAGTGTCAGTAGCAAAAATCATTTCGTCAACCTTCTTGCATTTTTTGGGCACCAGCTTTGGGTGGCAGATGGGTTCCAGCACTGGGGGCTCCTCCTCTCCATCACTGGTGAGGGGAGACCCATCACAGATCCCAGTAGTGAGCATGTTGGAGTTGGAGCTGATATTGACAGGTGACCCAGTGCTGCCTGTGGAGGACAATTTGGAGGAGCCACTGGCTGACAATGCATGATTGCTGGAGACATCATTACCAAATGTCCCACTGCTACCAGCAGACGAGGTGTTGCTGCCAATGGTGGAGCCACACTTTGTGCAGATATGCATCACATCATCATCTGACTCTGGCTCGAGGCAATGCTTCAAGGATCTCGAGCCATTTTGTGCACGGTGCAGAAAAGCGCATCTAATGAGATCAATGAATCACCTGTAGGTAGTTATAAATGAAACATACATGTTCCACCAGTGTAACATCTCACACATCCACTCATCTCTATTCTCGAACATGTCAACAATTGTCCATGCCATTTCTGCCAAGTTGATACTCCCAGTTGTATTTGTCCATTTCTGTTCAGCAGTCAGAGTAAAATATGCCTACATTGGGTACAGTATCAGATCGTAGGCACCCAAGCTTCATGTGAGGCACTTACAATGATGTGGACATATGTGATAATATGTGGGGTGACTTCCATAAGGGTCCATGCACAATTCTTGGCTCTCTTTGCAGTGTTGCTGGTAACGACACCCTTTGCTGCTGCAGAAGGTCCGATAAAGAGGTGAACATAGAACTGCAAAAGCACATGAGCTAGCACATGGTAACATCAGAACGACTCACCCACCAAGCAATGTGACCACAGAAGAGGCCTCGGTGCCAGTTTTGTGGGTCATATACACCATCTTCATAGAAAAATGATGGCCAGTTGTATGTTGTGATGGGAATAGCACCAGTTTGAAGAGCGATAATAGTGCTGCACCATTCTTCAGCACACACAAGCAAAAGCAGAGCAAACATGCACTTACCCAGCTTCATCCTTATCAGATAAATGGAGCTTCTTGCATGGGCAAAGTAGTCATGCAATCTGTGGGTGATTGAACCCACAGTCAGATTTATCTTCACCTTTCGACAATGGGGGATCAAGCGCAGATGTCGTGTTCATATTAAATGGAATGTAGGCTAAACCAGCATGCTTGACTGAACCGAGATCCATTGAGCATTGCTCGCTCATTCCTTTGGCTAACTGGACACGACAGTCAACTAGTTGTCAGCTGTATGTGCATATATTTACCTTATTCGCCACTTTGTTGAACTTGGGCACATCCATGATCTTCAATTCATCCTCCAGCCAGGGAACATACCGCAGCATGAGGTGGTAGATATTGAGGTATTGGTTGATTTCACTCTGCTCCCTATAAGGACATGCCAAGTCAGTGTAAGCGCAACACATCAAGACAAGTTCCTTACATGGGAATGTCTTCGTAACAACCACACAAATCCATGACTCCCACCTTCAGCACTGTGTGAGGTGAAAAATTGGGGTTAATGAGACATGCCATTTTTCTTCCAGCAAGCTCATATGCAGCATATGAATCATACTGAGATGCATTGGCTTTACACATAGAAGCTGATGAATTGTTCTGAGATGCGTCAGCTTTGTGTGTAGGAGCTGATGAATTGTGTGGTGACGCATTTGCATTATGCGTTGGTGCTGACATTTCGGATGGGGTGAGTAGAAACAGATCAATGGGGATTGAAGCTGAGGCATCCAGGGCAACCAACGAAGGGGGAGATGAAAAGAAGAGAAAAACGAGAGTGCAGATCTTTAAAAGAGTCGGAGGAATCTGATCAAAAACATCCTAAAAGGGACAGTTAGTATGTTGAACGTTGAGCAAATTCAGTTGAATACACTACTCACTGCCATGGCAGATATTCCTTGCCTTTCCTGTGGTAAAATTGTCCATGGCGAACATGGACTATCCATGCATACGAAACGCTGGTGCCCAAACAAAATTTCTGGAGATGATAAGTTGCTTCGTGAGTATAGGGAGCGGACAGCAGCGAATGAAGTTGAACTGGAGAGGTTGCGATGCCTCCAAAATGAGGAAGAAGCTGCATGACAGCGAGAGGAGGAAGAGCAAGAAGCCTTGCATGTGCAGCGACTCACAGAATTTGCCGACCTTGGGGTAATGTCAATGTTGCAGAGGTAAAAGTTGCTTGGTACTCACAAATGGCTTTCAGTTTGAGGGGGCAGATCTGAGTGAAAATGTCGAATGTCGACCCTCTGGTCTGCCAAGGCACAATCACCAACTTCCAAAATGTTATCGTGACGAGTTACCTATCGCACCCATGCCAGTACCCATTGTCCATGTCCCAGACAAGTCAGATGGCAAAGATCAGACAACATACAAAGCTGATATGATGGAAATGACAGAGAATGATGAGTGTGGGCAGAAAGAAACTCCACAATATTGCACTGACCATAACGGATATGGGATGTTCCGTGAATACCAAGGTCATTTCCCTACATATGACCCAGAGAGCTCAACCCATGTCAAGCAACTTTGTGATGGTCGCAACTTCAAACAAGGCGAAGGCAAGGACTAATGACTGAAAATACTGGCCAGACCAGGGATCAAACCTGGGTCCTCCCACTAGTACTGGGGTGCCTTACCACTAGGCTACCCAACCATTCCTACCCTGTCTAGAGTGTGGATTCTCATCCCAACACTCCCCTTAGAAGCCACACTCACCCCCTCCA
This sequence comes from Pisolithus marmoratus, assembly GCA_024613145.1. Lineage (NCBI taxonomy): Eukaryota > Fungi > Basidiomycota > Agaricomycetes > Boletales > Pisolithaceae > Pisolithus > Pisolithus marmoratus. Next base: position 205,509 of record JANFAE010000032.1, read on the forward strand.
TAATTAGGTAATGGGAACTGCTTGGCTCACACCTGGCCAACAAACCCATGGACACCCTAATATGAGTGGTCTTTTGTGTGCCTCTAGTAGGGACCAGCTTCCAGTGCCATCGGGGCTCATAACCTAATGACTGAAAATACTGGCCAGACCAGGGATCGAACCTGGGTCCTCCCACTAGTACTGGGGTGCCTTACCACTAGGCTACCCGACCATTCCTACCCTGTCTAGAGTGTGGATTCTCATCCCAACAAGGACAGTATGTGGTATCCACGATTGGGTACATCACTCACAGCTGTCAGCAACAATTACTTCAAACCATTCCTGAATGCGACAGTTTGGTGACTGATGGGGTGGTTCTATGGCAGCTCTAATCAGAAATCTATAGATGACCTCAATACTCTTGTGCACAATGTAATCCTTGCCAAGGATTTCGATTGTGCAGACCTCCAAGACTTCAATGCTTCACAGGAATTGAAACGACTAGATGAATCAATGATCTTTGCATCAGATTGTTGGCATACAGCATCTGTTACTATTCGGTTACCATGTGAAAAAGTGAAAATGCCTGAAGAGCGTGTGCCAGAGTTCCAGGTTGAGGGGCTTCACTATCGCAAGCTCACTGACATTATCAAATCCACATTCACAGAGACAGCTGCTGAGGAGTATAACACGACGCCCTACAAACTCTACTGGCAGCCAGATGACAATACAACTCTGGAACATGTATTTTTGGAAGTCTACACAGCCAATGTCATGCTCGAAGAATACAAGAGGATTAAAGGCCAACCTCACACTTGCAACCTGGAGACCATAGTTGCAGGAATAATGATTTGGTCAGACTCGACTCATCTCACAAGTTTTGGAAATGCTGCGCTGTGGCTGATATACCTTTTCCTTGGGAACCAGTCAAAATATGTACGTGCCAAACCAAGCACCTTCGCTGCTCACCACCTGGCATACATACCAAAGGTAAGTCTATATTCAATGGTGTAATCACCCCATGACATATGTAATTGTCACAGTTGCCAGACACGATCCAAGATTACTACAAAAAGACTTTTGGAACTAGTGTGATGGCAGCGGTGCTCACTCACTGCAAGCGAGAACTCATGCAAGCCATTTGGAATTTCTTACTTGATGATGACTTCATTGATGCATATGAACATGGAATGATCATCAAATTTCCAGATGGTGTATCCTGGAGGGTTTTTCCACATATATTGACATACTCAGCTGACTATCCAGAAAAGTATGTCTGCTGTTTTTGCAATGTGTCACATTATTAAAATCCTTCCATAGGACTCTACTGGCAATGATGAAATTCCTTGGCAGGTCACCTTGCCCACACTGTCTTGTTCAAAAGGACATCATTTTCAATCTTGGTGCAAAGAGGGATCGCCATATCCAAAAGAAAACTGAACAAGTCGACAACGAATGCTGATGCTTTTCTATCAAAAGTGCATGCAAGGCCATTTTCAATTTTGGGCATAGTGTAATCAGTACTGCAGTTGAAAATATCTTGGGCATGCTATCGATTACTCCAACCTGGGTATTAGTATAATGCACACAGATTTGAATTACACTGACTTTTCATTCATAGAATGCTTTCTCTGAAAAACTAGCAAAATTTGGTTTCAACTTCTTCAGATTGTTTGTGCCAGATTTCATGCATGAGTTTGAACTCGGAGTGTGGAAGGCAACCCTGATGCACCTTATCTGGATCATCTATGAGATGGGCAATGACTGCATTCAAGAATTCAACAAGTGGTGTGTCTTATCCATCTATGTTCATAATTGCTGACAATGATGTGTAGTTTTCATTTACAGTGGCTCAAAAAATTGTCCCAATGTTTGCTCCATTTTCACTAATCACAGTGTAGCTAGTGGAATACTGTGATCCAGTTCATGATCTTGGTGGATGGACTGAGGCCCTTGGTCATGGCTTTCTAATGAGCCATATTACATAATATTTGAATGGAAATAGGTGATGGAATAACCAAATGAAAATGACACCTCATTGGGACAATTTTTTGACTTTCACCCTGGAAGGTGGGATCTCAGCCAAATAAAGGGATATTTGAGGTTATTTGGACCTACAAACAAAGCCTAACATATGGCATGATCAGCTGAATGCTTTGTCAGCATGTCAACAATGCCAAACATTCAATTTACACCATTAAGCCTTCCTCTTTCACCATGCTCAACAAACCAGCTTGCTTGCACACTAGGGCTGGTCTCTGTAGGAAATTTTCAGTGATTACTGATGTCCACTACAGAACCATCATTATAATGTACTTTCTCAATCATAAGTCCCATAAAAAGGCTAGTGAAAGTCATCTCTGTACTGATTCCCCCACCACCACCTGGTGTGTTCTGGAATTAATGTGTACTGGAAAGCTGAAAATGGCATTGAGGTCAATCTGGCACTTGTGGGCATGAAGAACCAACCAATCCCCTACTAACTGGTACATTTCCACCAATGGGAAACTGACACAATGACTGGGGGAGGTAAGTCCTTCCCTTGGACTCTGGATGTCACTATGTAGGTTGGTCAGACTGTGCTTGGAGTTGAATAGTGGATGACTTTCAATGGATGATTTGGGTATATGATACCAGTGGTAACAGCCCAGGGTAGATAGTACATAATCATCTGTACCCTGCCTGCTCTGTAGCCTATCCCTGATATACCACCAGGACTGTAAAGAAGGGGATTGCCTCACCCCAACATTCAAACAAGCTTCCCATTGGTGGAAATGCACCAGTTAGTAGGGGATTGGTTGGTTCTTCATGCCCACAAGTGCCAGATTGACCTCAATGCCATTTTCAGCTTTCCAGTACACATTAATTCCAGAACACACCAGGTGGTGGTGGGGGAATCAGTACAGAGATGACTTTCACTAGCCTTTTATGGGACTTATGATTGAGAAAGTACATTATAATGATGGTTCTGTAGTGGACATCAGTAATCACTGAAAATTTCCTACAGAGACCAGCCCTAGTGTGCAAGCAAGCTGGTTTGTTGAGCATGGTGAAAGAGGAAGGCTTAATGGTGTAAATTGAATGTTTGGCATTGTTGACATGCTGACAAAGCATTCAGCTGATCATGCCATATGTTAGGCTTTGTTTGTAGGTCCAAATAACCTCAAATATCCCTTTATTTGGCTGAGATCCCACCTTCCAGGGTGAAAGTCAAAAAATTGTCCCAATGAGGTGTCATTTTCATTTGGTTATTCCATCACCTATTTCCATTCAAATATTATGTAATATGGCTCATTAGAAAGCCATGACCAAGGGCTTCAATCCATCCACCAAGATCATGAACTGGATCACAGTATTCCACTAGCTACACTGTGATTAGTGAAAATGGAGCAAACATTGGGACAATTTTTTGAGCCACTGTAACACCAACATTTGGCAGGGGCACAATATGAAGATTCAGCAGTAATGTGTCAGATCTCACAAAACTTGCTGCATGGGACTTCAAAGATATCTTGCAAGTGAGTTCTATCAAGCAATTGCTTCAGCTGTTCTGATGCTGCTTCACTAGTGCATCATCCCTGTCATGGATGGATTACTCCCAGAACTGTTCAATGGCATGGTCTTGAACCTCTTATTTGAACTTGCTACATGGCATGCATTTGGAAAACTTTGTATGCACACAGAGACAACTCTTTTTCATTTCGACAATAGTACAACTTGGCTGGGGAACAACATATGCAAGTTTGCCAATGAATGCTGCCCAGCATTCAAGACATATGACCTCCCTCGTGAAACAGCAGTGTGTGTTTGTCGCCAAGGTTCGAAGATGGCAAGAGCATCACTAACAGCCTCTAACATTGGAAGTATGGTATCTGGGGGGGCGCAAGCAATGCTCTTTCAACTTGGCAACATACAAATTACATGCACTAGGTGATTATGTTGATACTATCAGACTCTTTGGCACAACAGATAACTACTCCATGCAAGTCATAAGTAATGAAATCCATGGTCAAAGTCCAGTCTTGTTCAATCAGAGTTTTAGGGTGAACTGGAGCATTGGCACATCAAACAGTTCTATTCAAGGACAAACAAGATAGCTTTTGCATGTGGAATTGCCTGGCACCAACACCATGAATGGCTATTGCATATCATGCAGGAGCAAAATACCTGACTCCAGGATAGCATGGACGAACCACTGCCAAAATGCTTGCCAGAAGTGCACTATCAGATCAGTCAAAGTCAGAAAGATTACTATGACATTGCAGCATTCTTATCGACACATAAAAATGACCTTGCTCTCAAGGTAAGTCTGCTACATGTACTGCATTGTCTAGCGTCAAGTGTAGATGTTGCATTACTAGGACTTTCTTCCCTGGCTGAAGGCTCACTCGGATGACTGCTGGGCAATGAAACAGCTGATGGTGAAGAACAAGAGTTCACACAAATTCAACATCGTGCCCTAGTAATTATCAAGGACCGTCTCTACCAGCACAAAGTTCTGTGCATAAATTACACTACATATGACCTCCATAGAGACCAGGACTCGCTCAACCCACGTACACATGCTGGCATCATGGTTCTATCCCATGAAACTGAGGAGAACCCACATCCACACTGGTACACACGTATCATTGCAATCTTTCACCTTGACATCCAATTCAATGGGCCTGAGCTCGATGATCACTCTACCAAGCACATTGATGTCCTGTGGGTACGATGGTTTGCATGTGACAAAAACTTCAAGTCTGGCTGGGCAGTATGGCATCTTCCTTGAATCGGCTTTCATCCTCAAGATGACCTTGCCAATGCATTTGGGTTTATCGATCCCAACGATGTTGTTCACACCATACATCTGATCCCTGCTTATCATTTTGGGTGCATGAAAGATCTTTTACCTCCCTCAATTGCTCATTGCAAGCCAGAGAACCATGAAGATTGGGAGTGGTACTATGTCAACATGTAAGTACTGGATATATCCTTTCTATTACTGTGTAACATGATTTTGAAGGTTTGTTGACCATGACATGTTCATGCGGTTTCGTGGTGGGGCAGTGGGACACAAGATGACCTGTGAGGCTATGCACTACCTCCTTTATGACTGAGACAAGCTGGACAGAAGACCCTTTACCCTGGAACATGAGCATGGCATAATAGAAGACACCACAGATGAGTTGATGAACGAGAACGAGGTTGAGGAAGGCACTGACCAGGACAGTGGAGATGCCACCACATCTGAGAGCAAAGATTCCATGTCTGGGGATCTAATTATACCTGACAGTCTGGCTGATGAGATGGAGGAGTATGGATATGGAGACCTGGAGCAGGTTATTGACAAGGAAGGCAATGCAGGTGGCTCGGACTCGGACGACGAAATCCAGGATGTTGATGACAACGAAATCGAGGAGGCCACACATTGATAATTTAATTACAGAAAGTAGCCTCCATTTGTGTAGTACTGTCAAATTTACTGTGTTGCACCCGTTCAATGTTAAGGCTGTACTTACTAACTAGTAGTATATATATACATTTACGAGTCCGAAGTTGGACACTTTCGTTGCCTAGCTAGGCCATGCTAGGCCTCGCAAGGTCTCGCAAGGTCATGCCATGACCTAGTAATGGCCAGCGAGTTCAACGCGCCGCCTTGCGAGGTCTAGTTAGGCCTAGCAGAGATGTATCAGCTTTTGCGAGGCCTAGTTAGGCCATGCTAGGAGCGCCGGATCCTGCCGGGCTCTGCTAGGTCTTGCTAGGTTTGGGCAGTTTTGCTGATGTTATGTGACAGTAGTGTCTCGAAGGAAATTCAACGTTTCGCGGAAATCGCTGTGGACGCTGTGCTGACTGTCGTAGACCTTGAGCGCTGGGATGTCCCTCGTGATCCCATGAGAGGTGACGGAAAAGTCACTGGCAGACAGTACATTCAACGAGGGTGTAAGGACATGTCTCACCACCAAGTGCCATCCATTGTGAAAAGACGCTCAACTTGCTACCCTTAGGCTCCACATCCAGGATGAAGCATAAACTTGACATCGCCAGCGTGGGGAGTTTTTTTTTTAAATTCAAATTCTGGGATTACGAAGAGAAGTTCAAAGACATCATTCAGATGGTGAAAGACACTGGAACCAACCTGGTTATTTGTCAGTATGGTTTTGATGACGAGGCTAACCACCTGTTTACTCGGAATGATTTACCTGCCGTGCGTTGGGTTGGTGGTCCAGAAATTGAGCTAACAAATCCCACTACGCCATCTCGACGATGTCCTCATGTAAGTCGATCTCCGTCCTCACGCAAGGCGCATCGTATCTCGGTTTGAAGACCTTATTCCGCAGAAGCTCGGAAAACTTATTCAGTTCGCGAATTAATGTTTGGTACGAGATGTTAATACCGTGCTGTCACCGTTGTTGTCCGGGGATCAAATAAAATGGTAGGATATCTATGAAGGTGAGCACTGCGACTGATAGACATTTTGAGATCGTCGACGAGCCAACGCTGCAGGATGCTCCCTGCACAATTTGCAACCTCGTTGCCAACAGTCGTGTCGCTTACGTTGGTAGGGCGGTCCACATCAACGGCTCCATAGTAGTGTCAAGAGCTGCCAATGAGGTTTGCGCCAGGTGATCTGATCTACATGACTTTTTAAAAAGAAAAACCATCGATAGGCACGTCTTTGCCTCCACTCTAGACACTATTCCACTAGTGAGGCCCATTCCCCACTCTTGTGATCGGAGAAGTCACGGAGTTAACAGGCCAGTAAAGAAAGAAAGATCATAACATTAACTTACCCTTGTAAGCTACAGTCCACCACCAGAAAATAATGATACAAAAAATGGTCCAGTTGGCCCTTCTTGCAGTAACGAAATGTGATATTGCATGGTCTGGTCTGGTAGTGGGATCAACTGGAGCCCTGATGAGTGTTAGATAGGCATGTACCATTCACTACTCATCCCGTACAGTTCCAGTCATTTGATCCACCATTGATGCAAGTCTTGCCATTTTACGAAAAGACGCTGCAGTAGTAACGTTGGGGGACCAGCGGAACACGAGCTCAGGCTCCGGTGGGCCATCTTTCTCCATCTTGTAAACAACAAATGACAAACCGATTCCACCAATGGCGTAGATTGTGGAGAAGTTTGTTGCAGCAAAGCGCTCCTCGATGTATGCAGCCAATTCTTCCTTGACCCTCCGCCTTCCAGCTGGCGTATTTTCAGCAGGCCTTTTCAATTCCACTACGACGACAATATCCTCTTCATGGTGTGCAGCTTTGACTACCATAAAGTCAGGCCTGGCGCCTCTCCCCGCCTCAGAGACTTGACTCCATAGCCGAGTTCCCAGGGAAAGCGTGCAGACAGAACACCACACTACACCGTCCGTGCGATGAGACGACATGGACGACAGCCACTATACAGTTTTATTAGATAATCTGTTCACACACGATAGGTTATTTACGAAACTTCGTCTGCTCATTGCTATCTTCTTACCTTTGCCCTCCAATCGATACCACCAATTCTCACCACTCTTGCAGTGAACGGGCGCAGCCGGCACGAATTGGTGTAAACAGTCTGGCTTTAAACCATGATTATGGTTCTGTGAGACGACTTATCTTCTTTCTCTTCTATGACTGCTACTTGAGTCACCAAGTGACAGTTCTAGAAGAGAAAGAAGATAAGGAGACAGGAACCTCAAAATATCAGCTGCTCCTAACACGTACACAGAGTGCACGCCTGAGGGGCAAGCCACAGCCTGACCTTCCAAGGAGTGGTATTGGAGCATTCGATTCTGCGAATTAGCCAAGTTTGTGTCTACTTGGCTATGGAGTATCTAGCACCATCGAGGTGGAGGTCGATCGATACGATGTCTTTGTCATGTCCAACTGGATGTCTGCCCATACATATTTCATCTAATGGACAGTCTCTACAGATGGTGACTGAATAGATTGTCTAGAGATAGTTGCAGAGGAAAGGTCATGATAGACAGCACTGGGCTAGGTGACGGGTATAGGAGTGGTACAGGGGTGGGTCAGGTCGTCTTGATCACCGAAATAATTCAGCAGGTTTTATTTACAAGTTTGTGGTGCCAGAGTCTGGTATGTATGTATCGTTTCAATCACGATTGCCGTTGATCATGCTTGCAACTTCGATCATACCTCTTGCACGAACACTTGATGATAATATGTAGGTTTATTGGTGGTAGTTGATATCCCACATTCCTGCACACCATCGGTAGTCACTTGGTCAAGCATCTGTCCATGAAAACTACTCCACCTCCTGCGTCCCACGAGGAACCACTCTAATCGACCAACGGACAAGTACAACTGCAAGACTATGATGATAGCAATGACATGATGAATGCGATACGACAGTGAAATCGTGAAAAATATCGAGGGGGGACGCCGAATGGAAACGTAGGCTTCAGCAGACTTGCCGACCATCGTCCCACCCTTCATCATTCTCCGAGTCTAACGGTGGCAGCCCTTGTAGCGCCGCACGCACATTGGCCTCCGCATCGTCCGAAGAGATCAAGGATGTGATCCTCTCGAGAATCAGGTCCTGAACGCCAAGTCGGCCATCGAACTGCCCAATGTCTTCGTGAACGTTCCGCATCCATGACGATTCATAGTAAGCTTTGAAAGCCAGCTTAATCGCTCTGCGAGTAAGTTTCTTCCCCCTTGCGTCAGCGGTGAGCAGAAACAATATCTCTAGAACGTGTGTTAAATCGACGATGTAAGCCATGAACTTTTGGTGAACTTTTTGTCTAGAAGAACATGTATCACTTGACGCTTTGAACATGGTTTAAGTTCTACGTACAGACGCTGGTATGTTTCATAGGCCCATGTGACAAGGATTAAGCAGGCAAGAAATGGCAGGGCCACGGGCGCTAGGGTCAGCAGCGGAACGGGGTTCCTTGGGGCTCCTTGAGCTAGTTACATGACAATTTGCATAGCAGCACTTACATGGAAAACGTGTCGCTACGTGGGAGGGGGTCGCTGCTGTCGGTAGTTGTCCTAACCGGTGCATCAAGTTCCCCAACCATGCTCGTCATCAAGTTTCGAAATTCTTTGCTATCCAAATGCTTCGAGGAAGATATCAGTATGCCCTGTAGAGTTTGGTAGTAAGGTAACAATGCTCACGTTGTCAAGATCATAAAAATTCCAGACTAGCACGATGTCGGTGTGTATGACACCAAGACAGTTCAGCATTTTGTAATTCTGGAAATTTGCGCTAGAAGCCAATGCTCTCCAATATCCTTGCAATGAGATATAAGCAATCTATTAATGTATCGCTTCATACTAATCAGGACTCACTTTGCTTCCCGACTCTGTATGAGAATCGATTCAGAATAGATGACATGATCGTAAAAAATGAAACTTACTCGATTGACAGCTCGATCTTCAATGTAGGCAACATTCGTTGTGCCCCTGCGGCAGCCAAATGCACTGGCGATACTGTATTTCCCGGAGCGCTGAAGATTTTCGATACCTTTCCCTGAGTGAGGTTTATCAGCTCTTCGAGCCCTCGCTCGGTCTTGCGTTTCGCTAGTGGTGTCTCGGGTGAATAGTAAAAGGGAACCGAAGGAATGATACCCACAGCTAACTGCAACATGTGCAATGTCTGCAGCACCCGTGAAGTCCAGAATCGGCTCTATGCAGTACGCTTGTAAATATCGTTTTGCCTCTGCTTCGGGGTCTGCTGCCTTCTGCTTTCGCACGAAGCTTAGAAGCCTGTCATACTTGGTAAACACCACTATGGTGGGCGCTAGCAGCAATCAGTAAACAGAAGCGAAAAGAGTGCGTTTGCTCACTATTCCCCAAGGCTTCCTTCCCTTCTTTCAAGAATGCTTCCACGCCGTCCTCCAGAAGCCGTTCACCGTACCTTAGAATCGGTATTTGGAAACACAGCCTATCGTGTACATCCATTATCCGAATGTTCAATTGGCTATTGCAGAAGGACATACCAGACCGCATGAAGTTGATCTTTGACATCTTGCATTTTCTTCCTCTGTTCTATAAAGGACTTCACCACGTCATAGTTGCTGCCTTCTGCTGGTTCAAAACCGCGGCTGTCATGCAAGATGAATCTGTTGTTTTCTTCTGAAATGAGTTCCTTTTCGATAGCTGCCTGGCCTGGTCGACCTTTTGAAACTTGCTATGGACCCCGTTAATGTTAGATAAGATTGAAAAATCTTGGGCTACTCAACCGCAACTTCCAGACCGAAGATTCGGTTGATCAGAGACGACTTCCCCACACCTGACTACAAGGATGCTGTCATTGGGATTTGCACCAGTGACAGACGTAAGCTCACGTTACCTTTCCAACTACCAAGACTCGAAAGCTATCGCACATAGATGAAACAACTGTCAGAACGTGGGGATTGGGCACTCACCGAGGACATATATCAATCAGTTCTTGAGTGGTCGATTGCAAATCCTCGGATTTTGGAGGCACAGATGTGCCTGGACTGTAAATTGTACTAATATCCTGAAAGCCCTTTATACATCACGATTTATCTGGTAGCAGCGGTTTCTTCACTTACGGTCTGCACCACGGCCAACTCCTTGGTATTTGGTTGTTGACTCTCGGTTTCTGCCGGGGAAGGTGAGACTCCGTTCGGAACTGTATTCTGCAAGCCCCTTATCAGGACCCATCTGGTGATATTTATTATTCACGTACGGCTATTGCGGTCTGGGACACGAATCCGAGGGTAATGAGTATCTCACTCCGTTTCTGCCGAAACACTGCACGGTTCTCAGCAATCGAAGGAATGATGCCCACAGTGCAACATACCCTGTCTTTCCAATCTGGAGAGAACATCAGCCGAACTGATCGTGAAGGTTTCGGAGGTAGGGTGGCGCCAGAAATGGAGGCGCGACTTCTTTCGGCATACGGAAATGGAGAGTGGCGTCGCAGCGAAAGTCCTACCGTGGGTCAGTGAAGGGCTTAAGGAGTGCAGTTGACATGTAGTTATAAGGAGACTGACAAGGGTACGTCAAGGTCTTTGCGAAAAGTGCCGTTCCGCAGCTGGCTTCGAGGTATGGTGTATGCTTTGCCATTGATGGTGAGCTCGACGGATTTGACGTCTTTTGCGTCTTCTAACCCGATATCTGGCCACAATGTTAGTCCTCTGAAGACATATGCGACCTCGAAGTCGTACAGGATAACTGTAGGGGCAAAGACATGGCAGTAGGATGGTGGAAGACCAGGGAAGAGTGCTGGATTCCTGTGTAGTTGTATAGTACTTCGCATGCTGTTCTCCGGCGCCCAAGAAGTTTAGCCTACCAGCACTGCACCGAGTTGTTGGCCGCCACGCTGCCACGTGTGTTTATTGTTCTGCATACGTTAGTCCGTAGTTGTCATGAGGACATGAAAGCATCAGACAACGAGTCAGGTAACTTTACCGTCATCAGCGCTGTTGGACCCACCCGAGGACAAGAACATTATGTATACCTCCCGAGCCACTGTACTTATGTGACAATGGCCGGAAAAGGTTGTTCTTTGTGTGTCGTGCGTGTAACTCCACCGGAGCCCGCGAAACCCCCGCCTACAGCCAGCGAACTCCCACCACTTTTTCTCAGTCTCCGACTCGGAGCTGCCTATTCCACTCCATCAGTCACTAATACTACTTATCACGGGGCGTGCCTGGATGACATCCTTATACATCATTACGGAGGAATCCGAGGTGCAGTCAACGAGCCCTCCCCAACCAATTCCCAACCCTCCAAGTTGATAGAAGCAAAGCCTTTCCGTCAAGCTCCACCGAAGAAGCAAGGCGTAAGCATGCCAGTACATTAAGATCATGTCCTGATATCATTACGGATGAGCTCAATTCCTGCCCTGAAGACTGAATCTAGCTAGGTCATTGAGGTGCCCCGACGATCCACGCCGTACGATGTCTACTACCACCACCATCGATGCCACGGAGCAGGCAAGTTGGACATGGGTAGTTCCAGCCTCGTCCACAGGCAACACCCACGGGAGAGCCCTTCCAGCGGGACAGGGTTTCGACCCACCGTGTAAAATGCGCCCGACTTTGCGCTCATGTAGAACAGAGATTTGAGGTCAGGTCGAATATGGTACATGCCACTTATGTGTCCTACTAGTAAGCCAGCTCAACTAGCTACTGGCGATGATGCCGATCCTAGTGCATGCTGTGTCAGATATCGACGGCGATGCTGATCCTTGTGCAGGCTGTGTACTGCAGCAAGTCTTATCTATGTCTTCCGATCTCCCTGCAGGCCTCCGTTCGTGCACCTCTTCACGGGGTTTGCCGGTAGGAAAGTGAGGCTTGGATTCATCACAGGAAGGTATGCAAGATGCGGGTGGTAAGGTGGACGGTGTGTACATAGCACTGTAAAACAAATGAGGCATGTCCAGAACCGACTTTCAACTGCCCTTGGTCATATTGTCAACAGATAAGCTCATCCAAGTCACCTATAAGGTGGAAGTACATACTGTATAGCGAGATAGCGGCAGTGGTGACATTACTGTGGTACAACAGGAAAACTAGCGAAAGCACACAAAGCATCAAAAAAGTACAGAATGAATACAAAGGTTTCACTGAGAGGCTTCTTGGTCCGCCCACTCTTCGTCTCCCTCGGAGTCACCTGGCGGCATCCTTCCGCGCATACCTTCCACTGCCCTAGATACTCGAGCCTCTCTATTGGCTGGAGAGATCATGGATGTAATCTTGTCGAGAACCACATCACGAGCCGCAGTCGAACATTGGAAAGACCTAATGTCCGTGTGAGCTAGCCTCATCCATTCCGATTCATTGTAGGCTTTGTATGCCAGCTTAATTGCCTTGCGAGTAAGCTTCTTTGCCCTCATGTCAGCTGTGAGTGAGAACAGTATTTCCAATATGTGTGTTAAGTCAACAATGTAAGCCATGAACTTGGTGTGAAAACCTTGTCTGAAGGGGTATGAATCATTTGACGCTCTCAATTATCATAAAAGTGCCACGTACAGCCGTTGATATGTTTCATAAACCCACTTGCCAAGGATGACGAAAGCATTTAATGGGAGGATTACAGGTGCTAGAGCGAGGAGAGGGAGACCCCTTGATGCGCCACAATTCTCCTTGAATTTCTCACGCGGCAAGTTCTAACAGCACTTACCCGTCTAATGAGTTAGAGCGAAGGGACTGGGGAGTTGACCCGGCCGGTGCATCAACTCTCTCAACCATATTCATCAGCAAGGCTCGAAATTCTGTACTGGTCAAATACTACAAGAGAGATGTCAGTACGTCATAGCAAAGCTCACTGTTTGGGGAACAAGCCTCACATCGCAAGGATCATAAAAATTCCAGACCGACACGATGTCAGTGTGTATGACATAAAGGCAATCCAGCATTGTATAACCCCGGAAATTGGCACTGGTACCCAGTGCCTTCCAGTATCCTTGTAAATAGATGAGCCATCAAATAAACCGTTCGGGCCCTCCAGACTCACTCTGCTTGCCTACGCTGTTTCACAAGCAAGTCAAACTATATACACTAATGCAATGGACGACGCTTACTCGATCGATAAATCAACCTTCAATTTAGGTAACATTCGTTGTGCCCCTGCGGCTGCCAGAGGCACTGCCGATACTTGATTCTCTGGGGAAGTGAAACTCATCGATACCATGTCCTGAGTGAGGGTTATCAGGTCCCTAAGACTCTGCTCATACTTGGGCTTCGCTGGTAGCGTTTACTGAGCGGCAGACCGGAATCGGAAAGTTAAAGCTCACAGCTGACTGCAACATTTGAGATATTCTTGTCTCCCGTAAAGTCCTGAATTGGCTGGATGCAGTACTCTTGCATATATCGTTGCTCTGCTTCAGAATCCCCGGCCTTTTTTTGCCGCATGAAGCTCACGAGCCGATCGTATTTGGTGAATACGATGATGGTCGGGGCTGACAGCAGTGGGTATACAGGAAATGAGACAACGATATAACTGCTCACTCTTTCCTAGGACTTTCTCCCCTATTTTTAAGAACGCTTCTGCAGCGTCCTCCAAAAGTCGTTCACCGTGCGTTGGGATGGGTATCTGAAAGCACAACCTATCATATAGATTCGTTCGTCAAAACCTCCAAGGTGGCTATCTCACAACGACGTACCAGACCGCATGAAGTCGATCTTTGATATCAGGCATTTCCTTTCTCTTCTCTATGAATGACTTCACGGTTTCATAGTTACCACCATCACCGGGCTCGAACCCTTTGCTATCGTGCAAAATGAGTCTGTCGTTCTCTGGTGAAGTAAATTCCTTTTCGATGTCTGCATCCCCTGGTTTGTCCTTTGCTACGTTCTGCAGCAGTCGTCAGCGCTAGGCAGAGGCTCACGTTATTAAACGACTCAACCGCAGTAGCCACACCGAAGATTTGATTGATCAGAGTAGATTTTCCAACACCTGACTGTAGGGACATCCTTTTTTCAGAACGTACCCGAGTGACAGCACGCATAAACAAGTTACCTTCCCAACTACCAAGACTCGGAAACTAGTACATAGCGATGAATGATACCGAAGGGTCCGAAGTCGATACTCACCGAGGACATTGTTCAATGAGGTCTTTAGTAGTTGGCCGTAGACCTTCGCGATTGGTAGGTGCAAGTGCACTCGCAGATGCAGATGTATTGGGAGGCACGGTCGTGCCTGCACCCCGAACTCTATCATCCTAGTTGCCACATATCAGGACTTGTCCAGTAGCGTGGGCTGCCCACGTACAGCTGATATCGGGTGAGTAACAACTGGCTGCTCGATGGTTGGTTGTAGTGCCCCAGGGTTGGCGGGCAGCATTGTGCCTGCACTCGAAGCCGTACCCTGTAAACCCTCCGTCAGCACTCGTCGTATAACGTCTGTTATTTGCGTACCTCTGGCGGGGTTTGGGGTAGGAAGACGAGCTTGATGGACATTTTTCCCCATTGGTGAGAAGACTCTGAGCAGATGTCAAGATCCCAAAGAACGGTATATATGGTGGAGTTTACCTTGCCCGTTCAGCTTGCGCAGAACATCATCGGAGCGGATTACGACAGTTTCTGGACCCGTTTGGCCACAACAAGAGAACAGCGGCTTCTTTGGGTTGACAGAGAGAGAGAGCTGCTCTCGTTCCAACGTCCTATTGTGGGTCAGTCGCGAATTTGGCAGCTGGAATCGACGCGCAGCTCAAAAGGTACCGACAATGGTTTATCGAATTTTTTTGAGAAAGTGCTGCTCTTCTCTGGACTTTGAGAGATGGGGTATTCAGCGCCATTAAGTTGGAGGGCGATAGATTCTGCGTCTTTTGCGTTCTGCAGCTCGATATCTGTCCACGAGTGTTTTGTGAAGTCAGCCTCCAGGAATTCGGTAGCTGAAAGCTTTAAGCCGTACAGGATAGTCTCAAAGGCAAAGCCATTGGAGCGGGCTGTGGGGCGACTCTTGCAGGAAGGGTGAGGAAGTTGGTGCAAGTCGCACGGCGCCCTTAGCGGGCGCCTGAGTCTTGCCTTCATACTAAGAAGAGAACACGCGACCGCGCCTCGTGCCATTCTCCCCCGTTGTAGGTTATGTAATAGGCCTTTAGCTTTAGAGTAGATCGATTTCGAATACCAATTACCAGCTCAGGCGATGGCTTACTGTCTCTCTGTCTCTCTGACGGGAATGGGCATCATGTCTCATGGGTAACGGAGGCTGGTTGGATCCAGCACAATTCTGCACAGAGGCTGGCGCGAGAGCGAAAGCTCCGTTCCTGGCTGTGACGCTACGTACTACCGCGATCCTACGGGGCCCCGATTCTACCTTTCCATCTTCTCATCGAAATGGGGAACCCTTCGGCTTCTCCTTCGAGGCTCACCGCTTCTGTGAGTCTTTCAAGCGTCTGCTGTCGTATCTAAGAGATAACTCTTGACCAGGAGACCACCGAATGGTGACGGAAAGGCGAACATCCAGATCAGACCTTCGGCCATGACACCCACTTTCTCAAATCCCAAATGGACACGCGTGAAAGTATCACGACCGCATCGTTAATGGAGGTATGATCTAGGTTCTACCATTATATTGGATCGCGGCAAAATTTCGCGAGCGTCTTCGGGTCTAGGGCCGCGAAACCCCAGACCAGCTTCAACAGGGATTCGGCATCTCGCTTTCATTGATATCGCATGTGGTGCACTTGAAGCCGCATGGCACCCGAGGCCGTCTGAGCCTGCCTCGCTACTGAGAGAACACGCGACGCATCTCGTGCTCTCCTCACCACGGTTCGTTTTGGGTTAGGAGTCGTGTTGACTGGGAAGCGGGCGGCTGCCGATTATCTACAGCTCAGAGGATGATACTTTGTTATCGCTACTTGCTGCAGGTCTCCATCGACACAAAGTTCTCTCAATTCGTTCCGTCAAGGACACCGCAGAGCCTGCGTGAAGCTATGTACGCCCCTTTTTTACGGACGAAGCCGATGCAATCCCACATGACCTCACCCTCTCTTCCGCGATTCACCTTTGTTATCTTCTCAACTGTTTAGCCAAGGCCTCAACTCTTTCCCCAGCAACCTCTACACCACAGGTGCCTGGCGAATTTGACACTATTTATGTGGTCACGCTGTAAGATGGGGTACAACCGAGTAGTGTACGCTGTATACCGGAATAAGTGGCTCGACTTATGCGCATAGATCTCCTTGCTAGCTTCTGTACGAAAATCTCTCTGTGTACTACAAACAGATGAAGCGTTTGGCAATCCAGTTACCGATATTCAACTGCCCGAAGATTGACGTTGTCTGTTAAAGACACACTTGATTCAAGTCAGCTACAAGGTATGAATACAGCGAGATAACGGTAGGGGTAGTATCACTATTGTACAACAGGGAAACTAGCGAAAGTACATAAAGCGTTGGGAACAGGTACCAAATCGATACGCAAGCTTCACCGAGAGACTTCTTGGATCCCCCACTCTTCGTCTTTCTCCAGGTCGATTGGTGGTATCCTTTCGAGTGCCCTAGCCACCCGATCCTCCCTGTCACTGGAAGGGATCATGCATGTAATCTTGTAGAGAACCTCGTCGCGCGCCGTAGTCGGACGTCGGAAATACCTAATGTCCGTGTGGGTATGCGTCATCCATTCCGATTCAAAGTAGACTTTATATGCATGCTTAATCGCCGTGCGTGTAAGTGGCTTTGCCCTTATGCCAGCCGTGAGTGCGAATAGTATTTCAAGTACGTGAGTTAAATCAACGATATAAGCCATGAACCTCGTGGGAGCGTCTTGTCTGAGAGGTTGTGAGTCACTTGAATATGTAAGTATCATGCTAAGAGTGCTACACACAGTCGTTGGTATGTTTCATAAACCCACTTGCCAAGGGTTACGCAGGCATTAAATGGCAGGATTACAGGAGCTAGACCGATGAGAGGGGGACCACTTGATGCACAGAGATTCTCCTTGAGTTTGTTACATGAAAAGTTTCAACAACAGCACTTACCCAGATAACGTGTCACTGCGAGGCAGAGGGGCATTTGGCTCGACTGCTGCATTAACTCTCTCGACCATATACATCATCATGTTTCGGAATACTTCATGATTCAAATACTGGAGAAATGTCAATACATCATAGCAAGGCTCGCTGCTAAGGTAACAACACTCACTTCACAAGGATCATAAAAATTCCAGACTAACACGATGTCAGTGTGTATGACACGAAGGCAATCTTTCATTTTAAAACCACGGAAGTTTGTGCTGGTCCACAGTAACCGCCAGTATTCTTGTGAAGGGATAAGTCCTCAGCTAAATCGTTTCAGGCTCGTAGGACTCACTCTGCTTTCCTACTCTGTTTGACATGCAAGTCAAGATATATACGCAATCACAATGAACGAGGCTTACTCGATCGATAAGTCGACCTTCAATCTGGGCAACATTCGTTGTGCCCCTGCGGCTGCCAGAGGCACTGCCGATACTTCATTCTGTGAGGAGGCGAAACTCTTGGATACCTGTTCCTGAGTGAGGCTTATCAGGTCCTTAAGGTGTTGCTCATATCTGGGCTTCGCTGGTAGCGTCTGGACTGAGGGCTAGAACGGAATCAGACGCGTAACACTCACTGCTGACTGCAACGTGTGCAATGTCCTTCCGTCCCATGAAGTCCTGAATTGGTTGAAGGCAATCCTCTTGCAGATATCGTTGCGCTGCTCCAGGATCGCCGGGGATTCTCTGCCGCATGAAACTCATAAGGCGGTCATACTTGGTGAATACGATGATGGTCGGGGCTGACAGCAGTTGGTATGTTGGGACTAGAGACAACAATATAACTGCTCACTATTCTCCAGGACTTTCTGCCCTATTTTTAAGAACTCTTCTGCAGCGTCCTCCAAAAGTCGTTCACCATGCGTTGGAATGGGTATTTGAAAACAAAACCTATCATATAGGTTTGTCAGTCGTCAGTCAAAACCATCAAGGTGGCCATCTCGGAACGACATACCAGACCGCATGAAGCTGATCTTTGACATCAGGCATTTTCTTCCTCTTCTCTATGAATGACTTCACGGTTTCATAGTTACCGCCATCACCTGGCTCGAAACCTTTGCTATCGTGCAAAATAAGCCGGTCGTTCTGTGGTGAAGTAAATTCCTGTTCGATGTCCGCTTCCCCTGGTCGGTCCTTTGCTACGTGCTGTGGTCGCCGTCAGGGTCAGGTAGGGACGAAGGTTTTCAATTACTCAACCGCAGTTGCCACACCGAAGATTCGGTTGATCAGAGTGGATTTTCCAACACCTGACTGTAGAAGTTCTCGATCTTAGAACCTTCCTGAGTGACAGCACGCATACACAAGTTACCTTCCCAACTACTAAGACTCGGAAACTGTTGTATAGCAATGAGAGGGATACTAAAAAGTCAAAAAGTCGATACTCACCGAGGACACTGTTCAATGAGGTCTTTGGTAGTTGGCCGTAGACCTTCGTCATCCGTAGGTGTCGGTGTGTCGGGAGATGCAAGCGCATTGGCAGGTGCACGTATATTGACAGGCGCAGTTGAGCGCGCACTCGGAGTTGCATCTTGCTAGCTTCTATCTATCAGGACTTGTCCAGCAGAGTGTGCTTCCCACGTACGGCTGATGTTGAATGGATAGCAACTGATTGCTTGGCGGTTGGTTGTGAAGCCTTGAGGTTTGCGGGCCCTGGTACACCTGCACTGGGAGTCGAAAGCTGTAAACCTTTCGTCAGACTCATTTCGTGTAACACCTGTTATCTGCGTACATCTGGCTGGGTTTGGGGTAGGAACCTGAGCTTGATGGATACTTTGTTCCACTCGTGCAGAAACTCTGCAAAGTTCAGGAGCCTAAAGAACAGTACATACGCCACAATATACCTTGCCCATTTAACTTGCGCAGAACCTCATCGGAGTGGATTGTGACGGTTTCCGCATCCGCCCGGCGAAACCGCTGCTTCCTTCGGTTTACACAGAGAGAGAATTCCGTTGTCAATGCCCTATCGTGGATCAGTACTGTCAGTCAATGACTCGAACTTGACAGGTGAAGTTGATACGGGGCTGAACGAAAGATACCGACAATGGTTGATGAAAATCTCGGGAGAAAGTGTCGCTCTTCTCTTGACTTCGAGTGATCGGGTAATCAACGCCATTGACTTTGAGGAAGACGGATCTTATATCTTTTGCGTTCTGCAGGTCGATATCTGCCCACAAGTATTTCGTGAAATCAGCCTCTAGGATCTGGTATCTGATTGTCTCAACTCTCACAGGACAGCTTCAGAGGCGAAGCCATTGCAGCGGGCTGTGGGGCGACCACAGGAACAGTGAAGGAACCAGTACCAGTGCAAGTTGCATGGCGCCCAAGTCTTGCCTCAACAGTACTGAGAGAACCCTCCACCGCGCCTCGTGCCATCAACTCCGTACATATGTAGGCAGGAGATCGATTATCGATTGCTATCTCAGAGGACCGCAGTCACTGTCGTGATCCACAACCACTCTGGACCTTCCACTTCTACGGGCACAAAGTCTCATTCATCCAATGCGTTCCATCAATCCCCGTCAGAGACGTAGCGCCGAGCGTGCGTGAAGCTACCCTCGTTTTTTTTACGGACGAAGCATCCAATTCAACTTTACTATCTTCTCAGCTCACCGGTTTCGTTAGTCTTTCAGGCGCCTGCTATCGTGCCCCGGGGATAACTCGCGGAAAGAAGCTCACTGAATGACGACGAAAAGATGAACACCTGTACTAGGAACCTAGGTGGATGTACGGGACAGCATAGCAGCTTTTCAGCCCTCCAAGGCGACCAAAGCGAAGAGCTTCGATTAAGCTCGTACGTTGTGAGCGTGCCAGATCAAGGTTATGACCGTCAAGTATCCATTACGGACGAGCTCTCCTAAGGAGTTCCCCCTCAATAGCTAGGCCACTTATGACCTTCCACGGTGGACGATGTCTACTACCATCGACGTCCAGGATTTCAGTGGAGAAGTTCCTGTAAGCCAAGCCACAGTACATAATGTGTCCTGTCATAGACACGCATTTGATGATCTCTCAGGGGGCTGCTCAGCGAGGATGCTGCGGAGCAGAAAAGCTAGTCACGGGTCATGTGAACTCCGCGATCAGGACCTCGTAGGAGACACTTCGAGTCAGGCACTTCCATCGAGGCAGGGTTTCGACCCGCCGTGGAAGTGCGCCTTGTTTTTACTCTCATGAGAAATAGAGATTTGAGGCGACGTATTTGTAGACTGATTTATTCATCCTAGGAAGCTCGTTCAACTAACCACTGACGATGATGCTAATCCTAGTACAGGCTATGTGGTGGATAGTGACGGTGAGGTACAGAAGTAAGTGACCCATTCTCTCATCTGCGTCTCCTCGTCTCCTTGCAAGCCTCTGTTTATGAACCTTACCATGGGGTTTACTGGTAAGAGAGTGACGCTTGGACTTGTCAGGACAGTACGCAAGATACGGGTTGCGAGGTGGACAGTGTATACGTAGGTGTTGTAAACAGATGAAGTGTTTGGCACGCACAGTACCGACGATAAACTGCCTAAGAACTTACTGTCAAAAAACACTTAGTACTGTAATGCAAGTCAGCTACAAGGTGTGAATACAGCGAGATAGTGTGGTACAACATAAAAGCCAGCGAAAGTACACAAAGCATCAAAAAAAGGTACTAAATGAATGCACAGGCTTCACTGGGAGGCTTCTTCGTCCACCCACTCTTCGTCTTTCTCCAGGTCAACTGATGGCATACTTTCGCGTATACTTGCGATCGCCCTAGATACTCGAGCCTCCCTACCGTCTGAAGAGATCATAGATGTAATCTTGTCAAGAACCACATCACGAGCCGTACTCCAACATTCGAAGGACCTAATATCCGTGTGGGTGAGGTTCATCCATTCTGATCCACAGTACGCTTTGTATGCCAGCTTAATCGCCGTGCGTGTAAGCTTCTTTGCCGTCATGCCTGCAGTGAGTGAAAATAATATTTCCAGCACGTGTGTCAAATCAACGATGTAAGCCATGAACTTTGTGGGAACGCCTTGTCTGAAAGGTTATGGGTCATTTGACGCTCTGGGCATCGTAGGAGTGCCACGTACAGTCGCTGGTATGTTGCGGAAACCCACTGGCCAAGGGTAACGAAAGCACTTAATGGCAGCATTACAGGAGCTAAAGCAACGAGAGGGACACCCCTTGGTGTGCAGCGATTTTCTTTGAGTTTGTCACACAAGAAATGACAACAATAGCACTTACCCGTCTAGTGTACCACTGCGAGAGGGCTGATGGTTTGACCCGGCCGTTGCGTCAACTTTGTCCACCATGTTCATCATCAAGTTTCGAAAATTTTCACTATCCAAATACTGTAAGGGGTCAGTAGATCATACCCAGGTTCGCTGCTAACGGAATAATGCTCACTTGGCAAGGATCGTAAAAATTCCAAACCAACACGATGTCAGTGTGTATGACATGAAGGCAGTCCCAGATTGTATAACCCTGGAAATTTGCACTGCTACCCAGCGCCCGCCAGTATCCTTGTAAAGAGATGAGTCATCAGATAAATCGGTTCAGGCTCCCAAAACCTACTCTGCCTTCCTACACTGTTCGACAAGCACGTCAAAATATGGCACTATCGTAATGAATGACACTTACCCGATCGATAGGTCAACCTTCAATGTAGGCAGCATCCGCTGTGCCCCTGCGGCTGCCAGAGGCACTGCCGATACTTCATTCTCTGGGGACGTGAAACTCTTAGATACCTTTTCCTGAGTGAGGCGTATCAATTCCTCGAGCCCATACTCGTGCTTGAGTTTCGCTAGTAGTGTCTAGACTGAGTAGTAGAACAAAACCAGCGGAGTAACGCTCACAGCTGACTGCGACATGTGCAATATTCTTGTCGCCCGTAAACTCCTGAATTGGCTGGATGCAATCCTCTTGCAGATGTCGTAGCACTGCTCCAGGATCGTTGCGCATCCTCTGCCGCATGAAACTCACAAGCCGATCATGTTTAGTAAATACAACTATCGTCAGGGCTGACAGTAGTTAGTACGCTTAAAATCAAACAACAGTATAATTGCTCACTATTGCCCAGGACGTCATTCCTTACTTGTAAGAACGATTCTGCAGCGTCTTCCAAAAGTCGTTCGCCATGCGTTGGAATGGGTATTTGGAAACACAACCTATCATATAGATCCACCCGTCAAAACCCTCAAGGCAGCTGTCTCGGAACGACGTACCAGACCGCGTGAAGCTGATCTTTGATATCGGACATTTTCCTCCTCTTCTCTATGAAGGATTTCACAGTTTCATAGTTTCCACCATCGCCTGGCTCGAACCCTTTACTATCGTGCAAAATGAGCCGATTGTTCTCCGGTGAAGTAATCTCCCTTTCGATGTCTGCTTCTCCTGGGTGTTCCGGTGCTACTTTCTATGGCTGTTGTCAACGCCAGGTAGGGACACGGGCTTTCAACCACTCAACCGCAGTTTCCACACCAAAGATTCGGTTGATCAAACTGGATTTTCCAACACCTGACTGTAAGGATACCCGATGTTAGAACCAACCCGAGTGATGGCACGCATATACATGTTACCTTCCCAACTACTAAGACTCGGAAACTATAGCAGAAGATTGAGAGACGCTGAAGAGTTCGAAGTTGATACCCACCGAGGACACTGCTCAAAGAGTTCTTCAGTAGTTGGCCGTAGACCCTCGCGATTTCCAGGTGCAGGCATATTGGGAAGCACAGTTGCGCCTCCACTTCCAACTGTATCATGCTAGGTGCCATCTATCAGGACTTATCCACTGGCAGTCGTGCGTGCATCCCACGTACAGCTGATGGGGAACGAGTAACGTCACGTTGCTCAGTGGTTGGCATTGAAGCCTCGGGTTTTTTGGATAAAGTTGTGCCTGGACTCGGAGCAGTATCCTATAGACCTCCTATCAGCACTCATCGTGTAACGCCTGCAATTTGCATACGGTTAGCTGGGTTTGGGGTAGAAACCTGAGCTTGATGGATACTTTGTTCCATTCATGCAGAGACTCTGTGCAGATGTTAGGACGATATACATATACACACTCTAGAGTTCAAGTTACCTTGCCCATTTAACTTGGACCGAACATCATCGAGGCGAATTGTGACAATTTCCGGATCCACCGGGGACAAGCAAGGGCACCGCTGCTTTTTTCGGCTTATGATAAAAGAGAGCGATTCTGTCTCCAGCGTCCTATCACAGGTTAGTCTTGAACTTGACAGGTGGAGATGATGCACGACTCAAAAGATACTGACAATGGCGTATTAAACTTCTTTGAGAAAGTATCGCTCCTCTCTTGATTTCGGGCGATGGTGTATTTAGCATCATTGAGTTCGAAGTCGACGGACTCGATGTTATTTGCGTTCTGCAACTCGATATCTGTCCAAAGTGTTTCGTGAGGTCAGCCTTCAGGAATCGGTAGCTGACAGCCTCAAGTCGTACAGGATAGTTTCAGAGGTAAAGCCATTGCAGCAGGCTATGGGGCGACTACAGGAAGAGTGAAGGAGTTAGTGCAGGTGTTCCCATGAGCGCCTGATACTTGCCTCCATGCTGAGAGAATGACACGCGACCGCATGCCCTCCTATTCTTCTTCTCGTTATGTTCCGTTTTAGGTTAGGCGTCGTGTTAGTTGAGAAATGGGTGGCAAATCCTAACTCGCCGATAATGTTGCCGTGGAACTGAACTGAACTCGCGAAAGCAAGTTCGCTTCAATTAGAACAATATGTCAGTTTGATAGTAAGGAGCAGAACGAATTTTTGAATAGAACGTCACCAAAGTAGGGCGTAGTAGTACCATCATAAATGTACAAGGCAACCAGTCGCCTTACCCATTTTTGGCAACTGACTTCGGTCAAGACCCCGAGAAGCCTGCATAACATCTAAATACATAATATGTCCAACTTATCTATATATATTTTCCAATTTTCCAATAAGGAAAGTCAAAATAGCCAATTTCATATGTTCTCTATATGTGATACAGGTGAACACACTATCACGTTGTACAATGTCACGTTGATCTACATCGCAACCGGGAACTCGCAGAACACACTCCAAGTCAGGCGCTTCCAGCGAGAGAGAGTTTCGGCCCACTGTGGAAGTGCGCCTTGTCTTTGCCCTCATGTGGAACAGAGATTTGAGGTGAAGTGTAATATCGTATTCATCGATCGATTTGTTTATCCCAGGGAGCCCGTTCAACTAACTACTGACGATGATGCCGATCCTAGTGTAGCCTGTATACTGGATACTGACAGTGATGCACAGAATGGCCCAGCCTCTCGTCTGCATCTCTTCATTTTCTTGCAAGCCCCCGTTCGTAAACTTCTCAATGGCATTTGCCGGTAAGAGAGTGACACTTGGGCTTGTCACAGGACAGTAGTAGGCAAGATGTAGGTCGTGGGGTAGGACAGTGTATGCGTACGTGTTGTAAAACGGGTGTTCGACACGCGCAGTACCAACGATAAACTGCCCGAGAACTTGTCTATCAGAAGACACTTAGTACTGTAATCCAAGTCATCTACAAGTTGTGAATACAGCGAGATAGCGTGGTAAAACGTAAAAGCCAGTGAAAGCACATACAACATCAAAAAAAGGTAAATGAATACTGTACACAGGCTTCACCGAGGGGATTCTTGGTCCACCCACTCTTCGTCTTTCTCCAGGTCAACTGATGGCATAATTTCGCGTATACGTGCGATCGCCCTAGATACTTGATCCTCCCTATCGGTCGAGGAGATCATGGATGTAATCTTGTCAAGAACCACATCACGAGCCGCACTCGAACATGGGAAAGAGCTAATAGTCGTGTGGGTGAGGTACATCCATTCCGATCTATAGTAGGCTTTGTATGCCAGCTTAATAGCCGTGCGTGTAAGTTCCTTTGCGGTCATGCCCGCAGTGAGTGAAAACAGTATTTCCAGTACATGCGTCAAATCAACGATGTGGGCCATGAACTTGGTGTGAACACCTTGCCTACAAGGATATGGGTCACTTGACTTCTAAGCGTCATAAGAATGCCACGTACAGGTGCTGCTGGTATAATTGATATACCCATTTTCCAAGGTCAACGAAAGCACTCAACGTTAGGACTACAGGAACTAAAAGGACGAGAGGGGAACCCCTTGGTGTGCAGAGATTCTCCTTGAGTTTGTTGTGTGATAAGTTCCAACAACAGTACTTACCCGTCTAATGTGCCACTGCGAGAGAGCTGGCAAGTTGACTCGGTCGTTACATCAACTGTTTCAGCCATCTTGATTATTAGGTTTTGAAAATTTTCACTGATTAAATACTGCAAAGGGTAAGTAGGTCATTCCCGGCTTTACTGCTAACGGAACGATACTCACTTGGCAAGGATCATAAAAGTTCCAGACAGAGACGATGTCTATGTGTATGACACGAAGGCAGTTCAACATTGTATAGCCAGGGAAATTTGTACTGCTGCCCAGCATCTGCCAGTATCCTTGTGAAGAGATGAGTCATCAGATAAATCGTTTCAGGCACCCAAAACCTACTCTGCTTTCCTACGCTATTCGACAAGCATGTCAAAATATGAGCACTATCACAATCAACTGTCACTCACCCGATCGATAGGTCAACCTTCAATGTAGGCAGCATCCGCTGTGCCCCTGCGGCTGCCAGAGGCACTGCCGATACTTCATTCTCCGGGGACGTGAAACTCTCAGATACCTTTTCCTGAGTGAGGCGTATCAGTTCCTCGAGCCCATACTCGTGCTTGAGTTTCGCTAGTAGTGTCTAGACTGAGTAGTAGAACAAAATCAGCGGAGTGACGCTCACAGCTGACTGCGACATGTGTAATATTCTTGTCGCCCGTAAACTCCTGAATTGGCTGGATGCAATCCTCTTGCAGATGTCGTAGCACTGCTCCAGGATCGTTGGGTATCCTCTGCCGCATGAAACTCACAAGTCGATCATGTTTAGTAAATACAACTATCGTCAGGGCTGACAGCGGTTGGTATGCTTGAAATGAAACAACAATATAATTGCTCACTATTGCCTGGGACGTCGTTCCTTATATTTAAGATCGATTCTGCAGCGTCTTCCAAAAGTCGTTCACCGTACGTTGGAATGGGTATTTGGAAACATAACCTATCATATAGGCCCACCCATCAAAGCTCTCAAGGCAACTGTCTCGGAACGACATACCAGACCGCATGAAGCTGATCTTTGATATCGGGCATTTTCCTCCTCTTCTCTATGAATGACTTCACAGTTTCATAGTTTCCACCATCGCCCGGCTCGAACCCTTTGCTATCGTGCAAAATAAGTCGGTTGTTCTCCGGTGAAATAAATTCCCGTTCGATGTCTGCTTCCCCTGGGCGTTCCGTTGCTACTTTCTATGATTGTTGTCAATGCCAGGTAAGGTCACAGGCTTTCAACCACTCAACTGCAGTTTCCACACCAAAGATTCGGTTGATCAAACTGGATTTTCCAACACCTGACTGTAAGGACACCCGTTATTAGAACCTACACGAGTGGTAGCACACATATACAGATTACCTTCCCAATTACTAAGACTCGGAAACTATAGCAGAGGAATGAGCGTGCACTGCAGAGTCCGAAGTTAATACTCACCGAGGACACTGTTCAATGAGTTCTTCAGTAGTTGGCCGTAGACCCTCGTGATTGCCGGGTGCAGGTATATTGCGAAGCACAGTTGTGTCTGCATTCGGAGGGGTAACCTATAGACCTCCTGTTAAGACTCATCGTGTAACGCCTGGTATTTGCGTACCATTGGCTGGGTTTGGGGTAGGAACCTGAGCTTGATGGATACCTTGTTCCACTCGTGCAAAGACTCTGTGTGGATGTTAGGACGATATATATTATATACATGCCAGAGTTCAAGTTACCTTGCCCATTTAACTTAGACCGAACATCGTTGGAGTGAATTGTAACAATTTCTGGATCCACTGGGGACAAGCAAGGGCACCACTGCTTTTTTCGGCTCATAATAAAAGAGAGCGATTCTGTCTCTAGCACCCTATCACGGGTTAGTCTTGAACTTGACAAGTGGAGACGACCGCGACTCAAAAGATACTGACAATGGTGTATTAAATGTTTTTGAGAAAGTATCACTCCTCTCTTGACTTCGGGCGATGGTGTATTTAGCGTCATTGAGTTCGAGGTCGATGGATTCGATGTCTTTTGCGTTCTGCAACTCGATGCCTATCCACAAGTGTTTCGTGAGGTCAGCCCTCGAATCGGTAGCTGACAGCCTCAAGTCGTACAGGATAGTCTCAGAAGCAAAGTCATTGCACCAGGCTATGAGGCGACTACAGGAAGTGTGAGAGAGTCAGTGCACGTTCCCTTGGGCGCCTGTTACTTGTCTCCATGCTGAGAGAACACGCAACCAAAATGCCCTCCTATTCTCCTCGCTATGTTCCGTTTTAGGTTAGGCGTCCTTGGTCGGAGATCCTAACTCGCCGATCATCGACTTCGAATATCAGCTCAGAGGATAGTCCGTTGACATTCTCACTGCAGGATCCCAGTACTCAGTCATAATCACAGTTACTGTAAAACGTCTCAGCTTCAACAGTCAACGAACCACAACCACTCCCCTGACCAAACTTTCCAGTATGGGAACGACTCAGAGTAACCGGCCCCCTCCATTCACATTTACATTCATTTTAGTACCACTCTGTGGTATCCCCCGTACTCCCTTTTAATTAGCATTCACCTCTACCATAGGCATATCCCAGTACTCAGTGCGAAATGTGAATTTTATGATGAGCCTGCAGGATGGGGGTGTTTACTCCATTTGTACATGGGCGTGAGCGTTTCAGTCGTGTAGTGGTGCACCATGACCATCTTCAACTGCCTATAGACGAAGTATGGTTAACCAGAGGACGCCTGAACGACATCATGTGTTCTATTTTCATGATGGTACCCATATTTTCCGGGTGAGTTAATCATTAGTATCCGCAATTTGAGGTTGTTTTTACTCAACCACACGCAGGTCCGAAACGTACTGTTCAAAGTCCACAAAAATGTCCTGTCGGACAAATCTATCACTTTCAAAACTATTTTTGATGCAGAGGTTCATGCTGATGTTCTCCCGATTGGTGGATTGACCGACAACAAAGCGATTCTCGTACCTGAACAAATCTCGGATGACGCATTTGAGTTGTTTCTCTCAGTATGCTACAACAAGTAAGTTTGACAAGCACGGTAGCATTGAAACTGTTATAGTGACATTTTCATTTTAAGGTGGCGTCCAGATGTTTCGGAAGCCCGGGAAAGCACTGTACTTGAACTGCTCGAGCTGAGCCGAATGTACGAATCACAGGACGTCCGCAATCATGCCATTAAACATCTCTTTTTCCTCCGTCATCTGATCGAACCTATCAAACTAACCTCTATCGCCCTGAAATACCATATCAAGGTCATTTTCTGTTATGCATTCCGTCGGCTGCTCCCCTTGCGAGTAAATGACCTGAAGGACTCAGAATTCAAGCTGCTTTCTAACTCGGTGTGGATAACCCTCTTCAGAGTCCGGGAACGTCTTGACGTACATCGTCGTGTTGTCGCAATGGAGCCACCACGCTTGGTGCATTCAGTGGGTTGCGAGGACCACCGGAGATGCCTCAATGACTGGAACCAGGTGTGGTGGAATGGGATGGGTCGCCTCCTCATGGATGGTCGTAACCCCCAGCCCTTCGACTCTGCAATACATCAATTTCAAAGTCTCAGCTATGGGGACATGAGCCCGGAGTGTTGGAGAGAGATGATCAAGTTGGTCAAGGAGGGAAGGGCGTTCCTGCATGAAGAAGATCTTATTGACCGCACAGTTCTGGATTTAGCTGAAGTTCTAGTCAATGAACCGCTTTTGGATGACGCAATCTTCTCGTAGTTTCACGATAGGTTCTCCCTGTAAATTTCCATTGCAGTTGATACTGTTCATCGTCTGGCATTATCCTCTCCCAACTCACTGGCCCGCACGAAGCATTTTATATGGGATCACTTGCCTGCACTACTACAAGTATTGTACTCTGAGATGGTCACGGAATGGGTAAACTGGGTCGTTCAGAAGTTTCTGACATGTTGGATTAACTTGCAAATTTGGCGTGGAGCTTTGGAAAATTGGACGGTACTTGTAGCAGGGCCCAACGCTGTAGTAGGGGGCAGGGGAGCACCCAGGCGCAGAGAGGGCTTAGTCAGCCAGAGCAGACATGGTGGCGGATGAGCATGTTGTAGATACATTGTCACAACGAGGACAGTCTCGAGGCGACTGAGCGAGCCTTTCCTACTCCAACGTGGTGACGAGAGCACATTCGAACCCACAACAAGGAAACACCGCAAAGAAGCACAGACGCCGTAGAACACCAATATAACACCGAACGCCCGCATAGACACCGAACACGCACTGCCCCGATACAGAAACAAAGAGAGGCACTGAAGCAACCTGCAGAACAACGTGCGGGTGGCATTCAAACGGACTGTTGACCAACCTGCCGTCCAGACGAGAACAGCCCAGAGACGAGCGGGGACGCTTCGTACGCGTAACGTCCACAGCAACGTCGCAAAGCCCGTCGCCGTTAGGCACACCGTTCACCGACAGCGATTTCGGACTAGCCCCAGAAAGGGAGTTGGAACCAGACTCCCCACCGGACTACGCATCCATAAGAGCAAACCCCCCGTCCAGAACCCAAAGTCCCGACCCAGACAACAACATACGGTTTGGGGCACGCAGACCACCAGCACCGGTAGTGGCGACAACGTATAACCCAACGGTGGCCATATCACAGCGACTCTTTCCAGGATCGTTCAGTACACCAGCCCCACCACTCACAACGGTAACCCCGCCCGCAGCTGCACCAGTACAAACAACAGCACGGAACGGGCCACAACCCCACGCAGCACAAGCAGCAGTGATGGAGACACTAAAACCGTTCAAGGGGGATGAAGAAGAAACGCAGGACCCGCAGATGTTCTTACGCACGTTCAACCGCATCATGAGACTGGCAGGCGTAGCAGATGAGGGGGACAAAATAGAGGCGTTACAGGACTACATAGCGCCACGGTCAGAGGCGCAGGCGTGGTACGATGGACTAACCGGACCGCAGCTGTCGTCATGGACAGAGCTCAGCAAGGCGTTCAATCGGCGATGGGAGCCGCTACCACGGGCAGAGAAAACTCCGGAAAAGTATCAGGAGGAACTACTGACGTTAAAGTTCGAAGATGACGAGGTGGGAAGGACGAAGGAAATGAATGGGGCAAAGGCGTGGACGCATGTCATATGGGCAAGGGAAGCCCTGCGACTCGCAAAGGCAGCGGGCGTGGAAAGCAACGTGGGCCTAGTCAGGATAGTTCACAAGAACCTGCCGAAGATCGTACGAAAACTAACGACACAAAAGTACACAACGTTCGAAGATCTTACGAAGGCGGTGAAAAATCTGGACATAGAGGACGTTCAGCGGAAGAAAGAGGATGCAGATGAGCGAAGGAAGGAGGAGATAGAGAGAGAGAATCGAATCCTACAACAACAAAAAGCGTCCATCGCAGACATCACGACGCGCCTCCAAAGACTCGTGGTACAAACTCAGTCCCAGCAGACACGAACGCCAGTACAACCCTCGGCCAGTACGAACACACGGTTTGCAGTCCAGCAGTCCGGACGCCCACCGACCGCCCCGGGTCCACTCATGGATACCCAGAAAGAAACCGTTCGCAACAATCTAAACGTCCTACCACACCATTCGGAAGACGCAAACGGATGGAGAGCGTACCAGGCCCAGGTAGCACAATGGATGAAGGTACACGGTGAAAACTCACGGGTATCGGAAAATATGCCATTCCCGCTCAGACCAGGAACGGCGGTCATCTGCTCAGGAGAGTGCTACCGATGTGGAACACACGGACACAGAAGTCGCGACTGTCCAGTACCAGTAGGAGATCAAATGCGACTGGATCCACGAGAAACGGCGTGGAGAGCGATGTGTGGCAGAGCACTAGGATCACTCAACAGGACCACGGCGGCAGACGTCAGACTGATCAGCGTGGAGGAGCAGGAAAATGGGAACGGGTCGTTGTAGCGGACGGAACAGCGACCCACGGACTACCAAACGTATCTCGAGTATCACACATAAACGTACATGTATCAAACGGCGAAAACGACAACACGTTCGATATGTACACCACGCTATCGCAAACGGGCGATGCGATGAACCTCGAGAACAAATCTGTCCCATTCGTACATGGAGTCACAGTGAAGAACAATAGCGGTGAATTGGTACGACTACGAGCCCTTTTCGACGATGGGGCAATGATAAATGCCATGTGCACAACGGTCTTTGACGCAGTCAAACATAGACTAAGGGGGTGGACACGCAGCTCTCAAGTACTAAGGATGGCTAACGGCACTATAGTTCCAGCGACGGCCCAGTGGGCAGGAACAGTACAAGTCGGAACAGCGGAGGTACAAACAACCTTCATCGTGTTCAACAGCGGTGGAGGATGGGCGTTCCTGGCTGGAAAGCCACTACTACAAGCGCTGAAGGCAAAACACGACTACGGTACTGATCAGCTGACCGTAACAGATGGAGACAACGTAGCAGTACTATGCAACAAGTACTACGACCAAAGGCACGAGCAGATTATGGGAAGTCAGCACCGAATCTTAGACGTCAAACAACGACTAAGACAAGGGAACGAAGCAAAAGGAGAAACACCCACGAGCACGGGCACCGAGGCATACTCGATCGCGCAGTCAACAGATGAGGTGTTCACAAGACAAACAGCACCGTTTAATCCCCGGCGAGTCGAGTATATACTCAATACAGTGACAATCGGACGTGACCTCACTCCAGCAGAATTGGAACAAGTCAAGGCCTTCATAGCAGAATATGCAGACGTGTTCGTGTGCTCAATCAAAGAGGTCGTACCGGTACCAGGAGCAACAATCAACCTCAACGTGCCAGCGAACATGTCGTTCACCACGACAATACGCCAACGGTCACTATCACCTCCGCAAAAAATGTTCATGCACAAGTGGGTCCAACAAATGCTAGATGCTGACATGATAGAACCAGCAGATGTGTCCCGCATCAAACATGTCGCGCCTACAGTGCTCACGCAGAAAACGCACGATGACAAAGTCAACCTGACCCTGGAAGACCTACAACGCGCGCTAAATGAGCAATGCGAGAAAGCAGGAATCGACCCGCCGTTCCCAAACACAAGCATAAACGAAGGGGAACCATCGGGAACACGTACAGACCCCAAGGAAATAAAGTGGAGAGTAACGCAAAACTTTGGCGAACTCAACAAAGTTACGCAGATACCACCACTGCATCAAGGGGACATACGGGCAAAGCAACAACGATTAAGCGGGTACAAGTACGTCTCAGTCTTTGACTTCGCATCAGGGTTCTACGCGATTATGGTACCAGATGAATGGAAGCCGTACTTAACCTTCTTCGTGGAAGGCAGAGGGTATTTTTGGTACAAGAGAATGCCAATGGGTCTGACAGGAGCACCGACGACCTTCTCGGCAGTGGTAACGGAAAAGCTCCACGATCTACTAGCGGACAACACGATAGAGTTATTCGTGGACGACAGCGGATGCGGAAATGACGCGTTCAAAGGCATGCTAATGACGCTGAGAAAAGTGTTCCAACGTTTTCGCGAACACGACCTGTCAATATCGCCATCGAAGTGCAGACTATTCATGACGGAAACAACGTTCGCCGGAGCCACAATAAGCAGCAAAGGTGTACAACCGGACTTAGCTAAGTTGTCCGCCGTCATCAACTGGAAACAGCCAGAAGATGCGCTGAATCTATGCTCGTTCCTAGGACTAACGGGTCACTTCAGGGACCTAATCAAGGGCTACGCAAAAATAGAAGGACCGCTTCGTAACTTAATCAAACAAGTCGAAGTTCCACAACCGGCAACCAAGACAACATACCGGCGCACGATGACCAACCACAAGCTAGCAAACAAATGGACCATGGAACATACACGGGCGTTCATGCAACTCAAGACAGCCTTGACTAGCGAGCCAACACTACATGCACCGAAGTATGATGGAACTCCATTTACGGTCACAACAGACGGGTGCCAGGAGGGATTGGGAGCCGTACTAACACAAAGGGTACAGATACAAACGCCAAGTGGTAAAGTGGTCAGCAAGAAGGTCCCAATAGCGTTCGCCTCAAAACGAACTTCTGAAGCCGAACGCAAGTACAAACCGTTCCTACTGGAGTTCGCAGCCCTCAAGTATGGCCTCGATCACTTCGCGGACATCATATGGGGATACCCGGTGGAAATTGAAACGGACTGTCAAGCACTCAAAGACGTACTGACTAATGACAACATGACAGCAGCGCATGCACGTTGGAGAGATGGAATACTGGCCCACAATATAGTGGCAGTACGACATATACCGGGCAAGCTGAACGTGGTAGCAGACGGACTCAGTCGACAATGGGACAATATGGACCGCGCTGAGGGCGAGGGGGCAGAATGGTCAGTCAACCCGGAACCCAAAGCACTGACCAGTATAGTCAACGACGTATTCGCGATTGAGCGGATAGACGAACAACACCAAAAACTACGAGAGCGGTTCACAAACGAACCCATGTTCTTGGAAGTTGTCGACACAATACTCAATGTGGATACAGCAGCAAACCCGAGAGACCGCAGCAAAGCAAGACATCGAGCCTCGCAGTACATTATCGAAGACGGACGTTTGTGGAGAATATACGGGAGAACAAGTGTACGACCCAGAAGCCGAACGGAATGTATAACACGAGAGGAAGCGGAACAGCAAGCCTACGTAATACATAGCACGGGAGGACACTGGGGACGCGACGCGTTGAAAATGGTATTGACGGACAAGTACTTCTCACCGAAACTCGACGTGTCAATCATGAACGCAATAACAAAATGCGCTAAGTGCAAAAATTTTGGACCGTCGCATGTACACTCACTCCTGGAACCGGTAACACGCAGGCACCCATTCGAACTACTAGTCGGCGACTATCTTAGCATGCCTCAGGGAAAAGGTGGCTACCACACGCTGGGACTGTTCCTAGATACGTTCTCGCAACACTTGTGGGTCACCAAGTTCAAAACAGCGGGAACCGCAAAGACAACAACGGACAGCCTGGCTACAATATTCAACTCGTACATGGCCCCAGAAACCTTCATGACGGATGGCGGGAGGCACTTCGACAACCACGCGGTAAAAGAATTCTGCGCTAAGTGGTCTTGCCAACATCATGTGGTAGCGGCGTACTCACCGTGGGTTAATGGTCTAGTAGAAGGCACGAATAAGCTTCTACTGCACGTGCTCAAACGGCTCTGTGCACCGAACGTCGGAGAAGACGATGATAACCCGGCAACCTGGGATAGTCTACCAAGAACGTGGACGGACCATTTAGATGACGCTGTACGAGCGCTAAACAACCGCCTGCTACCCGCTCTCAAGCACACGCCTAAAGAGCTCCTGCTAGGTCTCGTAGTAGACACGAAACGGACAAGACCGGAGGATAGCAGTATACCGATTGACATAATCCAAGCATCAGCGCACATGGCCTATGCAGAACAACAACGGCTAGATGGCTACGATGCGGCGGTACAACATGCAATCAAACGCAAACGCGCGTTCGACAGAGGAGTCCGAAAAAGGCGCCCAGGAGAAGTAGTCTTTCATAAAGGACAACTCGTGCAGGTCTATCGCAGTGATACTGACTACACATTCAAAACAGATCGGAAACTCATCCCAAAGTGGTCAGTCCCGCACCGC
Source organism: Pisolithus marmoratus (assembly GCA_024613145.1). Classification (NCBI taxonomy): domain Eukaryota; kingdom Fungi; phylum Basidiomycota; class Agaricomycetes; order Boletales; family Pisolithaceae; genus Pisolithus; species Pisolithus marmoratus. The sequence continues at coordinate 240,678 of JANFAE010000032.1, forward strand.
ATCGTAGAACGACTACGCAACGCATACAAACTGGAGACAGTACAAGGTGTGCGTCTCCCCGGGGAGTATAGCGCACGACGGCTTCGCGTGTTCGAGCCACGCCCAGGTACAAAGCTACACGAAGAACAAGAAGCGTATATGATGAAAGTCAGTGAAGAAGGAGACGAGGGGAGAGGTGAAGAAGGAGACGAGGGGAGAGGTGAAGAAGGAGACGAGGGGAGAGGTGAAGAAAGAGACAAGGAGGAGAGCGAGAAGGGAGGGCATGAGCAAGCAGACGGATAGCGACGGGGACGCCGCTAGTCTTTTTTAGGGGGTCACATGTAGTAGGGGGCAGGGGAGCACCCAGGCGCAGAGAGGGCTTAGTCAGCCAGAGCAGACATGGTGGCGGATGAGCATGTTGTAGATACATTGTCACAACGAGGACAGTCTCGAGGCGACTGAGCGAGCCTTTCCTACTCCAACGCGTCCATGCACTCGTGGGCCACCCGTAAGTTCACTTCATGGCCCATACCAGCCCCCAGCTGCCACCGGCCTTTGTATTACTTGCCGACTACGCACCTCAATGGTAATTTAGAGTGGAAATTAATGGAAAGACAAGCGAAGACAGGAGGTATAGAGCAGGTAATCTTTGGTAACGGTATCGACAGCACACTGCAAGGTAATAAACCCAACAGTTTTACACGGTGAGAAGTTCATTGTGAATGTCTTTTGATTGTACATGTATCTTCGAGGATTTGGCCGCTGCGATATATATACTCCTTCTGCACTAAAAGTACACTATATGTGGACGTGGACATGGACGTGAGGCTAGATGGATCATGCACGGGATCAACGAGGTGGGATCGAAACGCTTGCAACGAAATGGGAAAAGATCGAAATTAGTTGGGTGTTCGTGATGGATGGACGGTCCATGGATGAGATGAGTGTGTGGGGGGTATAGTCGAATATTCAACCATCCTGAAACGAACACTTCACGAATAGTATCGGGAAAAGGTACTGGCAGAATTGAGAATCATATAAGGGTAGCCGCTCATACCTGTCAACGAAACCAAAAAATCACCAACCCCACCATCATATAACAGGAGTCACACTTACTCATGGCTAGACTCGTCAAATTGACACAATATACCGCAATAGACTCACCATCGTTCTCTCCGTCACTCAGCACCGTAAACCGCACAAATACCAAGTCCAACAAGTTCACAGCACACTCAAAGCTCAGATGAAGACTCTCCTGCCAGATAGGGTTAAACCTGTTGTTCTTCACGGAGCTCGTTCGGGCAGTGATGGCGCGGGTCATGCCTGAACCGTTCGATCCTGGAGTGCTGAGTACGGGGGACAATGAACCTGAAGACGGCGATGAAAAGGAAAAATGGGTCCAGTCTGGCGTGTATATTGAGACTTCCACATAGGGGTCTACGATGTTCAGCCAACTATCTCGTGTCCTGTTGAGTCTTTCAGACGTGGGAGTTGCTGTGCTGAAATGATCTACAACAACGACAAGTTAGCGAACAACCAGCAAGTACAGAAAGGAGTGCGCTCACGGTAACGTCTAGGTGGTGCGGAGTCCGGGGAGCCAGTACTCCCTTGTCGGGTAGACGAAGAGCTTCTGGTTTAAGAATGTAACCTGCTCTCCCGTTGCGCTGGAACATAGCATGGTTGATCATAGTTCCCAAATCTTCCGATCCACATTTAAAAAAATTTATATATGACAGCGAACGCGAACATACCAAACATTGGCCAGTTGAGCGCGACGAGTTGAGCACCGGCCGCCCAATACCGATGCGGGAGACAATTCGTAGAATTAAGCCGAAAACCTTTAGGGTATATCCTAATGAGATGGTCCCTGTTGTGCTTGATCAAATCGACTATGCCTTGTTTCATAATCTTGTCGGCGGTGTTTTCAGAGAGGGAGAAGATGTGTTCCGGAGCGTAGGTCTCTTTCTTATTGATTTCTCTGCATTTCACACGGCAGACATCTTCACTTTTGTGTCTTGTTTACCGGATTTGATGGGTGGCTCCGCAATCGATGTCGATGTCGCTGTTGCTGCGCCTACGAAGGCAGTGGTAACGGACTTCTCCGGTACTTGGTAATACCCACGAACACGGTTGAAAACGTTGTGTGCCTTGCGGAATTCTTCCTTCAGCTCTAGTACGCCACATTCAGCTGCGCGGTTCAGCTAAACCATGGACGGATCGATGTACCTTTAATAGTCTCGATATTTTGTTCTTCTGCCTGCGTAATTCACCCTCAACTTCTTGGGCGATATCAGAGTCCCAAGTCGACGTCTCTGTAGAAGACAACTCCGTATCGAGAACTACCTCCTTTGTACGAATCCGCTCTCCTTCGGAAACGTAGAGATTCTTCGCCTGGCGCCTACAGGTTTCGTACATGCCTTCAGCAACACTTTTCTCTTCAACTCCTCTGGACTCGGAAGCTTATCGATCTTCGGATGCTCCCCTATAGGAGCACTGACTAAAGCCTCTCCAAATACCTCGTGCATGATCGCAACAAGCATGTCTTGTGAACAGTGTACCTCGGCAGAGATGATGACTGGGTAAGGCGACATCACGAATGCGTATTTCGAAATTGCCATGCAGACCTCTCGAACGTGCACTTTGGACGTCAACGTCTTTCCATGGAAAACCATCAGTTCATTGTCACCGTCGTAGATATCCACTGAGAAAGCATTAGAAAGTGCATTAAGACGGATGGATGCACTCACCTCGACGCTTCGACAACCTTGAAGGCTCCATGCTGAGAGAACACGCAACCAAAATGCTCTCCTATTCTCCTCGCTATGTTCCGTTTTAGGTTAGGCGTCCTTGGTCGGAGATCTCGATCCTTACTCGCCGATCATCGACTTCGAATATCAGCTCAGAGGATAGTCCGTTGATGTTCTCACTGGAGGACCCCAGTACTACTCAGTCATAATCAAGTTACTGTAAAACGTCTCAGCCTCAGTCAACGAACCACAACCACTCCCCAGGCCGAACTTTCCAGTATGCATGGAACGACTCAGAGTAACCGGCCCCTCCATTCACATTTACATTCATTTTAGTACCACTCTGGGGTATCCCCCGCACTCCCTTTTAATTAGCATTCATCTCTACCATAGACATATCCCAGTACCCAGTGCGAAATGAGAAATTTATGTTGAGCCTGCAGGATGCCGGGGCGTTTACTCCATTTGTACATGGGCGTGAGCGTTTCAGTCGTGTAGCGGTGCACCATGACCATCTTCAACTGCCTGTAGACAAAGTATGGTTAACCAGAGGACGCCTGAACGACATCATGTGTTCTATTTTCATGATGGTACCCATATTTTCCGGGTGAGTTAATCATTAGTATCCGCAATTTGAGGTTGTTTTTACTCAACCACACGCAGGTCCGAAACGTACTGTTCAAAGTCCACAAAAATGTCCTGTCGGACAAATCTATCACTTTCAAAACTATTTTTGATGCAGAGGTTCATGCTGATGTTCTCCCGATTGGTGGATTGACCGACAACAAAGCGATTCTCGTACCTGAACAAATCTCGGATGACGCGTTTGAGTTGTTTCTCTCAGTATGCTACAACAAGTAGGTTTGACAAGCACGGTAGCATTGAAACTGTTATAGTGACATTTTCACTTTAAGGTGGCGTCCAGATGTCTCAGAAGCCCGGGAAAGCACTGTACTTGAATTGCTCGAGCTGAGCCGAATGTACGAGTCACAGGATGTCCGCAATCATGCCATTAAACATCTCTTTTTCCTCCGTCAAACGATTGAACCTGTCAAACTAACCTCTATCGCCCTGAAATACCATATCAAGGTCATTTTCTGTTATGCATTCCGTCGGCTGCTCCCCTTGCGAGTAAATGACCTGGAGGACTCAGAATTCAAGCTGCTCCCCAACCCGGTGTGGATAACCCTCTTCAGAGTCCGGGAACGTCTTGACGTCCATCGTCGTGTTGTCGCAATGGAGCCACCATGCTTGGTGCATTCAGTGGGTTGCGAGGACCACCGGAGGTGCCTCAACGACTGGAACCAGGTGTGGTGGAATGGAATGGGTCGCTTCCTCATGGATGGTCGTAACCCCCAGCCCTTCGACTCCGCAATACATCAATTTCAAAGTCTCAGCTATGGGGACATGAGCCCGGAGTGTTGGAGAAAGATGATCAAGTCGGTCAAGGAGGGAAGGGCGTTCCTGCATGAAGAAGATCTCATTGACCGCACAGTCCTGGGTTTAGCCGAAGTTCTAGTCAATGAACCGCTTTTGGATGACACAATCTTCTCGTAGTTTCACGATAGGCTCTCCCTGTAAATTTCCATTGCAGTTGGTACTGTTCATCGTCTGGCATTATCCACTCCCAACTCACTGTCCCGCACGAAGCATTTCATATGGGATCATACTCGTGGGCCACCTGTAAGTTTACTTCATGGCCCATACCAGCCCGCAACTGCCGCCGGCCTTCGTATTTCTTGCCGGCTACGCATCTCAATCATGATAGTAAGTTAGAGTGGAAATTAATGCAAAAGACAAGTGAAGACACGAAGTATAGAGCAGGCAATCTTGGGTAATGGTATTGACAGCAAACTGCAAGGTAATAAATCCAACAACTTTACACGGCGCGAAGTTCATTGTGAATATCTTTTAATTATACATGTATCTTTGAAGATTTGACCGCTACGATATATATACTCCTGCACTAAAAGTGCACTATATGTGGACGTGGACGTGAGGCCAGATGGGTAATGCACGGTATTAACTAGGTGCGATCGAAACACTTGCAGCGAAATGGGATAAGATCGAAAATAATTGGGTGCTCGTGATGGGTGGACGGTCCGTGGATGGGATGAGTGTGTGGGGGGTATAGTCGAATATTCAACCATCCTGAAACGAACACTTCACGAGTAGCATTGAGAAAGGGTACTGGCAGAGTTGAGAATCATGTAAGGGTAGCCGCTCATGCCCTGTCAACGAAACCAAAAAATCAGCAACCTCACCGTTGTATAACAGAAGTCACTTACTCGTAGCTAGAGTCGCCAAATTGACACAAAACACCGCAAATAGGCTCGCCATCGTTCTCTCCGTCTCTTAGAACCGTAAATCACACAAATACTAAAGTCCAACAAGTTCGCAGCGCACTTAGAGCTCAGACGAAGACTCTCCTGTCGGATAGGGTTAAACCCATTGTTCTTCACAGAGCTCGTTCGGGCAGTGATGGTGCGGGTCGTGCCTGAACCGCTCGATCCCGATGGGTTGAGTAGTGGGGGCGATGATCCTGAAGACGGCGATGGAAAGGAAAAATGGGTCCAGTCTGGCGTGTATATCGAGACTTCCGCATAGGGGTCTACGATGTTTCGGCCAACTATCTCGTGTCCTGTTGAGTCTTTCGGACGTGGGAGTTGCTGTGCTACAACAACGACAAGTTGGCAAACAACCAGCTAGTACAGAAAGTAACATCCAGGTGGTGCGGTGTCCGGGGAGCCAGTACTCCCTTGTCGGGTAGACGAAGCGCTTCTGGTTTAAGAATGTAGCCCGCTCTCCCGTTGCGCTGGAACATAGCATGGTTGACCATAGTTCCCAAATCTTCCGATCCACATTTAAAAAAATTTATATATGACAGCGAACGCGAACATACCAAACGTTTGCCAGTTGAGCGCGACGAGCTGAGCACCAGCCGCCCAATACCGATGCGGGAGATAATTCGTAGAATTAAGCCGCAAACCTTTAGGGTATATCCCAATGAGATGGTCCTTGTTATGTTTGATCAGATCCATCATGCCCTGTTTCATAATCTTGTCGGCGGTGTTTTCAGAGAGGGAGAAGACGTGTTCCGGAGCGTAGGTCTCTTTCTTACTGATTTCTCTGCATTTCACACGGCAGACATCTTCACTTTTGTGTCTTGTTTACCGGATTTGATGGGTGGCTCCGCAATCGCTGTCGATATCGCTGTTGCTGCGCCTACGAGGGCAGTTGTAACGGACTTCTCCGGTACTTGGTAATACCCGCGAACACGGTTGAAAACGTCCTTGCGGAATTCTTCCTTCAGCTCTAGTACGCCACATTCAGCTGCGCGATTCAGCTAAACCATGAACGGATCGATGCACCTTTAATAGTCTCGATATTTTGTTCTTAAACCTGCGTAATTCACCCTCAGCTTCTTGGGCGATATCAGAGTCCGAAGTCGACGTCTCTGTAGAAGACGACTCGGTATCGAGGACTACCTCCTTTGTACGAACCCGCTCTCCTTCAGAAACGTAGAGATTCTTCGCCTAGAACACGTCACGAAAAGATCGCGCCTACAGGTTTCGTACACACCTTCAGCAACACTTTTCCCTTCAACTCCTCAAGACTCGGAAGCTTATCGGTCTTTGGATGCTCTCCTATAGGAGCACTGACCAAAGCCTCTCTAAATACGTCATGCATGATCGCAACAAGCATGTTTTGCTGAGAAACAGAGCAGTGTACCTCAGCAGATATGATGACCGGGTAAGGCGACGTCACGAATGCGTATTTCGATATGGCTTCGCAGACCTCTCGAACGCGCATTTTAGACGTCAAAGTCTTGCCACGGAAGACCATGGGTTCGTTGTCACCGTCGTAGATATCCACTGAGAAAGCATTAGAAAGTGCATTAAGACGGATGGATGCACTCATGCTCGACGCTTCGACAACCTTGAAGGAGAGCACGGATGTACCCCTCGATAGTGCTGTCCCCTACCAGCTGGTGACCGACGAGATATGTATTGTGGGAGGAAGAGTAATTGCGGAGTGGTTGAGTCATATCTTGGTATATTCTTCCATGCTGGTCCGTGAATGCAGAATTGTCAGAGGAAAAGCGGCGAATGCATCGAGAGACATGGTTATATCGCCGCCGTTATCCGAGGGCGACGATGGTAGTGAAGGTGAAGTGGGTATAGTCGCAGCCTTTGCCTCAGATCTCTTAGCGTAGCGCAAGAATACCGTTCGCAGCTCCTCTTGGCTGAGAGAAGACTACAAACGGTATCAGCCGACGCACGTGTAGGGTCATACGGCACAGGACATGCCTGTTGACAAGTTCCGCATAAACGCCTCGAAAACTGTGAACTTTCCGCCGTGTTTCGAGGACAGCTTCTTATAGAGCAGATCGAGCTCTGGTCGTCCATTGAGGAGTTTGACGAACTTTTGAAAGTCGGTAAAATCGAGAAAGCTGCTTCGTTGTGAACCGGCTTGCTTTAAGGGCGTGAGTGGGATCGGAGACACAAAAAGTTCAGCCTACCTTGAACTAGCACATCAGAAGTTTCTGGAATGTTGTATTTACCTGCAGAATTTGACTCGGAGCTTTGGAAAATGGGATGGTACTTGTAGCAAGACCCAGCGCGTCCATGCACTCGTGGGCCACTTGCAAGTTCTCTTCTTCCGACATGACAATGCATCGACTGCCAACCATTCATCCAGCGGTCGGCCCGTCGTGCGAAGCGCGCCATTGTCATAGCGAAGGGTGACCCAGGTGAGGGTCCAGATAAACGATTCTACGTCATGTTCGTATGAGTGCTTTATTTGACCATCGAGCCCTCTTTCGCTAAGGAGAGCCAACGCCATGAATGGGACCGTTCCAGCACATACTGTTCCAGTGGGGCCAACCTCGATCAACGCTATGTCGAAATCATGCAGGCCACCAGCGATCGTTCCGTCCGCAATCTGCTTGTACATGATATTAGGTGGGCTGACGTCTCCATGGTAAACTCCATTCTTCCAAAGACCGAGATGACCTTCATAAAGAGTCACGTTGATTTGAGTACAACAATCGGTACATGACTCACACTTCACTGTCGCCCACCATGCGTGCAAAAAATCAGATCCAACCAGCAGGGTTAGATATAAAATATGAGCTCCATCGGCCTTCAGGCCGAGTCGGTTCCGAATCACTGCGGTGTCGGTATCCTGGAATGCCTGGTAGTACACCATGTCTGGGATGTGTCCTCTCACATCTTCGTCCCACGCCGTGATCTTGTACATTTTCTTCAGGAGTTCAAGCTCGCTCTTGCGCGCTTCTTCTACCCAAAAAACTTTGGCAACGAAACCGCCCTTGCAGGAAAGAGCCGTGTTCGTTGCAGGGAAGAGGTTGGTAGCCTGGCCATTAAGACCGAAGCATGTAACCGTGTGCTTGTCCGACGAACCTGTGTCGTCCACGCAATCCACGGGGGAAGCCTGCAGCATGTTGTCGATTAAACTCTCCGAAAAGTTTTTAAGTTTTCGGGTTATCCATAGACCATCGTTGGTCACCCTACAGGGGGAGGTTGAAACAGAGGAGAAAAATAGTGGTATCACTTACTGTACACTAAAGCTCTCGCTGAGTGAAGCAGAACTCCGGACTTGTGGTGCACTCGGACGGTCGAGAAGGTTGTCTACTGCGGTTTGCAAATGGTTTCGTTTATCCGTAGTTGGGGTGGTCATGCGGTCGCGTTGTTCTAAGCACAGTGGCTAGGTAGTAAAAGAGAGAGAGCCTTTCCTCTCCTCTTCAGCCCCTCTTCGACATACCTGCGGCATTCCAAGTTGGGAAGGAAGCTTAAGTATTACATGAAGGCACGGTCGTGGGAGCGGACTGACTTTATAGGCCGTTCCCAGTGCCTCGAATGAGTTGCCTTCCCATCTATGTACATAACGATTTTGCACGGAGAGAAGTTCATTCTGCACAGGTAAATGGCTTACACACCTCAGCCGTGCAGACGGATACAGGACTTGGGATGCAAAGGCAGCGCTATGGTGAGAAGGATACAACTACAATGATAGAAAAAAACCAGGCCCTGAAAGCGAGAGCTCTGAAGGCGAGATACGAAAGGAAAACAGAATACGTAGGCAATAACATAGACAATAAACAGCCAACAGAACGCTATTATGGCGCTATTATGGCTTTTTAAAAAGGAAATAGCAGTAGAAGTAGAGGAGAAGAGAAAAGAGGACTCAAGAAAGGGAGAAGGGAGGATCATGAATTGGATGACCATGAAATAATAGAGTCTGCAACAGAACAGGGTGCTTACAAACATAATGCTGCCATGCAGAAGAGGACCAACCACCGATGGCCTGAATTTGGGAGGGGGGAACACCAGCGGCTGCAAGGGAAGTTGCCCCTCCCAACCGCAAGGAGTGACCCCCCAAGGAGGGGTCAGGAAAGGTTGCATGAAAGCGGGCAAGAAACCAATTCCGGGTAGGAACAGTACCATCTGCATGAACCCAAAGTAACAGATGCAGGGGGAACAATGCATCATGGAAGGCAAGATACTGCAAGAAAATGGTATGAGGGTCGTCCAAGAGATGACTATGAGTAATACGAATGGAGTGACCTGCAAACTGAGTGTCAGATTTGTGGCAGGGCACAGTAAAGGTAAAAGAGAGGTCGTCAAAGTGAACTGAGGAGTGCAGAGACAACTGGGAGTATTGGCTCAGCTCCCAAGAGTCAGGCCACACAAGCTCACCCAGATGAAGGAGGCCAAAAGATCCACACAGGAGCATTGCAAGCCAGGTCAGGTCATCGAATGAGAAAGGATGAGGGTAGTAAGCCAGTGCATGAACAAGATCACGACAAGCAAGGGGTTGGTGACAAGAGACAGGATGGGAAAGCCACCGAAGCGAGCCACGGAGTGTGCGCTGAACTAGATTTGAGTCACAAGCTGCATGAACCTCAGGAAAATGAGGTTCAAGCTGGGAGACAATTCCAGACAAATAGTTTTGTATGGAGTGGGGCTGGATGTGGTGGGACATGAAGACCACAAAGAAGGGGAGGGTGTCAGGAGTAGGCGCCACAGGAAAATGATGCAAGTTGCAAGAAATCCACAGGAGCATTGCAAGCCAGGTCAGGTCATCAAACGAGAAAGGACGAGGGTAGTAAGCCAGTGCATGAACAAGATCACGACGAGCAAGGGGTTGGCAATGAGAGACAGGATGGGAAAGCCACCGAAGTGAGCCACAGAGTGTGCACTGAACTAGATTTGAGTCACGAGCTGCACGAACCTCAGGAAAATGAGGTTCAAGCTGGGAGACAATTCCAGACAAATAGTTTTGTATGGAGTGGGGCTGGATGTGGTGGGACATGAAGACCACAAAGAAGGAGAGGGTGTTGTCTCCCAGCTTGAACCTCATTTTCCTGAGGTTTGTGCAGCTTGTGACTCAAATCTAGTTCAGTGCACACTCCGTGGCTCGCTTCGGCAGCTTTCCCATCCTGTCTCTCGTCACCAACCCCTTGCTTGTTGTGATCTTGTTCATGCACTGGCTTACTACCCTCATCCTTTCTCGTTCGATGACCTGACCTGGCTTGCAATGCTCCTGTGTGGATTTTTTGGCCTCCTTCATCTGGGTGAGCTTGTGTGGCCTGACTCTTGGGAGCTGCGCCAATACTCCCAGTTGTCTCTGCACTCCTCGGTTCACTTTGACGACCTCTCTTTTACCTTTACTGTGCCCTGCCGCAAATCTGACACTCAGTTTGCAGGTCACTCCATTCGTATTACTCATAGTCATCTCTTGGACGACCCTCGTACCATTTTCTTGCAGTATCTTGCCTTCTGTGATGCATTGTTCCCCCTGCATCTGTTACTTTGGGTTCGTGCAGATGGTACTGTTCCTACCCGGAATTGGTTTCTTGCCCGCTTTCATGCAACCTTTCCTGACCCCTCCTTGGGGGGTCACTCCTTGCGGTCGGGAGGGGCAACTTCCCTTGCAGCCACTGGTGTTCCCCCCTCCCAAATTCAGGCCATCAGTGGTTGGTCCTCTTCTGCATGGCAGCGTTATGTTTGTAAGCACCCTGTTCTGTTGCAGACTCTATTATTTCATGGTCGTCCAATTCATGATCCTCCCTTCTCCCTTTCTTGAGTCCTCTTTTCTCTTCTCCTCTACTTCTACTGCTATTTCCTTTTTAAAAAGCCGTAATAGCGCCATAATAGCGTTCTGTTGGCTGATTCTGGGATGGAGAAAGGAAACTCACCTGGCGACACGGCAGGACAGGTCAGAAAGGAGATTGACTCCCCGAAACTGCCGCTCGCCAGATAATATGAGTCAGCAAGACACATGAAAGGGGGTACTGGTACCACCCGATCATGCCTCGCGCAGGGTGAGAAGTCCCGAAATTGATGCCTCTCGTTGGACCATTAGCCTAGTACTAAACAAAGTTTATACCCCAGTAAATGGCTTTTATGTAATTGGATATGCATCTTCGGTTATTTGACTGCAATTTGATTTAGTTCCACTATATATATTCCTGCGCTAATGGTACAGTACTGTACGTGGACGTGAGGCTAGATGGGTAGGTAATCCACGGGGTTAGATCGAAACACTTGCAGCGAAATGGGAAGTCGAAATTAGTTGGGTGCTTATGATGGACGATACTCAGCTACAAGGCGTAAGTACAACAAGATAATAACACGAGTAGTGTCACTGTGGTACAACAGGAATGTTAGCGAAAACGTGCAAAGCACCATGAAAAAGTGTCAAATGAATACGCATGCTTCACTGAGGGACTTCCGCGCCGACCCACTCTTCGTCTTTCTCGAGGTCAATATCCGATGGCATCCTTTCGAGCGCTCTAGACACTCGAACCTCCCTATCCTGTGAAGGAATCATGGATGTAATCTTATCGAGAACCGCGTCACGAGCTGTAGTCGGACACTGGAAATACCTAATGTCCGTGTGGGCATGCGTCACCCAATCCGACTCAAGGTAGGCTTTGTACGCCAGCTTAATCGCTGTGCGAGTAAGCTGCTTTGCCCTCATGCGAGCTGTCAGAGAAAACAGTATTTCCAGTACATGTGTCAAATCAATAATGTAGGCCATGAACTTTGTGGGAGTGTCCTGTCTGAAAAGTTATGAGTTCTTTGACGCTGTAAGCACTATAAAGTTGCCACGTACAGTCGCTGATATCTTTCGTAAGCCCACTTGCCAAGGGTTAAACAAGCATTTAACGGCAGCATTACGGGAGCTAGACCAATAAGAGGGACTCCACCCCTTGACAAGTAGTAATTCTTCTTGAGCTCGTCGCACCGCAAGTTATAACAACACACTTACTCGGATAGTGTGTCATTTCGAGAGAGGTGGGAATTTGATTGGGCCGGAGCATCAACTCTCTCAACCATGTTCAACATCACGTCTCGGAATTCCTTGCTATCCAAATACTACAAGGGAGATGTCAGTACATCATAGAAAGGCTTACTCCTAGGGAAACAATACTACTCACTTTGCAAGGATCGTAAAAATTCCAGACCAATACGATGTCAGCGTGTATGACACCAAGGCAGTTCTGCATTGTATATCCCAGGAAATTTGCGCTGGCACCCAACGCCATCCAGTACCCTTGTAAAGCGATGAGCTATCACATAAATCATTTCAGGCTCTCAGGACCCACTCTGCCTTCCCACGCTGTTCGGAAAGTAAGTCAGCATATATGCACTATTGCAACGAGTGACACTCACTCGATGGAGAATTCAACTTTCAACGTAGGTAGCATTCGTTGTGCTCCTGCCGCTGCCAGAGGCACTGCCGAAACTTGATCCTCAGGGGAGGTGAAGCTTTCAGATACCTTTTCCTGAGTGAGGTTTGTCAGTTCCTCGAGCCCCTGCACATACTTGGGTTTCGCTGGTAGTGTTCGAACTGAGTGGTAGAACGGAATCTGAGTAACGCTCACAGCTAACTGCGACATGCGGCATGTTTGCGCCTCCCGTGAAGTCCTCAATTGGCTGGATACAGTACTCTTGCAGATATTGTTGCTCTGCGCCGGAGCTTCCGGGCTTTTTGTGCCGCATGTAACTTGCGAGCCGGTCATATTTGGTGAATACGATTATGGTCGGGGCTGACAGCAGTTGGTATGCTGAGATGAGACAACAATATAACTGCTCACTATCTCCGAGAACTTCCCGCCCTATTTTTAAGAACGCTTCTGCAGCATCCTCCAAAAGTCGTTCACCGTGCGTTGGAATGGGTATTTGAAAACACAACCTATCACATATATTTGTTAGTAAAAACCTTCAAGGTGACCGTGTCGGAACGACGAACCAGACTGCATGAAGCTGATCTTTGATGGCGGGCATTTTCTTCCTCTTCTCTATGAATGACTTCACGGTTTCATAGTTGCCACTATCACCCGGCTCGAAACCTTGGCTATCGTGCAAAATGAGCCGGTCATTCTGTGGTGAAGTAAATTCATGTTCGATGTCTGCTTCTCCTGGCCGATCCTGTGCTACATTCTGTGGCTGTCGTCAAATGCCAAGTAGGGACAAAGAGATTCAATACTCAACCGCCATTTCTACACCAAAGATTCGGTTGATTAGAGTAGATTTTCCAACACCTGACTGTAAAAGTTCCCGATCTTAGAACCCTCCGGGGTGATAGCACGCATATACAACTTACCTTCCCAACTACCAAGACTCGGAAACTATTGTATAGCGATGAGAGAGATACCAAAAACTCGGATGTCGATACTCACCGCGGACACAGTTCAATCAGGTCTTTAGTAGTAGGCCGTAGACCTTCGTGATTGGCAGGTGTGTCGAATGGTGCAAGTGCGTTAGGAGGTGCAGGACTCAGAACTGCATCCTGAAAACTGCCATCAGATGTTGTCCGGTACCGCGGGCTTCCCACGTACGGCTGATTTGGATTGAATAACGACTGGCTTCTCAGTAGTTGGTTGTGGGCCCTCGGGTTTTGTGGGCAGAGATGCGGCTGCACTCGGAGCTGAAGCCTGTAAACCCTTCGTTAGCGATTCAGCACTCGACACGTGTTATTTGCGTACGTCAGGCTGAGGTTGAGGTGGGAAACCGAGCTTGATGGATCCTCTTCCCCATTTGTGTAGAAACTCTGTGCAAATGTTAAGACGATATACAATATGTACACACCAGAGTTGAAGTTACCTCGCCCATTTAACTTGGGCCGAATATCATTGGGGTGAATTGTGACAATTTCCGGATCCGCCGAGGACAAGCAAGAGCACCGCTGCTTCTTTCGGCTTATAGTGAAAGAGAGCGGTGCAGTTTCCAACGTTCTATTACGAATTAGTCTTGAACTTGGCAGGCGGAGTTGACGCGCGACTCAAAAGATACTGACAATGGTGTGTCAAATTCTTTTGAGAAGGTATTGCTCTTCTCTCGACTTTGAGTGATGGGGTATTTGACGCTATCGAATTCGAGGTGGACGGACTCTACGTCTTTTGCGTTCTGCAGCTCGATGTCTGCCCGTAGTGTGTTTGGTGAAGTCAGCCTCCAGGAATGAGTAGTTCACAATCTCAAAGACGTACAGGATAGTTTCAAAGGCAAAGCCATTTCAGCGGGCTGTGGGGCGACTGCAGGAAGAGTGAGGGTATCAGCACGAGTTGCATAGCGCCCTCGGGCGCCTGCAGAGCTGAGAGAACACGCGATTGCGCCGCGTGTTCATTCGGGCTTCTAGAATCTCTATTCCGTCGCGAGAAGCAAGTTAGAGACAGCAGATTAGAATTTGCCGATCATTGATTTACCAGTCAGTTCGGATCTACCAACTCTCGTCAAAGACATGAGCTGCCCTCATTCTGTACGGACGAAGCATGCCACGATGCAGTTTTCAACTGTGTAAATAGAATCGAGGCCAACTACTTTGAGTAATTCCATGACGCTTTTATGTAAGCATACTGATTGACGGCGGAAGGAGGAGCATCCAAACTGAAGCTTCGATCGTGATGCCCACTCTCCTGGGTAATGGATGGATCGATGTGAAAGTGCCATGAGCTTCCATTGGTCATATATTTTCACAGCCAAGTTTCATGGGTAGCTTCACGGACGACCTCCGATAAATCCAACAATCTTGCATGGGGAGAAGTTCATTTTACACAAGCGAATGCCTTTTAATTGTACATGCATCTTCGAAAATTTGACTGCTACGATATATATACTTCTCCTGCACTAAAAGTACACTATGCGGCTTGATGGGTAATGCATGGGATGAGACGGTGCAATCGTAACACTTGCAACGAAAATGGGAAAAGGTCGAAATTAGTTCGGTGCTTGTGATGGACGGTCCGTGTATGAGGTGAGTGTGTGGGGGGTATAGTCGAATATTCAGCCATCTTGCAACGAACACTTCACGAATAGTGTCGAGAAAAGGTACTGGCAGAGTTGAGAATCGTGCAGGGGTAGGTGCCTATACCCTGTCAACGAAATCCAAAAAAAAAATCAGTAACCCCGCCGTCGTCGAACGAAGTCACACTTACCCATAGCCAGACTCGCCAAATTGACGCAATACACCGCAATAGGTTCCCCATCGTTCTCTCCATCTCTTAGCACCGTAAACCGCACAAATACCAAGTCCAACAAATTCGCAGCGCACTCAAAGCTGAGACGAAGACTCTCCTGCCAGATAGGGTTAAACCCGTTGTTCTTCACGGAGCTCGTTCGGGCAGTGATGGCGCGTGGCGTGCCAGAACCGTTCGATCCCGATGGGCTGAGTAGTGGGGACGATGAACCTGAAGACGGCGATGGAAAGGAAAAATGGGTCCAGTCCGGTGTGAATATCGAGACTTCCACATAAGGGTCTACGATGTTTCGGCCAATTATCTCGTGGCCTGTTGAGTCTTTCGGACGTGGGAGTTGCTGTGCTGAAATGATCTACCGCAACGACAAGTTAGCAAACAACCGGCTCGTATAGAAAAGAGTGTGCTCACGGTAACATCCAAGTGGTGCGGGGTCCGGCGAGCCAGTACTCCCTTGTCGGGTAGACGAAGCGCCTCCGGTTTAAGAATGTACCCGGCTCTCCCGTTGCGCTGGAACATGGCGTGGTTGATCATAGTTCCCAAATCTTCCGATCCACATTTAAAAAAATTCATATATGACAGCGAACGCGAACATACCAAACGTTTGCCAGTTGAGCGCGACGAGCTGAGCACCAGCCGCCCAATACCGATGCGGGAGATAATTCGTAGAATTAAGCCGTAAACCCTTGGGGTATATCCTAACGAGATGGTCCTTGTTGTGCTTGATCAGATCCATCATACCCTGTTTCATAATCTTGTTGGCGGTGTTTTCAGAGAGGGAGAAGACGTGTTCCGGGGCGTAGGTCTCTTTCTTATTGATTCCTCTGCATTTCACACCGACGGTGTACACAAGTAAAGCGACAAGCGCGGCGGACATCTTTACTTTTGTGTCTTGTTTATCGGATTTGATGGGTGGCTCGGCGATCGCTGTCGATGTTGCTGTTGCTGCGCCTACGAGGGCAGTGGTAACAGACTTCTCCGGTACTTGATGATGCCCACGAACACGGTTAAAAACGTTGCGTGCCTTGCGGAATTCTTCCTTCAGTTCTAATACGTCGCCTTCAGCTGCGCTTATCAGCTAGACCAAGGACAGATCGACGTACCTTTGATAGTCTCGATATTTTGTGTCTTAGCCCTGCGTAATTCCCCCCTAACGTCTTGGGCGATATCGGAGTCCGAAGTCGACGTCTCTGTAGAAGACGACTCCGTATCGACGACTACCTCCTTTGTGCGAATCCGCTCTCGTTCTGAAACGTAGAGATTCTTCGCCTGGAACATGTTACTAAGAGATCACGCCTACAGGTTTCGTACACACCTTCAGCAACACTTTTCCCTTCAACTCCTCGGGACTCGGAAGCTTATCGATCTTTGGATGTTCTCCCATAGGAGCACTGACCAAAGCCTCTTTAAATACGTCATGCATGATAGAAACAAGCATGTTTTGCTGAGAAACAGAGCAGTGTACCTCAGCAGATATGATGACCGGGTAAGGCGACGTCACGAATGCATATTTCGATATGGCTTCGCAGATCTCTCGAACGCGCACTTTAGACGTCAAAGTCTTGCCATGAAAGACCATTGGTTCGTTGTCGCCGTCGTAGATATCCACTAAGAAAACATTAGTAAGTGCATTAAGACGGATGGATGCACTCACGCTCGACGCTTCGACAGCCTTGAAGAAGAGCGCGGATGTACCCCTCGATCGTACTGTCCCCTACCAGTTGGTGACCGACGAGATACGTGTTGTGGGAGGAAGATATAAAGTAATCGCAAAGGGGCCGAGTCATATCTTGGTATATTCTTCCATGCTGATCCGTGAATGCAGAGTTGTCAGAGGATATCAGAAAAGCAGTGAATGCATCGAGAGACAGGACTATATCATCACCGCCATCCGAGGGTGACGATGGTAGCGAAGGTGAAGTGGGTGTAGTGGCAGCCTTTGCCTCCGATCTCTTAGCGTAGCGCAAGAATATCGTTCGCAGCTCCTCTTGGCTGAGAGAAGACTACAAACGATATCAGCCGAGGCACGTGCAGGGTCACGCGGCACAGGACATGCCTTTTGACAATCCCGCATAAATGCCTCGAAAACTGCGAACGTAAACTTTCCGCCGTTTTTCGAGGACAACTTCTTATAGAGCAGATCGAGCTCTGGTCGGGCCTTGAGAAGTTTGACAAACTTTTGAAAATCGGGAAAATTGAGAAAGTCACTTCGTTGTGAATTGGCTTGCTGTAAGGGCGTAAGTGGAGTCGTGGACACCAAAGATTCAGCCCACCTTGAACAAGCGCATCAGATCATCCTGCGAGGTGTT
Organism: Pisolithus marmoratus; assembly: GCA_024613145.1. Taxonomy (NCBI): domain Eukaryota; kingdom Fungi; phylum Basidiomycota; class Agaricomycetes; order Boletales; family Pisolithaceae; genus Pisolithus; species Pisolithus marmoratus. The sequence goes on from JANFAE010000032.1 coordinate 258,215, forward strand.
TATATTGAGACGCTTGCAAAGTCTTTCGACTTCTTCGAAGGATAATTTCTGATCGCTTTTGTGGTCAGACGACTTCCAGCACTGCCTCACCCATAAAGCGTGTCGCATCTCCTCGTTTCTCAGACCGGTCATCAACTCTTGGCGGATGGCGTACAACTTCCGTAAGGTGATATCCCATAACTGGAAATTGTCTTTTGTCGACGCGATCAAGTGAAGCGTCTTGTATTGGCCATCGAGAATGTAGATGATGGTTATCCATCGATCTTCGCACTCAAGAGCGAGCTGGAACTGTTGTCGATAGTATCTGGCGTCTGGGCCAGATCGAAGCTCCTTTATATTCTCGATAGGTACTGCACGTGTTATCATCGCACACGCGAGTTAGACATAGACGATCGTGGGTGAGAAGTAGGACCACGCACTAATCCTTAGCTTCTTCGATTCCCAAATGATCTGACCCTGATCTGCGTCGAGTCGGAAGATGTAACTCTTTTGAGATCCCGGCGACACCTTTGTCATGGGGACGCCATGTTGTAAGAGTGGTGGGACAGGTACATCAGCCATGGATGCCTTGCGCGCGATTTGTCGGAATGGTTGCTGCCAGTGGTTCGCGGTGACTTCTAAAGGAATTGGTGAAGAAGTTTGAGTGGGTTCTTCGTGTTCATCCAGGCTATAAATGTTGCGGGTGTAGGGACTCGGGACCTGTGACTCGGACTGGGCTCTTCCGTGCCGCTTCCTAATCTGGGTATCCTTAGGGGGACCACGCAGCGAGATGGCGCGGACGACCGGTGCAGCTCTGACTTTGGAGAGTCTATTTGAAAGCGAACGACGGAGGCTGCTGTCGGTAGAGTTGCCTTGGGAGGAATCAGATGTGGTATCAAGTTGAGGCTTGAGGGCGTCTTGGACCGCTGGAACGGGTTTGCCCTGGGTCGTCAAGAGTCCTGCCGCCCGTCGCAGGATCTGCTTGGGAGAAGAACCTCGTCTCTGGGGTTCCTGTCGGTCCATGACAGGCAGAAGATAGAGACTGCGATGGGGAAGACGCCAGCGGAGTATTTAGCTGGCAAGTGAAGCGCCCTCAGCAAGACACGCCCCGTCTGTGCCTCGATAACAGCAAGCGCCGCGAAACACGCTGTTGACGGGCCCCTTCAAAAGTATTATCGTGGTCAGCGGTACCCTTGTTGATGGGCGGCCTCGAGGCCACCACTGCAAGTTTTGTAGCGGCACTGGGGGTAACCGAATGCCGATCCCGTCAGCATCACTCGGGTATCAGGGACGTTGTGTACCAGACTACACCCGGCCAGTCAGATAACTCGATACTCTCCCTAAACTGAATCCTTCTTACGCCCCGGTCAACGAACGACGCAAGTCCCACGTTAATGAGACCAGTATGTACATATGAGTTACTGGTGTGGATACACACCGGTTTCGCTGCCATTCTCAATCCACCTCGAGCTCGCATTCAGTTCACATGTTCAAGCCAGCCCCGGCTTCTCTCACTTGACGAGTGGATTGTTTGTCGGTGCACGGAACGAGGATGGCCTCGTGGGCTCCTCCAAATCCATCCTTTGTCTTTCATGATCGGCGCTTTGGCGAGACCCGCGTCTTTCAATCCTTTCAACCTCGGCCCACGTATAAAGCAATATGCCACGGTACGTCGTCATTTCTCCATTGTTTTGTGAAAGTCGTACTCAAAACGTTACTATGCCTAACTTTTTCAGCCCGCTACACCAACCTGTCCCACCTTCCTTCCAATCGCAACAGAGCGCTCTCTCCGATGCATGTCCGACACTTGCCCCCCCTTTTCAGACGAACCTCCCTTATCCCTCATTCGTGAGGGTCCCACAGTCCCCGCCACAAAAGGTCATTGCTGCGCAGCCGCGCGCCTTCCCTGCTGCACCTATCCTGTTTGAGCTCATCGGGGCACCGAGCAGGGGAACGGGTGTCCCGATGCGGGAGCTGGTCGTCAGATCAGGGTGTGCGCTCGAAAGGATGCTCGTAGGTGCCGCCGAGCATGTTGGAGCAGCAATGGGCAAAGCCTTGCGCCTGGTCAGGATTAGGCTCGCCATTCCAGTGCGTCCCTACACTTGCATTCTGCACCCACCAATGTAACGGGTCACTGGATGTGATCAGTGGCCGGGGTACGAACACGTCGAATGGATCTCTTCGATCGAACTGTTTACCTCCTCTGGTCCGCTGACGCGCGGACAGCTAGCCGTAGACATAGCCAATGCATTTCATAGCTTCGTCATGGTAGATACACGCACCCCCTCCTTTCATCTCTGCATACTAACCAATCTTCCCGAACAGAAGTCATCCACGTATACCCCCTCTTCTCTCGCGTACGAATGGCGAACGAGTACGGGGGGTATCAGCTTCGACAGGCTCATCCTCCTCGCATGTTGGAATGTACACGACGACGTGTGGATGGCGGAGGTGTTCGTGGATCGTCGATGAACGACCTTTGTCTTCTGTCTTTTTTTCTGGTGACAATCTAGATCCAGCGTAAGGTGTTACCAAATCTTCCCCCATTTTCCAATGCATCCAATTGTAGCTTTAGCCCCGCACACGCTATCCACATGCACATACGCACATACAACCTGCAAACATCTGTCCATTTGTTGGGTATCTTAAAATATACGGGACGCGTGACGTCATGACGCACGATCACTCCCATGATGTCATCCCTCTTTTTTATCCGTTCGCTCGCCACTCGACACATGTTCACGACCATTCTACCATGAGATTCTTACGGGCTACTGTACCGCGTGCGTGGATATCACGCACGAGAGCGGACGCATACGTTCCTCGACATGCCATTGCTAACATCACCATCACTCGTAGCACCGCCAACGCCAGCAGCAATGCAAACACCAAACCTACCACCTCCGCAGAGGACGGCAACAGAGACCCCCGACCCTCCCAAGGGCATGTCACAGATCCTGCTCAACAGCATCCACAGGACCCACTTTCACAAACTGCACGTTCCGGACTTGACACACGGCATTCCGGTTCCAGCTCAAAACTAGAGGGAACCAAAGAAGGAGAAGGGAATGCCAGAGACTCACCGCTCCTCGACGCAGCATCGCCCACGGAGAGCGGGATGAAAGCGCCGAAATCGGAGCTAAGCGGGAATAAAGAAGGTATCGGGTTCGTCGAACAAGTTGGATCCGTGAGTGGAACGTCCCGTTCGATGCGGGGTAGGAAACAAGGCGAAGAGGAAGCAAAAGAAGAAGCGACATCACCAGGTATTCTTTCCGCACTCAAGCAGGTGCTTGGGATGGGATCGTCTGTGGAGGATGTGAAGCAAAATAGGGGCGGTGGGGAGGGTGTTACGGGAACTGGTACTGGGATAGGCTTGGGCACAGGAACCAAAAGGGAGACAACGAAGACAGGAGAAGGGACCATTCCGAGGACGCCTGGGTCACGCAAATCATACTATAGTTGCGCCACGCTAGGGAGCGTCGATCCGGTCATTTCGTCTGCAACTGTATCTGGGTCGTCATCAACTGCACCAGAAAAGGAATCCCAATCCCAGTACCCAAATCCATCTCGCAAGCCGAAAGAGAGAACGCATGGGGACCAGAACGAGCATCTCGTACATAAACGGTCAAGCCAGGACCACGATAGTGGAAGCGGGAACGCGGCGGAGGAACCGTTTTTGCCATCGCACCGGGATGCCCATGGGACAGACGGTGGTGGTAGCAAACAAGGTTGAGTGTTGAACATCGGTGAGTCGTCTCCACTTGTGACCGTCTCTTCCTCATCTGACATAACGTTGTCAGTCATTTCACCACAGTCGCGCCCAGTCTTGGGAGGTGTACGGACTTGACAGAAGCTAGAATAGTATAAAGATGTGGTTGGTGTAACATTGATCACATAGAATGAGATCAGTGAATACCCTCTAATGTTTCTGAAAGTCAGAGCCAGGTTGCGATCGTCTAAGCCGGCAACTCTGTGATGTCGTAAAAGGCAACTGTGCCAACCCACGCGTCAAACAAAAAGCAAAACCCAGCTGCCCTCCAACCAAACAAATGCAATTACAAGTGTCCCCTTCGGGGTGACATACGTAAAAATTGGAACGATACAGAGAAGATTAGCATGGCCCCTGCACAAGGATGACACGCTGTTCCGGAGTGGTAGACCTACGGGTCTCAATATTTATTTTATTTTTTCTCTCACTCTACTGGACACTAGGTCGTTTCGAATTCATGTAGAGGATAGAATTTTTGACGATTCATGAAGGTCAGTTACTCTAGATAATAAATAACAATTTATCTTCCAGCCCACCATGATCACTGCAGCTGCCATCCTCTGAAATATTCGGTGACCCTCGGACGTCAACAGGTCTTCGCCCACAATCTCCTATCAAGAAGTCGGCGTCTTCTTTCCGACACAACGTGCTTTGTTAGAAACAACTTGTACTGGGTTGCAGATTGCACTTCAGCTCCATGATCAATCGTGCAAGAAGCCCTTCCGTACTGACGCAGTGCCTAGTTGCTTACGTGAACCAGACTGGGGTAGCTTCTATTCGACCTGTCGGATGATGCATAGTATTGATGCCGCATCCAAGGAAGCAGACTCTTATTTCTCCTGGCACCTTCCTGGAGGGCAATATTCGTTTCCACGTTCATCCGTGAAAACAAATCTGGGACATTACAAGCACCATCGATGAAGCGTCATAGCGTCATACGGCCCATCGTCTCATCACCATCAAAATCCTTGCTTAGATCCTCCTTTGTCACTCTCAGAATGGTGAACCCATGGAAGTGTTTAGGTGAAGTACCCGCCGCGAGGTTATAATTTCATGGATTCCACAGTAATTTTCATTATCGAGGGACACTTTAGCTAGCGCTCAGGGCGGCTCCCTCGTACTGAGGGTACAGTTTCCTTTTCAAAGTCATGCCACTATCCAATGGATGATCCTACATCATTTTCTATTCGTTTCATCCGCGCACGAGGTCCAGGATTTTCAAGTACCATTGGTATACTAACGATGACAGTTCAACAATTACACAACACACTCTGTTTTTTTACACTGAAATGCTTTCTCATTACACCATTCGGACTCTCCAATGCCTCGCTCACTCCTCAGGAAATTCGAACTTGAATAACTCTTGCGGGGGGTAGAAAGGCGGGTATGACCGACCCACCACGAGGGGTCCGATACGGATCTAGATGAAAAAGTGCATTTTAGTCCTCTTGAATGTCACCACGACCAATGTTCCACAATTACCTGCCGGCCTTCATCTTCATCTTCGAATGGAGCAATCCATCCGACTTCTTCGGGGGCATCAAGTCTCCTGGTAATGCTGTCCATCCATCCACGTGCAACCACGATCAGTTATGCGCAACTATCAGAATCCGATGGGCCAGAACGAAGTCGGTGAACGCGACCTACGTATACGCATCATGATTTTTTCTGTACGTAATTACCCACTCTTGCGGGGGGAACTCCACGGCACCAAATAACCTCCCTTCCAGTTCGACAGTTCGATACCCATTGATAGTAAGCGTGTATACGTTGCCTTCCACCCGCTGGGCGATGAACTGCACGAGGTACGTAGGCACGCGTATGATGAACGTTAGCTAACGTGGATTGAATTCACAATGATACGTACCATTGGAGGCTGGACACCAGACCCCCTTTCGATCAAGTTGACCGGTATGATAGCAGGTAAGGTCCGGGGAATGCCGACGTAAGGATTTCCATCGAGAGTCGAATAGATAACAACCGGTCCTATCTACTTTGAGATTGTTAGGCATGCTGACAACGATGTGCAAGACTAGATGTGGGGATTTGACTCGACGATGTTGGCTCTAGGAGACAGGTCAAGGTCGGTGGTCGCCGTCCTTTTATCCCCCACGGGATGCCGCGAAGGACACCGTGATCAGGTCAGCGGTCTTCAAGTTGATGCAATATCACTGACCTACTCGATTGGGCTTCCATTTACATAACCTGTTAGAGTCCAGATTGTAATGAGAAAATGTCAGCGTCGAGGGGAAGCGACCTCAGTTGAACAATCCTGTGGGGCGATATTTACCAAACTTCATTCCCCGGATCCCCAGATCTCAGGTCCGGATTTCTCCCCGGATCATGGGAGATTTGATTTCACCGCTATACCCCCCACCTATGACACCTACACATGTATGTATGTAGCAGAAACCATTTCAAAGGTGCTTTTGATCATATCTGCTTTGTCTCCCGCCATCCCCGACATGGCGTGACTGAATGCTTACAATTGGAATTGGCGGCGCAAAACGGCCACAGTTGGGGCTGGCTTCTTGCTGAGTAGAGTCGTGTCGAGACATGTGCGGTAGGCAATTTTTACCAAACCGGTGTGTTTCGGGCATGGCCTGGCAAGGAGATACCCATGTCGATGCGGAGTCTATTCGCCGGACTCTTTTGCGTTGATGAAGGCATACACTGGCACACGATTAGTCAATCAACCCAGAGTACATTACATACCCCATACATCACTATGTACACATCTTATACAACGCGGTTAGCAGAATTTCATTCTCGCAGGAAATTGGCGTCTGTGACAAATAAAGTCCTTTCTAATACAGCAACGTGCTTTGAATCCCATCATACGGTGGATCATAGCATTTCAGCTTCATGGTGATTCTGGTGTGAAGACGCGGCGATTGGTCCGATACCCACAGAACCTGGATCGACATGGTACACTCCTACGTACCGAATAATCATGTAAGAAACCCTCCATGCTAGCGCAATACCTTGCTACTCTGTACATATACCAGAAAGTGGGGGTGGCTTCCACACGGCCTATCGGATGATGCCATCAAAAAAAGGGGAGACTTACCTCTCCGACACCTGGCCGCAATGTAATATCTCTCGCCTCGTCAGAAGACCTGATGTGATGTTTCAGAAAATGGCACCAAATGATCACAGGATGTGATATCTTGGACAGATGTATATTTCCCCTGTCTCGGGCGGCACGATTCTACTCGGTTCATTCTCTGAAGGTAGCGTGAGAAGAACTGCACCACTTCTCATGCCCGTTTCGGGCAGCATCCAGTCGACCTGTCAGATTATAAGGCGTAACAGGTCAAATTCATAAAGAAGACCCACATTCTCGTCCTTGGAATCGACCAATCTTGTGTGGGACAAAATAGGCTTCATTCGTCGGGTCCCAATATCTCAGGTACAAGTTCGTTCCCCAGATCATAGAGCGTTGGTTCTTCCCAGTCGTCGTATCCCCACCTGCAGCAAAAAATGCGCTCAGTTATGTACAGTACACGCAAGAATTCACGGTGAAAAGAAACTGTAGTGGTCACACTTATGTAGGTTGATCGGAACTGGCAACTTACCGAGTAGAGTTGTCCCAAGAATGCACGGTGGGGTACCACCATGAAGATAGCATGTTTCAAGCACAACTCGGCGCCTAAATACTTTGGATAGCTACTCGTATATGGCAGTGGAGCATACGATTGGTCAATCAACAGAGTGCATCGTCCGTCAAATCTTATCTCACCTGGAATTTCTACCCAGGCATCTGGGCGAGTATAGTTCTCCGGTGATCGTTCAGAGCAGTCCACCGTGAGCATACCGAGCTTTATAACGTCTAATCGATAGGACAATACTTCTGTCTGGTTTCCTGTTACAAGCGCTTTTCGCAAATGCACAGTAGGCTGTCCAAAGTCCAAATCCTCCACAGCAGGCAATAGAGGTTCATAAACGGTCAAGCTGGGATCGCGATAGTGGAAGTGGGAAGGGGGCGCGCCGGGATACCAATAGGACAGGAGGTGGTGATAGCAAACGAGTTTTGAGTGCTGAATATCGGTAAGTCGTCTCCGCCCGTGACGGACTCTTCCTCATCTGACATAACGTTGTTGGTCATTTCACCACAGTCGGACCAAGTTCTGGGCGAGGTGTAGGGACCTGACAGAAGCTAGAATGTTACATATTTCCGAGTGGTAGTCACATAGAATGATCAGTGAATACCTTCTAATGTTTTCGAAAGGTAGTGGCAGGACTTGTCAGAGCCAGATTGCGATCGCCTAAGACGGCAACTCTGTGATGTCGTAAAAGGCAACTGTGCCAACCCACGCGACAAACCAAAAGCAAAACCCAGCTGCCCTCCAACCAAACGAGTACAATTATAAATGTCCCCTTCGGGGTGACATACGTAAAAATTGGAACGATACAGAGAAGATTAGCATGGCCCCTGCACAAGGATGACACGCTGTTCCGGAGTGGTAGACCTACGGGTCTCAATATTTATTTTCTCTTTTCTCTTTCACTCTACCTGGACACACTGTTTGACTGTTATGCTTCGAATAAATGTTTCTTCATTCAGAACACAGATTTTTTGATACACATGGTCGTTTATAGTTACTGTACAGTGTAGATAGTAGATAACATTTCATCTTCCCGCCTACATCATCGCAACTGTTATCTTTGAAATATTCACGATGTCCGCCGAGTCCCAACCCGAACCTGTCCAGCCCATCCAAGTCCTGTATTGCCAAGGCAAGTCCTGCCCATCCGGCTGTTTAACGGAGCTGTGAAATTGACATTCCCCACACGGACGATACGCAGTCTGCAGCTTTCCACCCGAGTACTGCGAATTCGGATCGAGCCTCTCTCGATGTAAAGAATGGCTGAAAGAGTCGCATCCGGCATTGTATGATAAGTACTACTCAGATGGTGCGTTCTAGTCCGTACGTTGAAGATGTTTTACTGGCTCATCCGTGCACAACATCGGCGATACCACAACGCTTTTACGAGTAGAGGCTCTCCAATCCAAACTCGGAACACTCAGCCTCGAAGCTCAAGCTAAGCTAGAGAAAGACACCGCAGACAAGGAGGCCAAGGCAGAGAAAAAGGCGGATGCGGCACTTAAGAAGAAGATGGCATCTCAAGTATCGATAAAAAGGATGGAGAGGAATAAGCGGAAATTTGTTACGGCTATCCATGGGCTTGAAGGCGTTCGGTGCGTCCCGCTTCCACTCACATCCCAACATCGTATCGTCATCCTAAATTCTTACGACCTTCGACACGCAACGACAGACGTCGAACTAAAAAAAGCATCTAAATTCCTCGCACAAAAGTTCGCTACCGGTGCATCTGTCACGAAGAATGCACAGGGTCAAGACGAAATCGTCGTACAGGGAGATGTCGCGGAGGACGTGTTAGAGCTCATCGAGAGCAGGACGGGAGTATTTAAATCCGTACCAAGCGCGAATGTAGGTAGTCGTGGAGGAGAAAAAGAAGAAGGGGGAGTGAGGTGAGTTGCGCATGCATAAACCCGGAGGGGCCGAGTTGGCATGCGAAGCACGGGCCCCATTCCTCGTTCTCAGTCTTTGGACCTGCTGGTATACAGACTGATGTCTTGCGCGGAAACAATACATTCTGCACACTGAAAACGGTTGTAGTTGTGGTCCGGCACTGCAAACTGTGCTGGGCATCCCAGTTTCACAGTAAATTCCTCAAGTTGAGTACAAGTAGAACGCGTTGGTTTGGTGTATCGACACTCGACATTAACAAACCTACGATCTGTGATCTGTGGGACGGATAACTACGGTGGGCCGGCTGGAGGCTAACTGGATTGTGCGTTGAGACTGCTCGATCTAATATCGAGAGAATGTGAGAAGGGAAATGGAATGATCAGCATTGGTCCTACTCGTTAGCACCCTTTGGGTTGCCCTATTCAACTTGGGCCTCCCATACGCCAACGAGGCCGTATGGGTTCACTAACTTCACTTTGGTCAATTCCGGGGTTTTCATTCCGAGCGCAAGGGCCAACCACGATGCCATTGCAGAAGGAATTAAACCGTCAGAACTAACATAACAAGAACATACAGGCTTGAATGGCTTTCCGTGGAATGCCGATCTACAAGGTTTGACTGCGCTGAGAAACTGGGGCAGCGCGACAAGTGCAAAGCCCCGGGAAGGCTTGTCACTGGTATACCCGGTATCATAGATAGTGCTTGGTCTCCCAACTTCGAAGCCTGTATCCAGAGCGGCTTGTATATCTAGCGATGGGCACCTTCGAGGAGACGCAGTTAGTAAACAGCGGTTGGGAAATCTAAATGAGTACTATTACTACGAACCATACTTTCCGGCGTGTTTTGTATTTTTTTTCTTTTTCTTTTTCTTTTTCCGAGTCCGCGTTCTTGTCTTACAGCCCTCTCTGTGAGCAGTACTCGGAATTCGCCCTCACAACGCACAGCAGACGACATAAGGAACCTGGATTTGAACGGGCATTGCAATCTTCAGGTGGTGAGGGGTGCTGGTAATGAAGAACCCGTTGCGATGGCCACCTTTTTATCGTCGAATGGATACTTGGATTTTCAACACTTGTTGCTATGTTCCACCTTCGACTCAGCATTAAAGGATCTCGTCCCTCCACGAAATGGTGAGCAGTTCCTTGAAGCCACCGGTTCACCGTCGAATACAAGTTTCCGCAAGTTTCGATGATGGAGGTTCTCCGACCCTACTCAAAGTAAGACACCCACCAAAACAGATCTTCCTCACGCACTTTTCGTGACAGCCTTTCAGATATAAAGCGTGCCATCCTACTAACCATTCCTCGTACATTGTCAAGCGAGGCGAAGAACAGTTAAGTCACGGCATCTGTTGAGATAAAGGCTCAGACTCCACCATGGCAGTTGACGACAAGATGGGATAGGGAGGCGATTGTTACCTGATGGACATGCTTGCATCCTCTATTATTTCTGTCAGAACGGTGAACCCATAGAAGCATTTGGGTGAAATACCTGTTGTGAGGTCACGGATTCATAGATTAAACCCAGCCAGAGTCCCAGAGACGGACCACACAGTCCTTGAGGTCATGACTGATATGGCAATATGGCATGGAGCAGTACGGTAATACTATGTAGAACGACGAGGTCCCACGCGCGTGAAATACTCTGCTTTTCTCAACGTTTTCGCGAACAGCTGCAACGGTTTCTTATCCGGTAACCTTCCCACAGCACACAACCAGGGAATCGCTGACAAGTAGTTACAGTATAACATCTTTAGTGGATGTACATATATCTTGTCCTGTGTAGATCCAAGGATTTGGTTCATACCCGCATACTCAGGGCACGTGGCAACGGTTTCTCTTTCAGCGGCATGGGACTGTCTAATTCGGTTTCATCCGTGCACAAAGTTCGTTATTTTTCAAATATCATCAACATAGACAGCAACGGTTGGACATTTACACGACATTCTGCTTTCTTATACTGAGAAACGTTCTCATTGCACTATTCATACACTCCAATTTCTCGCTCACTCCTCAGCGTATTCGAACCTATATAACTCCTGGGGACGGTAGGAAGGTGGGAACGACCGACCCGGCAAGAGGAGTTGGACAAGGATCTATAGAAGAACGGGCATTAGTCTTCCACATCTCACCACAACCCAGACTTCGCGCATACCTGGTGGCTTTCATCTTGGGTTGGAGCGACCCATCCGATTTCCTCGGCGACGTCTCTCTTGACGATCCTGCCCAATCAACCATCCACACGCAGCCACGATCAGTCATAATCCAGTGGACCAGAATGGGGTTAGTGAATGCAACCTACGTATATGCATCATGGTTTTCTCTGTACGTAATCACCCACTCTTGTGCAGGTCCCACTTCCTCCACAACGGCAAACAATTTGCCTTCCCGCTCGACGACGTTCAAACCATTAATGGTCATCGTGTATATGTTGCCTTCGACCAGCCGGAAGACGAACTGCGCAACGTACATAAGGAGAGTACTGAGGGACGTCAGATAATGTGGAGTTCATTCACAATGATACATACCCTTGGAGGTTGGACACCAGACCCCCTTTCAATCAAGTTGACTGGTAGGATGGTAGGCAAGATCAGGGGGATGCCAACGTAAGGATTTCCCTTGAGGGTGGAGGAGATAATGATGGTATCCGGTCTGAGATTGTTGGGCATGCTGACAGTGATGTGTTCGCTTGCAAACTAGATGTGGGTATTTGACTCGACAGTGTCGACTCTGAGAGATAGATGAAAGTCAGTAGTCACCATCCTTTTATCCCTCGCGCGATACCGCAAAGGACCACGATCAGGTGAGAGACCTTCGAGCGCGGTACCCCTTCTGTCCTATTCGAGCAGGCTTCCATTCGGCCTGTCACAATCCAGACCCCAACGAGAAAGCATCAGCATCGAGAAGCAGCCTCGTCCCTTCAATTGAACAATCCGGTGGGACAACATTTACCAACTCTTTCTTCCTCGGATCCCCAGGTCTGATAGAATATGCAATTCTTCGCCGCATATCCCCCCCACCATTATGTGTACGTAACAGAAAGCCATTTCGAAGCCGCTTTTGATCACATCATCCGCCCCCGTCCTGATTCCGGTGCATCCCCCACGTGTGTCACGACTGAAGGGCTTACAGTTGGCACTGGTGACGAAAGGCGGCCATAGTGGGCTGGCCGGAACTAGATTCTTACTGAATTGGAGTAGAGCCCTCTCGACACATGCCTGTGGGGATTTCCTACCAAACTGGTGTTTCAAGAATACCCTGGAGAGGAGATACCCGGGAGCCTAGGCAGCCCAACATCTGGTCATGTCGATGGAGAGTCTTCAGCCCAACTCTCTCTTTTGCGTACGCTAGCATATGATTGTCAATTACGCTACGTACCCCCACAAATCAATACGCGCCTTGCCATCTCCACCCAGAACTTTACCGTCACAAAAAGCTGGTGTCTGTGACAAGTGAAGTTCTTTGCTGATACTTCATTAGAAATCCCATTGTACAGTTGGGTACGGTCAAAGTCATCAACGAGTACAGACAGCACTTTAGCTTCACGGTCTGCTGTGAAATCTGCTGTGAAAGTGCAGGTGTTAGCTCGACACCTGCGGAGCCTGCCAAATCGACATGGTGTGCACTCCGACACACTGCAGAGGATTGAGGGTAGCTTCTGCTGGACGATGAATGGCGATATCATCAAGGAAAGCAGAAACTCTTGCTTCTCCAACACCTTCCCTCAGAGCAATAGCTCTCCTTTCGTCAAAAGACCCGATGATTGTTTCAGAATATGGCACGAAATGATCACCCTCTGTCTCGGGCCGTACGACACCACTCAGTTGATGCTCTCGCACTCACAATGTCAGCACCGTTGGTCGCTCGCAAAACTGGATAGGGGCTCGACGACGGCCGCTCGTCACCTTCCTTTTATCCGCAAGGACGTAGTGTAAAAGGAACGACAGGAAGGAATGCTTCATTTCTTATGGTCGTTCTGGGTGGCATCCATGTGACCTGTCAGGTCATCAGGTGTAATATGTCGAATTCGTGCAGAAAGCCCTGAATCCCTTGAAGTCGACCAATCCCGTGTGGGATGCAATTTACTATGCTTTATTCGTCGTCACCGCCATATCCCCACCTATGACAGAAAAATGCTCGATCAGTACACACTATAGGAATTCACGGCGAAAAGAAACCGTCGTTATCACAAACGTGTATCCTTGAATAGCTGGCACCTCGAAGGAAGTTTTCCGCACATCACCTCATGACACTTCTCAGAGTCACAGCGATTGGGATTTCGGCATGGAGTAGCTGGGCCTCATTATAAGGGCGGCTTTTCCAAAACATGCGACCTGCAACTACGAATATGTGTCACATTGTTTGGCCTGCATTTGTTCTTTGCCAGAGATAAGGCTCGCCATCTAATGAGCTCGTAGACAATTAGGTTATGCCGTGCGATGACCAGTCTTGACTCCTTGAGATTTCTGTTTGTCTCTTCAGAAGATGCGGCCATGGGATGTAGGAATCTTCATCGCAGGCAAAAAGGATATGTGCCGAACCTGAAATCGAGATCCTGACAAGTGTACGAGTTATGTCATACTTTCACACCCGCTGGTAACCACGAGAAGATACAATTCGATTTATCAATGTCGCACTAGTGTTAGGAGCACCTTAATAGTTTTTCTTTCCTACTGAACAAGACTTCAGAAAGTTTGACAGGCACAACTGTTTGCCACTTGCCAGGGTGGTCTTCGCGATGCTGGACTCCAGGACAGGGGTTCATGGCGCAGAGGGAAGCCAAATTCTTCAACAAGAAGCCGAGCTCCGTTTCATGACCAATGGACAAGTTTGGTGTCCATTGGCTGCAAAATGCGTTAACGCGGCTTTAATGTTCACTCAAGAGGACATTACTCCCGCCTGGTTACCGGTCACAAGCGCTTTTGCAAATGCACAGTGGTCAAAAACTTCGACGGGGGGCAATAGATTCCTCTCGATATGGATGTTGTTCAGATTTGGTGTTCTTGAAGGTTGGTCTCCAGTAATATGTGTTTCTCATACTGTCTTTTCTTTTCTTTTCTCTTGTGGACACAGCCATCTGCATTACTGCACCAGCAAGTGCACTATAGTTTCCTACTGGCTGATACTTTGTAGCCTATCTACTGTCTTTCTACACATGGCTTTGCCTCTACGTGGTCCTATAAATGCTGAGCTACAAGCCCTCATACAAGCTGCACTTTCAGGTCGAGCTGGAACAGAATTCTCGCGGGAAGCCATTGACGATACGTCGGGTTGCACCTACATGTCTTGCCAGACATCTATGGTCCAACGTTCGCCTGAATCTCAAGCCAGTCCCTAGATTGATCTAGCTGACCTCCTCACCATCATGCTTTACAATGGTACCGAAGGTCAGATCGTCACAGAGGATCGTTCATGTTTCAGTCTGCATATTTTGAAAGTTGAATCCAACCTTTCCTAGAATCATCGTCATAGTGGGGATGCGTTCGACAGCCATTTTATGCTAGCGGTGAAAATATTGTGACCCCAACATGTGTAATGTTACATTGTGTTTTTGTTACCGCAGTGCTAAGCCTACACATGCAGCTACACATATCAGCCCAGCACTCAGTCACTCAAAATTTACAGACACGACACCCCCCGTCGAACTAATGCCATTCTCCCCCCCCCTGAAAAATTTTCTTGATCATACTCCGTCTATTTTCTTGCCTCTCTTCCCCTGTGGGTCCCTCTGTCAGCGGACTAAAATCATGTCCCTTTTCCTTGGGCAAACGGTTTCTGCTCCATACGCTGATACACATAATAAATGGGGGATACAGTGGCGAAGAATTACCCTGGGGATCCGAGGAATAAAGGTTGGTAAATGTTGTACCGACGAGGTCGCTTCTCGATGCTGATATTTTCTCATTGTAGTTGGATTCTGACAGACCAAATGGAAGCCCTGTGGTATTGCATTGACTCGAAGACATCTCACCTGATCATGGTCCTTTGCGGCATCCTGTTGGGGATAAAAGGACAGTGACCACTGGCCTTCATCTGTCTCTCAGATTCAGTGCCATTGAGTCAAATCTCCACATCTATAGTCTTGCGAGCGAACACTATCACTGTCAGCATGCCTGACAATTTCAAAGTAGATATCCCAGTTGTTATCTATTCGACTCTCGACGGAAATCCTTACGTCGGCATTCCCATGATCTTACCTGCCATCATACCAGTCAACCTGATTGAAAGGGGGTCTGGTATCCAACCTTCGAGGGTATGTATCATTGTGAATTCCGCGTTATCTAACATTCCTCATACACCTGCCTACGTGCCTCATGTAGTTCATTGCCCAGCGGGTGGAAAACAACGTATACATGCTTACTACCAATGGGTATCGAGCCATTGACCTGGAAGGGAACTTATTTGGTGCTCTGGAGTTACCTCCACAGGAGTGGGTGATTACATATAGAGAAAATCATGATGCATACACGTGGGTCGCATTCACCCACTCCGTTCTGGCCCGCCAGGTTATAACTGATCGTGGCTGTGTGGATGGACAGGATCGTCAAGAGAACTAATGCACCCGAGGAAATCGGATGGGTCGCTCCAACCAAAGATAAAAGCCGCCAGGTATGAATCTGGTTTATGGTGAGGTTATGGAAGACTCATGCTCATTTTTCTTTAGATCCTTGTCCAACCCCTCACGCTGCCTACCTACCCCCCCCAGGAATTGTATAGGTTCGAATTCCCTAAGGAGTGAACAAGGGATCAAACAATCCGAATGGCGAATGGTGTAATGAGAAAGTTTTTCAGTGTGGGAATAGTAGAGTGTGTCGTGTGAATGTTGAATTGTCGTCGGTAGTATGCCAATGGTACTTGAAAATCCGGGACTTCGTGCACGTTGGAGCCAAGTTTCCTTTGCGCATGTTTTCGTCTGTTACCTCTGTAGACTTTGCAGTCATACCGATGATAAGATTACCTCCATAGGCGATGGAGGACACGAAGTGTGTTGCATGCAGAATATAATCATTCTTGACAATGTTGAGGACATTAGACGACATCTCCTTGGCGTGTACCAGTCGATGCTTCTCCAAGTGGTCCTTGAGCGCCAGAATCCACGACCGTGCTTTACTGTTACTGGTTGTGTGACACAACAAGCAACAGCAAAGCACGGTCGTGGATTCGTTTAGGTAGGTCGCAGACCCGCCAACCTGGATGAGACCAGCCAAAGATTTCAAGGGAGAGACTCGTGCCTGATGTCGAGAAGTTCCGTGTCTGTCTCAAGCAATGTAGAGGAGGAGAGAATGATGTCCATCCGTTGGCATCAGTAATTTTACATGCATCTTATTGTAGCTTATTTGGCTTAGCCACCTAAAATCCATCCACAATTCACCTGCTACAACACAGCTAGTAAAAAGAATACTTGAGGATACGTTAGCAGTCATGTTTTGTCAGAATAGGGTGTACTAATAATCCTCATGTTAATATTTGCAATGTGGTGTAAGTTGAGTTAGCCAGATAAGCTGGAGAAAGCTCAAAAAATCTTATGTAAGATCACTGGGCATCCGCGACCACAGCTCTAGTCGTATCCTGTCTATATAGTTGAACACCAAGGAAGCAAGAAGTGCGCTCGTCGAAGAGCTTGCCAAGTGGAACTGAGTAACCGAAGGTAGACCTGGAAAAGACAGTCAAGGGAACTTGAACGGCAAGAGGTAGTCAATTAGATGTCATTATAGTACAAAACAGAAAGTCGCTGGAATGAAGGAGAGGAAGATGTGCCAGTCAGCCTCACCCTTGGGGCCCTTTAGCGTCAAGAGGATGGATCCCGCGGAGGTATATTAATTAGCCCCCTTACTCCTTACCCCCCCTTAAAAGGGGCATGGGAATATCCCAATAACGGGTATCCAAATCGAGTAGGCTGGTCAAAATTTACACTCATTTTTTTCCGGAGAGACGCCTGGATCTAGTCATAAACAATCTCGAAGAGTGAGTTTTGTTTCGTGGTCATGGTGTAGCGTGTTAATTCCACTCCTACGCATCAGGCAATGGCGGCAATAAAAGCTGGTCCCGAAACCGAAGACCCAAGGTTGTCTGCTTTGGACTTTCTTTCGTCTTACTGGCGAACTAACCAGTTTTTCGAGGCAGGAAACTGTAGACCTCGCTAAACGTTTTTGGGAGGTGAGTCATGTTTTGTCTCATTGTCTGATGTTTTCTGACCTGTCTTACAATGTGTCTGACTCGTTTCTCGGCTGACACGCGGTTGTTTGTTGTGCACAGACGCGTTGCACTCCAACCGTCCTCCAAAGCTTCGTACGTTGCGTTGGACGAGGATGCAGGTCCCTCTAAGCTAGCAGCAATCAACAAACACAGATTATGGACGCTTTCGGAGGATCATTTCCTCGAGCTTATTAGACGTGTGGGGCCGAGTGGGATGGAGTGTGGTACGGGTGCGAAAGGCGCGGGACTAGATGAGAAGTTCAGGAAGAAGATGGAACAGGAAGGGGAAGCAATTCGAAGTGCGACGAGGGAGGTGGGGAAAGGGAGATTAAAGAGATGAAGCAAGCTATGGAGGGAATGCGTCAGGGGGACAGGGTGGGGAGTGCGTTATCTTGATCTGAAATCATCTGAATCTTGTTGCACGCACTGTGAAGGATGCGAATGACGGTTCTGTGTACCCCGGTCGAAACCAGATACGTCAACCCAGCCTGTGGACGACCAGATATGCAACCCGAGTCTTTGAAAGAGATATGTGGGTGCAAAGGGCAAGTGGAGAAATTGAAGTAATTGTTGCGTGATTGGTACGTACACGTTTTCTTTTCTTTCCAGGCCTATCTTCCCATTCTAACGTCGTTACAGGCCATCGAGCCTCAAATCTAACTTCAAGAAACCCGGGAAGAACGGTATGAACGTTTACCGCGCCGTCCTAATAACTGGTTCCCCGGGAATAGGAAAACCCACTTCTGCGCATTTGTGTGCAGAGGAGAGGGGTATACAACCATCGAGACTGAATGCGAGCGATGCGAGGAGTAAGAAGCTTGTCAAGGTGCGTTGCCATTATTATTGTACAGGCGTTTTATGGGAAGACTGAGCGATTTAGGCACAAGACGGAATGAATACAAACAAGTCTCTCGCTGGACGGATGGAAAGCCGGAGAAGAGGTGTGCGTTTGTGCATTGTATGATATATACTGTTCAGATGGGACTCCGTGCACTTTACTTCGCTCATCCGTACACGACATCGACGATACCACTGCTATTGGCAACGCTTTTACGAGTAGAGGCTCTCCAATCCAAACTTGGAACGCTCAGCCTCGAAGCTCAAGCTAAACTAGAGAAGGACACCGCGGACAAAGAGGCCAAGACAGAAATAGGCGGATGCGGCACTCAAGAAGAAGATGGCGTCTCAAGTATCGATAAGGAGGATGGTGAGAAATAAGCGGAAATATGTTACTGCTATCCATGGTCTTGAGGCGTTCGGTGCGTCCCGCTTCCACTCATCATCCAATCTTTTTCTCTCGTAACGGTCTTATCCTCGTCATTCCGTACAGGAACGTTCTCACCACCTTCTGACATGCAACGACAGACGTCGAACTAAAAAAAGCTTCTAAATTCTTCGCACAGAAGTTCGCTATTGGAGCATCCGTCACGAAGAATGCACAGGGCCAAGACGAGATCGTCGTACAGGGAGATGTCGCAGAGTACGTGCTAGAGCTTATCGAGAGCAGGGACGGGAGTGTTTAAATCCGTACCAAGCGCGAATGTGGTGGTTGAGGAGAAAGAAGAAGGGGGAATGAGTTGAGGTGCACTTGCGTAAGATCGGAGGGGACGTGCAAAGCGTGGAGGGAATGAGTGTATATTAGCTCTGGTGGAGCGGGACGGACGGACGACAGTGCACTTGTTAGGCGACTTCCCCAACAGCCACTACGGGATACCAGTCAATCCACCCTAGTGAGTATCTTGAATGAATTCTGACTAGGACGCATTCATGTACTGTGGTTATCCCTGAGCTGCTTTGTCCTCCGTTTGGTGGATTTTCACTGATTAAGACTGAGCTCATTCAAAATTCACGGAACTGTTCGATCGACTTCAGACCAGCAGCACTTGCAATGGCCGTCGTCTCACCATAACATCTTACACTCTGGTCCCCCGCTGGCTTCTCTTCGCGACCAACATGTCTTCACGGTCAACAACATACCCTTGCTCGAAATAGTCACGTGTAAGGACACCAGTGAGATCATGACGTCATTCGAGAATGCCATATATCAACCAGCGTTGTCCTCGTACTGGAACTAGAACTCAAAAGCACACCGACCGCATTTTGAAAGATGTTGTTACGACTCGCGCTCAGATCTCCCTTCGCAGTCAGCACGCCTATCTGTCTCGCCCTGCGGAACCCCACTGCTCCAGTTCGCGTGCAGAGTGTCACTCAGAAGCACTTACACCTATGTACGCCCCTTTCTAGGCACTCCCTCTCCCATGCCCCTGGAAATTCCTCTTCTCCCTCTACAATGTCTTCCCATATCACCCCATCTTCCACATCTTCAAGCGCATCAGACAGACTGCCACCCGACGCTCAACCATCACCCCACCCAAACGCCGGAGATTATGCCAAAGATGACGTGGATACATCTCCACCTTCCTCCTCCGTATACGCTGTCGACCCTTCATGCGAAAATGTGCAACCCGCTCATGATGCACCGACGTCGGGGCAGGTGGTCACAAGCCAGTGTACACTCTGGGGAGTGGTCTCACCCTCGTGATTCGGTGCGGATGACGGGCGAGAACGAAAAATCGAGATGGGAAGATCAGTATGAGAATGTCAGTCGGGATAAGCCGTATGACGTTCCTACCCCTTCTCAGGAGACTCGGTCACCGAGGAACGGGTCTAACGGGGAGGAGGAGAAACTGAGGTACGGTGGGCGGAAGAGGTGGGCCAGCGAGAAAGGACATGAGGTTAGTCCGCCTGCGGAGGGACCCACTGGGACTGAGAAGGGAGGCAGGAAGCCGGAGGGAATATGATAAAACGCTTTTTGAGGTGCAGAATCACATTGCGGTCGGGAAAGTGTTCGAGTGAGTGCGTGCTGGGCTGATGTGCAGCAGTAATCGTAGAATGATCAAGAGGTTGGGCATGCTGTCAGGGCTGTGGTAACGAAAACGCACCGTAAGATTTGCATCACTATATTTTCACCGCTAGCGCACGACGACTGTCGATCGCATCTACTATCAAGATGATTATAGGCAAGGTCGCATTCAACCCTCACAACGATCCTCTGCGAGGACGGTTCGGCCCCCTTGTATAGCGTGATAGTGCAGAAGTCAATGAGATCAATCCAGGAACTAGCTTGGGGTTCAGGCGAACACTGGAACAAAAATGTCGACTCGACACAGTCAATTGCTCAGTGCGAAGTAAGTAACATTGAAAGTACTGGCGCTGCCCTAAACAACCAACCTAGTACGCTGACTTGACTAAATTTTCTGAAGTCTTGTTCAGTAGGAAAGGAGGTAATACTCCAATGTGGCATGTATTGATGTACTGATTCATAACTCGTAACCGTCTTGACGACCTTCCAGTGGCCGTTGCACTGATTTTGACCCTTCGTTCGTGTCCCCACAAAGCCCAGTTATCTCATTGCAAATTCCTCAGCGGTGTGAAAGTATGACGTAATCCGTACTCTTGTTGTCTGACATTGAAGTTTGTTCAGGACCTCGATTTCGGGTTCGGCACTTTGGATATCCTTGCGATGACAATTCTTACATCTCATGACCACATCTTCTGAAGAGGCGAACAGAAATTTCAAGGAGTCACGGCTGCATCAACGCTGGCCATCGCACGTAATCTACCTATCGGAGAGTTCCTTAGATGGCGAGCTTTATGCTGTGATACATACTCGTTGTGGGTCACGGGTTTTGGAAAAGGCCATGCTTATGATGTGCCCCAGCTATTCCACACCTGTGAAGATGGAAATACCAATGGCCGCATCGGCCTCACAGCAGCTCCCCATGGCTCTGACACTGTCATGGTGTGATATGTGGCCAACTCCCTGCGAGGTACCATGCCATTCGAAGATACACGTTTATGAATCTGAACGGTCACTCGCGGAGAACTTTACTTGCCGAGACACCCCAGACCCCGAGGTAGAGGCTCCAGGTGAGATAAGTTCCGATGTATGATGTATGCACTCTCTGGGTTGATTGGCCAAGCGCGTGCTCTATCAAGATGGTGATGTATCTAATCGGTGACTCATGCGTGAAAGATGAAACATGCTAGTTCCATGGTGATACCTCACCACGCATGTCTTCAGACGGTAAGAAGCCAGTTCTAATCAACCTACATGTGTGTGACCACTATGGTTTCTTTTCACCGTGGATTCCAATTGCATGTATTGTACGTTATTGAGCGTTTTTTCTGCCACAGGTGGGAGCATCACAATGAAGAATCGAATGTTGTATGGTTCAGGGAACAAATTAGTACCTGTGGTCTTGGGGACCCGAAGAGTGAAGCCTAGGAAGTTTCGTTCTTTACAGGATTGGTCGACCCTAATGACAAGAATTCGGGACCTTCTTCACGAATTCGACATGTTACGCCTTATGTATGACCTGACAGGCTGAATGTATGTGACCGAAACGGGAATGAGAAGTCTCGTGCTGCCTTTCACACTATGCCCCTGTGGATAAAAGGATGGTAATGGGTGGCCGTTGACGAGTTCCCATCTGGTCTTGCGAGCGAACAACTGTGCTGATGCTGTAAGTGCGAGAGCATGAACCGAGTAGTGTTGTACAGCCTGAGACAGGGGTTGATATGCATCTACGGAAGATATCATACCTTGTGATCATTTGGTGACGTAGCTTGAAACGATCACCGGGCGAAGAATCGTTGGAGAAGCAAGAGTCTCTTCTTTCTTTGATGGCATATCGCCGCTCATCGTCTAACAGAAGTTACCCCCAATCCGGTTCACAGAATGGCAATGTATTGCGCTAGCATGGACTCAAGGGCCGCTTGCATGATTATTCAGTACGCCGGAGAGTACCATGTTAATTCAGGTTATAGGGGTGTCGAACCAATCATTGCGTCTTCACAGATCACTATGCAGCCGAAGTGCTATCCGCACTCAGTTGATATCTTCAACTGTACCTAGGGGTAGGGTAGGATTTCCAATAGAGCATGTTGCTGTATCAGAAAGAACTCAATTTGTCGCAGAGGAAAATGTAATCTGGGTTGATTGATCCAATCGTGTCCTTGTGTATACATCAACGCAAGAGAGTCGGACTGAAAGGACTCTATCGACATGGCGATGGTCTACCAACTATAGCCTCCTCACCAGGCCTTGAGATGGCTCTACTCGGTAAGAAACCAACTACGACTCCTTTGCATCGCCAGTTTCAAAGTTGCAAACCTCGGCTCTAGAATGTCATGCGCGGGTGATAGCGTCAGACGATGTGGTTATTAGCTGCTTGTTCAAAGCCACTCAGATTTATCATTACCCCCTGTTAGGCCTGTGTTTGTATGTTACAATTACCACACATTGTACCATTTTTGGTCCCGTTCTCTCACACAAATCACAAAATATGACAAATGCACAGAAACATGGGGTCAAAAGCTACTTCCACCCCACTTGGACCCTAACCAGGCTGCCAAAAATCACTTGTAATTGATACAATGCCTTATTGTACATATGCAGGGAACAGTAAGGTAATGAACTCATGAATGTGCACACTGGCAACATAAGGTATGAGAAACAAATATCCATGGGACATTAACCACCTAAGGTGCACAGATATGGCAAGCACTCACCGCAGTCAAAGAACCGGATAGAACATGGTGATGCCATAGAGCTTCGCTTTTGATCTGCAGTGGCGGCATTGCCGTACAGTAACGGCGCAACGCGTTAACAGCACGAATCCACGAAATGCCGCACTTCCCATATGCAGGAAACAAGAAGATGACGAATTCGTCGATTATGTCCGCAGCGGTAGATGCTGCCATAACGCAGGTATGCGCTGGTTCGATCAGGATTCAGAACTACATTTTAGGATGCCCAACGGACGGAGCGCCTGGGACACCTCGGTCACCTGACCTCACTCGTACTCCATACATATATACTTGGAGCCTTCCTTCACCTCTGAGTCATTGAACCCTTCGTTCAACATGGCTACCGACACAAGGCGAGGGACATTGACAATCGCAGGCTAAGGTATCGCTTCCATCAGGCACATCACTCTCGAGACTGTCTCGCACATCCAGGAAGCTGATAAAGTCTACTATGGTGTTACCGACCCCGCCACTGAGGCGTTTATTCGAGAGAAGAGCAAAGGAGACTGCTTCGACTTGCGCGTCTACTATGACAAGGACAAAAACAGATACGAGTCATATGTGCAAATGTGCGAAGTACGTTTGCATCTCCGGCCACTCTGGTGTTGCCACTTTCGAATACCCATTGCAGGTCATGTTGAAAGATGTCCGTGCGGGCTTCAATGTTCTCGGCATCTTTTACGGACATCCAGGTGTCTTCGTCTCACCATCGCACAGGGCCATAGCAATAGCTCGCGAGGAAGGCTTTCGAGCCAAAATGCTGCCGGGGGTATCTGCAGAGGACTATATGGTCGCTGACCTAGGATTTGATCCTGCGTTCCCCGGCTGCATGTCTCATGAGGCGACGGGAATCCTTATCCATAACCGGAAATTGGATCCCTCGATTCACAACATCATCTGGCAGGTTGGTGGCATCGGTGTCGGCACCATGGTGTTTGATGTGAGGGTTCTTTGCGCTTTCCGTGTTCGATTCACCTCTTATTGGATGTATCTGCATTCCAGAATTCCCAATTCCACCACCTGGTTGACCGTCTTGAAGTCGACCTCGGTCCAGACCACAGAGTTATTCATTATATTGGCGCAGTCCTTCCACAATCAACAACCATCATGGATGAGTTCACTGTCGCCGATCTGCGTAAGGAAGATGTCGTTAAACAATTCACCCCCACGTCTACTTTATACATTCCACCACGCAACATTGCACAGCCTGACCAGACGGTTGTACAAAGTCTAGGACTTACGAGCACGCACTTGCGTCCAATAGACATATACCCACGTTCCAAGTGGGTCGCTGCGCAGTTGCCGACTGTGCCTGCATACGGGCCGTTGGAACGTGCCACTGTTGAACGCATCGCAAGCCACGTGACTCCTACCGACCACACAGTCCTCCATGCTTCCTCCACCATCAAGAAGTTCTTGACCGATCTGGCGCTTTCCCCGAGCCTCCTCGCACGTTACAAGGCCGATCCGGTGGCAGTTTTGGACGCTACGCCGGGCCTTTCTGCGAAAGAGAAGTTTGCACTCAGCTTTGGCAAACCTGGCCCCGTCTATTCTGTCATGCGTGCTACCCCTTCCGCTGTAGCCAGTGGCCAGGAGGTTACTCTCGACGAGATTGCTGGATCAGTGGAGGTTCCATGCTCTCCATTTTTCTTGGTTGACATTTGTGCCTCTGCTTAGCGTCGCTACATGCCGAATACCGAATTGTAAATGCCCAGAATTTTGTAGGCCGTTGAGTGAGTAGTGTTTACACGTCCTTTACTCTGTACGAATATTCGAAATACCAGAGCAACGTGCAGCCCATTTACAAATGTGAATACAGTCATGGCTGGGGTTGCACACCATTGTTTGTCTACATAGCGAAGTGCGCAATTCGAAGTTACTGCGAAAATTGTCTCCATTTTCCTAACATTAGCTATTCCTCCTAGTGTATACTGAAATATATGAGCAAAGCCACCCGCGCCAGTATGAAGTCAATACCCGAAAGGCAAGTTTGCTGCTTAGTGCGAAGTAAGTAACATTAAAAGTACTGGCGCCGCCCTAAACAACCAACCTGTCAGCTTGTCTACTTTGACAGTGCACTGATTTTGACCCTTCGTCCGTTCCGTGTCTCCACACCGTAATAAGCCCAGCTATCCCATTGTAAAATTCCATAGCGGTGTGAAAGTATGACGTAATTCGTACTCTTGTTGTTTGACATTGAAGTTCATTCAGGACCTCGATTTTCGGATTCGGCACTTTGGATATCCTTTTCGCTTGCGTATATCTCATGACCACATCTTCTGAAGAGGCGAACAGAAATTTCAAGGAGTCAAGACTGCATCAACAATGGCCATCGCACGTAATCTACCTATCGGAGAGTTCCTTGGACGGCGAACTTTATACATACTCGTTGTGGCTCACAAGTTTTGGAAAAGGCCGTACTTATGATGCGGCCCAGCTATTTCACACCTGTGAGGATGGAAATACCAGCGGCCACATAAGCCTCATAGCAGCTCCCCATGGCTCTGACAATTGTCATGGTGTGATATGTGGTCAAATCCCTGCGAGGTATCATGCCATTCGAAGATACGCGTTTATGAATCTAAACCTATACTTGCCCAGATCCCGAGGTAGACGATGTATGCACTCTCTGGGTTGATTGGCCAAGCGCGTGCTCTATCAAGGCGGCGATGTATCTGATCGGCTAATCATGCTTGAAAGTTGAAACATGCTGGTTCCATGGTGATGCCCAACCATGCATGCCTTCAGATGGTAAGAAGCCAGTTGTAATCGACCTACATATGTGTGACCACTATGGTTTATTTTCACCGCGAATTCTCATTGCATGTATTGTACATTATTGAGCGTTTTTTCTGCCACAGGTGGGGACATTGCAATGAAGAATCAAATGTTGTATGGTTCAGGCAATGAATCAGTACCTGAGGTCTTGGGGACCCGAAGAATGAAGCCTGGTAAATTTCGTCCTACACAGGATTGGCCGACTCCAATGACAAGAATTCGGGACCTTCTTCACGCACTCGACATGTTACGCCTTATGTCTGACCTGACAGGCTAAATGTATGTGACCGAAACGGGAATGAAAAGTCTCGTGGTGCCTTTTACAATACGCCCCTGTGAATAAAAGGACGGTAATGGGTGGCCGTTGTCGAGTTCCCATCTGGTCTTGCGAGTAAACAACTGTGCTGGTGCCTGTAAGTGCGAGAGCATGAACCGAGTAGGGTTGTACAGCCTGAGACAGGGGTTAATGTGCATCTACGGAAGATATCACACCTTGTGATCATTTGGTGACGTAGTCTGAAACGATCACCGGGCCTTTTGACAAGAGGAATCGTTGGAGAAGTAAGAGTCCCTGCTTTCTTTGATGGCATATCGCCACTCATCATCCGACAGAAGCTACCCCCAATCCGGTTTGCAGAATGGCAATGTATTGCGCTAGCATGGACTCAAGGGCCGCTTGCATGATTATTCAGTACGTCGAAGAGCGCCATATCAATTCAGGTCATACGGGTGTCGAACCAATCGTTGCGTCTGCACAGATCACTATGCAGCCGAAGTGCTGTCTGCACTCAGTTGATAACTTCAACCGTACCTAAGGGTACGGTAGGATTCTCAATAGAGCACGTTGCCGTATCGGAAGGAACTTAATTTGTCGCAGAGGAAAATGTAATCTAGGTTGATTGATCCAAGCGTGTGCTTGCGTATACATCAACGCAAAAGAGTCGGGCTGAAAGGACTCCGTCGACATGGCGATGGTCTACCTAGTACCTACTATAGCCGCCCCGCCAGGCCTTGAGATGGCTCTACTCAGTAAGAAACCAACTACGACTCCTTTGCATCGCCAATTCTAAAGTTGCAAACCTTGGCTTCAGTATGTCATGTGGAGATGATGGCGTTCAGACGAAGTAGTTATGATCAAAAGCGGCTTCGGAATGGTTTCTGCTATATACACTTAATTGGGGGGTATACCAGGGGTGAAATCAGATGTTCTATGATCTACCGTATAGCGAGCCTGGGCCTTAGTAAGTTACATGAGATCTAGGGGTCCCAAGATATTTCGTCCCACAGGATTGGTCAACTTCAAGACAGAGAGGGTTCGAGGCCTTCTCTTCGATGCTGATGTTCTCTGATTAGTTGAGGTCAGCGCTCTGACAGGTCGAATGAAACTCAACTTGAATAAGCCAAGTGTGGTATTGCCCCAACTCGAGGACTTCTCACCTGATCGTGATGTCTTTTGCGGCGTCCCTTGGGGCATGAAAGGACGGTGACCACCGACCTT
Organism: Pisolithus marmoratus; assembly: GCA_024613145.1. Lineage (NCBI taxonomy): Eukaryota > Fungi > Basidiomycota > Agaricomycetes > Boletales > Pisolithaceae > Pisolithus > Pisolithus marmoratus. Next base: position 285,524 of record JANFAE010000032.1, read on the forward strand.
CATCTCTCTCCCAGAGTCGACAGCCGTCGAGTCAAATCCCCACATCCATTAGTTTTGCGAACAAACATATCACTGTCAGCATGCCCAACAACCTCAAAGTAGATACCCCGGTTGTTATCTATTCGACTCTCGATGGAAATCCTTACAGTCGGAATTCCCCTTACCTTACCTGCCATCATACCAGTCAACTTGATTAACAGGGAGCCTGGTGTCCGACCTCCAAGAGTACGTATCATTGCGAATTCCTGTGTCATCTAACGTTCCTCGTACACTTGCCTACGTACCTTGTATAGTTCATCGTCAAGCGGGTAGAAGGCAACGTATACACGCTTTCCATCAATGGGTATCAAACCGTCGAGCTGGAAGGGAGGTTATTTGGTGCTGTGGAGTTACCTCCGCAAGAGTGGGTAATTACGTACAGGAAAAATCATGATGCATGTACATACGTAAGTCGCATTCGCCGACTTCGTTCTGGCCCATCGGATTCTGATGTATGTATGGACAGGATTGTCAAGAGGCTTGATTCCCCCGAAGAGATCGGATGGATCGCTCCAATCGAAGATGAAGATGAACGCCGGCAGGTAATTGTGGAACATCAGCCATGGTGACATTCCAGAGGACTAAAACATGCTTTGTTCCTTTAGATCCATGTCGGACCCCTCGTGACAGGTCGGTCATACCCACCTTTCTACCCCCCACAAGAGTTATATAGGTTCGAATTTCCTAAGGAGTGAGCGAGGGATTGGAAAGTCCTAATGGTGCGATGAGCAAGCGTCTCAGTGTAAGAAAGTAAAGTGTGTCGTATACATGTTGAGACGTCGTTGTTAGTCTGTCAATGGTACTTGAACATCCCGGACTTCGTACACGGATGAAGCAAGTAGAAAACGATATCAAATTGTCCAATGAATAATCACACTGCCTTGGAAAAGGAAACTGTGCCTTGAGTATGAGAGTGTGAACAGAGTGGAGCTATACAACGCAGGATATACATCTGCGCCATCAGTGAATTCAAAGCTTACTAGATAACAATCGTAAGGTCTTTTGATGCACAGATACAGACTTTTGGAGCTTGTTCTAAAATGTTCCTCGGTAGTAAAAATTACTTATTCCCTCGCGGTGGGTATTTCACTTGAACACTTACTTCTACAAGACCACCATTCTGAGAGTGACAAAGGAGGACCCAAGCAAGGGTTTTGATGGTGGTAAGATGATGGGCCATATGACGTATTGACGGTGCTTGAAATATCCCAGATTTGTTTCCACTGATAGAAACCCATGTTACATAAGCCGTGGAACGCGAGGACATGAAATCGAGTAGAAAATATGCCAATCAGCCAAAAGCATCGCACCTTATGAACATCCAATGTCGTCATATAACCAATCATTGGGTCTTTTGACGGGAAATATAGATTGCTCTTCGAGAAGGTGCAAGAATACTATATCCTGGATACGGCATCGATATCATTCATCATCCGACAGGTCGAACAGACTCAGCTACCCCAATGTGGTTCCGACACAGAAGCAAGGCATTGCGCCAGCACGAAGGGCTCAATGGTCATGAAGCTAACCTCTGAAGTGGAATCTGCACTTTTGATGTTGATTCCAACCGTACAGCTTGTGGAATTTCTAACGAAGCACGTTGTTGTATCGGAAAGAACTTTCTTTGTTGCGGACGCTGGCTTTTTGCTAGAAGGAGATTCTGGGCGAAGACAGGAAGATGAGTTGACATTCGAGGGTATGTAATGTACTCTGGGTTGATTGACCATGGACGTCGTATACTTCAGCGCAGAAGAGTTGGCTAAAACCTTTGCCGGGAGAAACCCTACTTCTGCTCCAGCATGTCATGTCGGGATGATGGCATCAGACGAAGTGGGTATGATCAAAAGCGGCTTCGAAGTGCATGCACAGTACACTTAATTGGTGGGGGATATTGCGGTGAAATCAGATGTTCTATGATCTACTGTATAGGGAGCCCAAGAATGAAGTTATTTAGTCCCACAGGATTGGTCAACCCCAAGGAAGAGGGTTCGAGGCTGTCTCTTCGATGCTAATGTTTTCTCATTGAGGTTAGGGCTCTGACAGATCGAATGGAGCCCAACTTGGAGACTTCTCACCTGATCGCGATGTCGCTTGCAGCATCCTATGGGGGGATAAAAGGACGGTGATCACCGACCTTCATCTGTCTCCCAGAGTCGACACTGTCGAGTCCCCCAAATCCCTACACTTAGTCTTACGAGCGAACATATCATTGCTAACATGCCTGACAATATCCGAGTAGATTCCTCGGTTGTTATTTCCTCAACTCTTGAGGGCTATCCTTACGTTGGCATTCCCCCGATCTTACCTACCATCATACCAATCAACTTGATCGAAAGGCGACCTGGTGTCCAACCTCCAAGGGTATGTATCGTCGTCAATTCCACGTCATCTAACGTACCTTGTACACTCGCTTACGAACGTTGTCTAGTTCGCCTTCCGGCGGGTCGGAGGTAACATATACACGATTACCATCAATGGGTTACAAGTCATCGAGCTGGAAGGGAGGTTATTTGCTGTTGTGGAGGGAGCCCCACAGGAGTGGGTGATTACCTACAGGGAAAACCATGATGCCTATACGTGGGTCGCATTCATCGGTTTCGCCTTGGCCCGTCGGATTCTGATAGCTTCGTATAACTGATCGTGGCTATGTGTGGATGGACGAATGGACAGGATTGTCAAGAGACTTGATGCCTCCGAAGAAATTGGGTGGGTCGCTCCGATCGAAGGTGAAAGCCGCCAGGTATGCGGAATGCGAGTTATGGTACGACTGTGGAAGACTAAAACTTGGTTTTCTCTAGATCCTTGTCCAACCCCTCCTACCAGGTCGGTCGTCACCGCCTTCCTACCGCCCCCAGGAGTTATATAGGTTCGAATTTCCTGAGTGAGCGGGGGATTGGAGAGTCTGAACGGTGTAATGAGTAAGTCTTTCGGTGTAAGAAAGTGAAGGAGTGTCGTGTAAATGTCCAACCGTTGTTGTCTATGTTGATGATATTTGAAAAATACCGAACTTCGTGAATAGAAAACAATACGGAATCGTCGAGTCCCATGCCTCTGAAAAAGAAAATCGTGCCGCATGCCCTGAGTATGCGGGTATGAACCGAACCGTTCGAAAACAAGACATACATCTATTAAGGATGCTACAGGCTTGTCAGCGATTCCCTGGTTGGTGTTCTGTGGGAAGGTCACCAGATAATAACCGTTTAGGCCTAAACATTGATGCATAGAAACAGACTGTGAAGCTTTCCTGGACGCCCACAATCTAAGATGCCCCATAGTCATCAAAAATTACAGTGGAATCTACGAATGCGTGACCTCGCAGCGGGTGTTTTACCCGATGCTTCTATGGGTTCACCATTCTGACAGTCGTTAGACTTGCAGCTATTTTCTTCTCGACCTAATATAAGTGTGTCGTGAGGCTTTCACACAAGGATTTTCTCTGAGAATACTTGCTGGCTGAGGTTGATACTGAAGTCGGACTTCCTGGCTGAATGCCCATTCAATACCTTGCCTTTAGGACAACGCACACGTCTCTGAATACAGTGTCAAGCAGGGTTGTCATTGTCCAGCCTGCGGGTGGCACCGTAATTACATGATTGGGTGGTATGACCTGACAGGCGGAATGGATGCGACCGAAAGTAAATGGGCACGAGAAGTGGAGCATTCCTTTTACACTACGCCCCTGAGGATAAAAGGACGGTGATGAGCGGCCGTTGTCGAGTTCCCATCTGGTCTTGCTAACGAACAACTGTACTGATGCTGTAAGCGCAGGAGCATGAACCGAGTGGTGCTTGTACAGCCTGAGACATACATCTATCACGGATATCGCACCTTGTGATCATCTGGTGCTGTCGTCTGAAACAATCATCGGGTCCTTTGAAGAGAGATATTACTCTGCGGGAAGGTGTTGGGAAAACAAGAGTGCACTCTTCAATGGCATCGTCATTCATTGTCTGACATTTCGCATGGAAGCCACCCCCAATCTAGTTCACAGAATGGCAAGGTGGTGCGCTAGCATTTGTATGATTATTCAGCACGTCGGAGTGCGCCATGTCAATTGTCTTGCACAGCAGACCGCCATGAAGTTGAAGCTATCTGCAATCGTTAATGACTTCAGTCACACCCAACGGCACGATGGGATTTCTAATGAAGTATGCTGCTTTATCAGAAAGGACTTGTCGCAGACACCAACTTTTTGTGCGAATGAAGTTCCAGGGTGAAGGTGGTAATATGTGTATTGATGTATGAGTATGTTGTACCCTGCGTTGATTGACAAGTTGAGTGCTAACGTATATGCAAAAGAGTCGGGCTGAAAGACTCCATCGACAAGATGATGTCGGTCTACCTAGGCTCCTGGGTATGTCTTCGACAAGGTGTCCTTGAAACACACCAGCTTGGTAGGAATCCCGCTGTCCATGTCTCTAGATGACTCTACTCAAATTCGGTAAGAAACCAGTTCCAACCAGCTCACTATGGCCAATTTACATTGCCAATTCCAACTGTGAGCCTTCAGTCTGTCGTGGGAGGTGCGTCGGAACTCGGATGAGGCGGATATGATCAAAAGCGGCTTCGAAATGGTTTCTACCACGTACACATAATAGTTGGGTGATATGGCGGCGAAGAATTGTATGTTCTATCAGACCTGGGGATCTGAGGAATAAAGGTTGGTAAATGTTGACCCACAGGATTATTCAATTGAAGGGACGAGGTCGCTTCTCGATGCTGATGCTTTCTTGTTGTAGTCTGAATTCTGACAGGCTGAATGGAAGACCACTCGAATAGGACAGACGCGGTACCGTGTTGACTCGAAGACATCTCACCTGATTGTGGTCTTTTACAGAATCCGCTGGGGGATAAAAGGATGGTGACCACCGACCTTCCTCTGTCTCCCACAGTCGACGCTGTCGAGTCAAATCCCCACATCTAGTCTTGCGAGCGAACACAACACTGTTAGCATGCCCAACAATATCCTAGAAGATACCCCGATTGTTATCTCAACTCTCGAGGGCAGTCCTTACATCGGCATTCCCCTGATCTTACCCGCCATCCTGCCAGTCAACTTGATTAAAAGGGAGTCTGGTGTCCAACATTCAAGGGTACGTATTATCTTACATTCCATGTCATCCAACGTTCCTCGTGCACTTGCCTACGTACCTCGCGCAGTTCATCGCCAAGCGGGTAGGAGACAACATATACACCCTTACTACCAATGGGTACCGAACCATGGAGCTGGAGGGGAGGTTATATGGTGCTGTGGAGTTACCCGCGCCAGAGTAGGTGATTACATACAGAAAAAACCATGATGCATATACGTAGGTCGCATTCACCAACTTCGTTCTGGCCCATCGGATTCTAATAGCTTTCCACATAACTCGCCACTGTGTGTGGATAGGATGGACTGACAGGATCACCAAGAGACTTGATGTCCCCGAAGAAATCGGATGGGTCGCTCCGATCGAAGGCGAAAGCCAGCAGGTACGTGTGGAATCTGGGTTATGGCGAGAATGTGGAAGACAAAGGCTCGTTTTTCTTTAGATCCTCGTCCAACCCCTCGTGCCGGGTCGCTCATCCCCACCTTCCTACCGTCCACAGGAGTTATATAGGTTCGGATATCCTGCGGAGTGAGCGGGCCATTGGAGAGTCCGAATAGTGTAATGAGCAAGTTTTTCAGTGTAAGAAAGCAGAGAGTGTCGTGTAAATGTCCAACCGTTGCTGTTATGTTAGTCCCATGATGCTGAAATGGAAACCGTGCCGCACCCTTGAGTATGACGGCATGAACAAAGTAGAGCTGTACAGTACAAGATATACTAAAGACCTCATTTCCGAGCTTACCAGACAACAACTGTAAGGTTCTTTGATGCACAGAAACAGACTTCGGAGCTTCCCTCATGGACGTCCACATTCTAAAATGTCCCTTGATAATAAATACATATTACTGTAGAATCTATGAAATCGTAACCTCTATTTCGCCTGAACACTTCTATGGTTTGACCGTTCTGAGAGTGACAACTTAAGAGGTCCTAAGCAAGGGTATTGATGGTGGTGAGACGATGGGCCATATGACACTACGACTCTCGGCTGTATCGACGGTGTGTGGAAACGCCAGAAAACAACAGTTGAGGGATGCCTGGCCAAAATAAACCTCGCTAACCTGTGCGTGCGAGAGTATGGAGCCGAGTCGAAGTATGGATCGCCAAAGACATCGCACCTCATGATCATCTGGTGCCATGATATAACCAATCATCAGGTCTTTTGACGAGAAATATAAATTGCTCTTCGGAAAGGTGTAAGAGTACTACTTTCTTGGATACGGCACCGATATGTTCATCATCCAGCAAGTCGAGTGGAAGCTATGTACTTCAACCTGTTTCATAAAAGCAAGGCACTAGGCCAGCACTGAAAGGCTTCTTACATGTTGTTTATGAAGCTGAAGCGTAATCTGCCTTTTCGATGCTGCCTTCAACACAACTTGTAGAATATCTAACGAAGCATGATGTTGTATCGGGTAGACCTTTATTTGTCGCAGACGCCGACTTTTTGCTAGAAGGAGATTCTGGGCGAAGACGGGAAGATGTGTTGACGTCCCGAGGGTATGTAGTGTACTCTGGAAACGTCATATTCCTCAACGCAAAAGGGTCGGGCTGAAACGTCTCCGGGTATTTCTTTGCCGGGTAATGGTCGAAAAACTCTGGTCCGGTAGGAATTGCCCACCGTACACGTCTTGGGACGACTTCACTCATTTAAGAAACCAGCTCTAACGCCACTATAACTCCTTTGTATTGCCATTTCCAAAGTTGCAAACCTCGGCTCCAGCATGTCGTGTGGGAGATGGCGTCAGACGAAGCGGATATGATCAAAAGCGACTTCGAAATGGTCTCTGCTACATATACATGGTAGGTGGGGATATGGTGATGAAATCAAACTTTGTATGAACTACTGTAGGGCCCTGGTGCCTTGGTGCAGGAGATATGGGGGTTCCAGGAATGATGTTATTTCGTCCCACAGAATTGATCAACTGCAAGGAAGAGGGTTCCAGGCCTTCGCTTTGATGATGATGTTTTCTCATTGTGGTCTGGGCGCTGACAGGTCGAATGGAACCCATCTCACCTAAGACAAATGTGGTATTGCGCCAAGTCGAGGACTTCTCACCTGATTGCGGTGTCCTATGCGGCATCCCGTGGGGGATAAAAGGATGTGACGAGTTATCTGTCTCCCAGAGTCGAAGCTGTCGAGTCCCAAATTCCTACATCTAGTCTTGCGAACAAACACATCATTGTCAGCATGCCCAACAATATCAAAGCAGATACAGAGGTTGTTATCTCCTCAGCTCTCGGGGGCAACCCTTACGTTGGCATTCCCCCGATTTTACCTGCCATCGTACCGATCGACCTGATTGATAGGGAGCCTGGTGCCCGACCTCCAAGGGTACGTATCATCAGGAATTCTCAACATTCCTCCGACACTCGCTTACGTACCTTCAACAGTTCATCTTCCGGGGGGTCCAAGACAACATATACACGTTGACCATCAATGGGTTACAAGTCATCGAGCTTGAAGGGAAGTTGTTTGCTGCTGTGGAGGGAGCCCCACAAGAGTGGGTGATTACTTACAGAGAGAATCACGATGCGTATACGTGGGTCGCATTCACTGATTTCGTTCTGGTCCACCGGGTCCTGATAGCTTCGTATAACTGATCGTCGCTGCATGTGGATGGATGAATGGACAGCATCGTCAAGAGAGACGCTTCCGAGGAAATTGGATGGGTCGCCCCGATCGGAGGTGAAAGCCCGCAGGTACGTGTGGAATCCGGGTTATGGCGAGATTGTGGAATATTGAGATTCGTTCCTCTCTAGATCCTTGTCCAACGCCTCTATCCGGGTCTGTCGTTCCCACCTTTCTACCGCCCCCAGGAGCTATACAAGTTCGAATATCTTGAAGAGTGAGCGAGGGACTGGAGAGTCTGAACAGTGTAGTGAGCAAGTTTTTCAGTGTAAGAAAGTAGAGTGTCGTGTAAATGTCCAACACGAATCACCCATTGGGACAGCATCATTCCCCTGGAAATGAAACTGTGCCGCATGCTCTAAGTATGTGGGTATGAACCGAATCGCTGGAGCTGGACAGGACAAGATATGCATCCACTAAAGATGTTAACAGCTTTTCAACGATTCCCTCGTTGGAGTTCCGGGGGAAGGTTACCAGATAAGACCGTTAACGGGGCTGTCAATACGCGGAAAAGGATTGTAAAGCTTCCTTGGACGTTCACAATCTAAGGTGCTCCATGGTCACCAAAAATTGAAGTGGAGTCTACGAAAGCGTGAGCGGGCGTTTCCCTTTATCGGTTCACCGTTCTGACAGAGATAATAGAAGATCCAAGCATCTCCATCAGGCAACAATCGACTCCGTATCCCACCTTGTCGTCAACGCCATGCCAGGGTCTGAGCCTTATCTCAACGGATGCCGTGACTTAACCGACCTTTATCTAGCTCGACGGTGTACGACGAGTGGCTAATAGGATGGCACGCTTTATATCTGAAAGGTTGTCACGAAAATGCTTGAGAAAGATCTGTCTTGATGGGTATCTTACTTTAGGTAGTATCAGAGAACTTCCAGTATCGAAATTTATGTAAATTGGGTTCAATAATGAAGCTGATGTTTGCAGGTAACAGCTCACCATTTCGCGGTGAGACAGAATCCTCTAGTTTCGAGTCGAAGATGGAACACAGCGATAAGCATGTGTTGAGAATAATAATGTCCATCCTGCAATGAAAAGGTGGCCGTTGCAACGACCCTTCAACACGGCCCGTCCTCACCACCTAAAGAGTGCAATATCTGTTAGGCTTGCAGCTAGTTTCTTCTCGCCCTAACTTAAGTGTGCTGTGAGGCATTTCACCACGAAGAACATTTCCTCTGGGAAAACCTGCCGGCTAAGATTGATACTGAAATCGAACTTCCCGGCCGAATGCCCTTTTCAAAAGCTTTCTTTCAGCACATTGTGAGCGATCTGTGAATACAGGTGCCAGGCTTGCCATTGTCCTTGGGAGCATTTTCTGGGGCAATGACCACGTGACCCACTGCATTGGGTGGCTGTGCAGTACGTCTAACTGCGTCAGTCTCACTTGGAAGACTTGCCAAAATCCCTCCATCGGTTCTGCCAATGCCTTTCTTCACCCGTTTGTTCGGGAAGGTCAGTCAGCTATCATATTATCAATTCAAGAGTGTGCACTTACCAGATCCTAAGCAGAGCAGCTCGGAAGATTACGAGCAAATCCTTTCCACCCTCGCTGCAGATGTGCAGAAACGGCAGACGCGTCTCGCCGAGATCCGTCTTCGAGAACGACGCACAACACTGCACTTCACGCTTGGGACGATCCTCATGTGGTTCGCATATGTCAGCCTGTGGTATACGCGGACCCTTCCGCAGACGTGGCGCGAGTCGGGGCCAGGAAAGGCTGGCGGTGCTGGTCGGACCTGTACTGTGAGTCTGACATGTCCATCTGGTCGACATGCAGCTATCCTGATACGAGATTTTCAGGATTTTGTTTGCGAGGCGGATGATGCAGATATGGTATTCGTGGAAGGGGGGTCGAGAAGGTGAAACCATGTTAGATCCTTGACTGAGCTTGCTGACATCCACATGCAGAGAAGACGCTTATGGCGGTGCTCAAGAAACAACGCGCAAAAGTCGAAGAGATTAAGCAGAAGACGAACTACTATTCTACTCGAAACCTCATCGAGAAGTACGACGAGCCACCAGCATCGTCTACACCAAATGCCACACCATTACGTCGTCGGAACGTCGTTGGTAGTGTTCCTCCAACACCTTTAACATTGCAGACCCAGTCACCACAACAGTACACAACCCCAAATGGGCAGACAAAGTCGTCCGTCCTGCAACTATCCCGTATGAACGTTATTACTTATAGTGGCAATGCACTGACGTCTCCGATCCAGCGGCACCACAGCCAATACAGGCGACGCGCAAGCAGTGGTATGATAAACTTGCAGATGCAATACTGGGTGACGACGAGTCGTCTGTGGGCGTGGCAGCCTCAAGATACGCACTCATCTGTCAAAAGTGTTTCGCGCACAATGGCCTCGTGAAGGAAAGCCAATGGGAAGAGACACGTGAGCTACAGTTTCAATTCACTGAACCCGATTGCCCTTCTCACGTCGCCCTCAGAGTATATCTGCCCCAAGTGTGGCTTCTTCAACCCTTCAGCGAAGTCTAAAAAGAAAAGTACTTCTCGTACACCTTCACCGCCTGCCATGTCTACTCCTTCACCTGCTCGATCGGTAGCGCAGAAGCCATCGGCTGAGACCCCAGCACAACCATTACCTGAACCTCATGCGGTGCCGGAGGAAGCAATGGAAGTGGACAGCAAGTGATTCGTGTTGTTTCTGTGGCCTGAGTCTAGCGGCGGCCGTTTTCATGACCTGAGATAGGAATAAGTATTTTTTTCTGTGTGTCGTATCCTCGCGCTCCTTTTTTTTGGTTGGTCACTCGCCCTTGTTGTCTCCATAGGCATTTTGATACTGGATACTTGTCAGATCCACATTTGATTGGGGATAGCTTACAGCTTACACCCCCGGGGTAAACAGAAAAGGCTCATCGGTCACCTAATAAGACCTACCAGTGCCATTCTGCCATTCGTATCATCGAGTAACTGAGCGACATGCTCCAACGAGTGATTGTGCATGATGGAGAGGCCTAAACTAGATGCTTCATGCATGGTACGTATTTCCGTCATGATAATAATGATGGTGCAGTGAGACGTACCTCATACTTGCGCTGGCTGGAACATGAGACATTCTGTTGTTATGAGCGATCGTGCACATATACTGTCACGGCTGGGACACAATTATTGAATTCATTTGTCGCTGAGAGGTCGCCCCGATGCCGGCGGTTCTCATGCTAGCATCGTCTGACCTTTGGCTATTGCATCAGCAAAGAAAATCTTTATCGCGGAAATATCGAATGCAATCACGCACTCTGAAGTGTCGCTGAGGCTGCACCTTTACTTGCGACAGTATTACAACTCTGACTCGTTAAGCGCAGTTTTAAGCTGATACCACCTACATGCATTCGCCAGATGTGCACGAGAGGAGAGGGAGAGTACGTGGATGATTTCTGTGGTGAAAATCTCGCAAAATGAGAAAAAGAACAGGTTCGTATCGAAAGGCGGGATAAGTGTCATATATGTGTCGGAGAGAACGCTGTATTGAGGTTGGTAGGTTATAGGTGGGACAGGTTGGTGTAGCGGGTCGAAAAAGTTAGGCATGGTCATTAGGCTGCGCTTTTCGAGTGTGGCTTTCAGAAGACAGTGGATAGACGACGACGTGCCGTGGCATATTGCTTTATACGTTGGTCGAGGTTGAAAGACGTGGGTCTTGCTACAGCGGGCATCAGGAGAGAGACAAGGGGATTTGGAGCCATGAGGCCGTTCCCGTTGCGCACACTAACAAATAAATTACAATCGACTGGCCGGGGCCGGTTTCCAGAGTGGGTGGTGGAGGATACAGGAGTAAACCTGTGGTACGCACACTTCGAGAACGGCAGCAAATTATCAACTGACTTTGTCACCAACATGCCCGGGCCTCACCGGCGAACGCGTGAGCTGGTTTTCGATTACAGGTGGGTCTGCAGATTCTCAGCTTTTGTGAATGCGCACGAGATTCTGCAGACTGTTCGTGGATCTCATCGCGTGTGCACTAACGGGTACGCTCACGAATACACGTTTCATTTCCTTGTGATAGTAGGGACCACAACAAGTGTTAGCACTACTTAATTTCTTGCGGCAGTAGATACGATAGGTATTACCTCCCACCTCTCTGCGCAGGATGTAAATGTGACATTCCCAGCATTGTATTCATGGATCTGGGGAAGGTAGGAAGGTCAGTGAGTGAATGCCCAAACCAAGAATCAAGAGCATCAGATAAAATAAAAATGATTCCGGATAGACGGTTATCCTCATCAACAGGGTCTCCGTTGAGGGAGTCTGTATTGTCATCGTCGTATCCAAAAGTCGAGCACCACTCACCCTAGCGGTTCTTGAAGTAATCCAAAAGGACGTGCAAGCCCTCACTCTCAACGCCGTAGTCCTTAACGACAACACAAGAGCACCCAACGATCTTGCGCGGGTTTCCCTCCTTGTCGATTTTGCACAGGCCAGCCCAGGTACCGAGCACCTTGGCGTCACCGACTTTGATCAAGTTAATCTTGTGTTCTGCGCAGAGAGCCTCGACGAGCTTGATGTATTCAGCTTCCGTGCAAGTTTCGACGAGGACGCAGAGGTGGGCTTGACATTTGTCCAGCGCCTTGGCACACTCGCGAAGACCACGGGCGAGGCCATCGTGTACAAGAGCATTCTTCAGAACTTGCTGGAGGACCATTGGCGAGTGAACATCGTTGCCTGTTGTTTTGCGGGCTCACCTGAAGTGCTTCTTCAACGGACATTTTGCCTGCCCTTGGGGCGTCAGTAGTCACCTCGACGGCCGCTGCCTCGTCAACTTGAATCTCATCTCCAGCGTCAGACATCCTGGCATTCAGTCAGTACGAGTCAGTCCTGTTCCTCATACATACACACACTTTTTTGTTGTTTTATTGGTGAGGTTGGTTGTTCGATGTCGTCGTCCGCTTTCGTCGATGTGAGGGAAAATTAGACTTCAGCCGCATCCACAAAGTTAATGTACATTTCGGTCTCCGATTCGGGATTCGCCGCTGATATACAACCCCGGTACCCCGGGTCGCCGGCCCGCCCTATGCAGTAATGGCCTTCCTCGGGTTCTCGTTGTGCACCTGATACCCGGGACCAAATCATGGTTGCAGCTGTGGAAACCGCAAGAACAAGTGCTACCAATGTCTGCTCTCCGACTGACTTGTCTAAGGCACAGCCTGCAGACAACGAGAGCGGGGTTCATGTTGAGAACTTGTCAGGTCGACGTACCACTACAATGTGGGGTCGCCTTACCAGTGCGAGCCCCACCCACGATACCAAACGAGCGATGAAGAGTAGGCATCTGATGATGCTGGGTGCGTGTACCTGTATTGCTCGATCACGACGTCACCAACTGACGAGGCGGAAGTCAGCCATCGGAGGAACTATTGGCACAGGTATATTCCTGAGTGCTGGGTCGGTGAGTGAGAACCGCCACCTCCGTGGCTTTCATTCGAGACTCACAGCAACTATTTCAAGGCTATCGCGCTTGCGGGACCAGGCAGTGCCTTACTTTCATATGTGGTGGTCGGTCTCTTCGTGTACACCGTCGTCATCTCTCTGTATGTCCTTCCGCTCTGGTCCGTTAGGAAAATCCTCATGTATTCCTACCAGCGGTGAGATGGCAGCGATGTACCCGGTTTCTGGTGCTTTTTCTGTTTTTGGTGGTAGATTTGTCTCTCCTGCTCTTGGATTTACTCTCGGTAAGAGTGTGCTTCTGTCATTGACGTTATGCACTGTCTGACGGCACGCGGAACAGGTTGGAATTATTGGTTTCAGTGGTTCGTAGGCTCTCTCTTTCTTCCACATTACCAAAAATGAATGTTTTCTCCTCAACACGTGTACCTACAGGGCGCTGTCTATACGTGGGTACCTCTGCACTACTCACTATCGTGGTGACGCGACTATGGGTCACTTGAAATATTAGCCAGCGAATTGACCGCTGCTGCCATTATCCTGGAGGTAAGCAAGTTACCCTCTTTCTGGCTTCCCCAGGACCGAGATGCATGGAATAATGACACAAGTTCTGTAGTTTTGGGCCCCTCAAATTCAGCCCTGGCAGTGGGCGCTCATAATCATTGTTCCCGTATTTGCACTACAACTGATCCACGTCCGTGTTTATGGTGAGATCAAGTGGCAGCTCGGCGGGATAAGCGGACTCATCCGTAATCAGGGGAATCCGAGTACTGGTTCGCCTTGATCAAAGTTTCGATGATCGTGATCTTCATCTTGGTCGGTCTAATTTATGATTGGGGTGGAATCAAGGGTCATTCGGGGCCCGTGAGTAACAGTTTCTCTTTTACTCACGAGGCAGGGTGGAAATCTGAATGGGCCCCTGCAGGGCCTTTCAAATTTCCACAACTCTCAGGCATTCATCGGGGGCTTTTCGAACTTTGCCCAGACATTCGTGTACGCGTTTTATTCGTTTGGTGGCGTAGAATTGGTCGCCGTCGCCGCTGGCGAGTCCGATCGACCCTATAAGTCTGTCCCACGTGCAATCAAGGCGACGTTCTTTCGGATCGTGCTCTTCTACATTCTGACTATCCTGACTATCGGGCTCTGCATCAACTGGAAGGATCCTACTCTTCTGACATCCGCTTACGGTACCGTACTTTCCGAATTTCTCGAAGTCGGTGTGGTTCTCACCTCGCCTTTGATCAGATTCTGACGTCACGGCGTCTCCAATCACTGTCGTGTTTCAGCGCGCAGGCTTCGGTGCTGCTGTTCATGTGGTCAATGCTGTACTCCTTACTGCAGTTCTCTCTGCAACCAACTCTGCGTTCTATGGGAGTTCTCGGATGCTACTTTCATTAGCCAGGTCTGGCCAGGCACCGAAAGTCTTGGGCTGGGTAAACAAACAAGGCGTACCCATACCTGCACTACTGTAAGTCGCCCCTATCCATAAGGCACGATCTTACACCATAAATCAAGGGTTTCGCTCGGCGCAGCTTGTCTGACATTCCTAACGACCATATGGGGCGAAGGCGTGGTGTTCACTTGGTTGCTGAACCTGACAGGTATATCGGCACTGCTGGTGTGGGGCTCGATCGGTGTGATTTCCTTGCGCTTCCGCGCAGCGTTCCACGCACAGGGGCGCTCATTGGCTGACTTGCCCTATGTCCAACCTCTCTTCCCAATTCTCCCTATGGGTGTGGTCCTCCTTGCAGTTCTGATGTTCATCGCGGAAGGGTATTCTGCGGTGAAAGAACAGCCATTCAACGCTAGGGTGAGTTACTTATTTTATCGCTAACGTTGGTCCCTCATACCCGTGCCAATTATCTCCAGAACGTGGTCGCAACGTACATCGGTGTTGCGCTCTACCTCATTCTATATGTCGGATACGTTGTATATGAACGGTTCGTGCTCGGGACACGACAGTACATCGTTCCTCTCCTGAAAGTCGACCTCGACACGGATGCAGTGTGGAAACGGGGGGAGGGTTTGCGAGTTCGCGAACGTGATATTCTGGAGAAGAAGGTTCGGGAAGAGGATAAGAGTGAACAGTCACTATGGAAGGTTTGGTTGGTGAGGGTGGGACAGCACATTTATTGATTCCTGTCATGCAAGGGTGCCTCTTTATTTTTGGAGAATTCATGCCATTATGATATACGCACTCCCAAGATATTCGCTGCGCTGACCGTGCTTACCGTTAGATTGGAAGATACCAAGTCTTCTGAGGCTTGGTAGTCATTGCCTAGCCCTACTTTGCCAGCCCGTCCCAAGGAACGTGGCAGAACTACCAGATTCCCTCATTCGTTGAGACTCTTCGGAGAAGTGGTAGGGGACGTAAATCGTCACTACGTAGCCTGCCGCACATTGAATCTGAGTGACGGCGGATTAATTACGAGTAGTCGCGGTTAAGCAGAGATATACAAAAATATAATAATCATTGAAAAGGTTGTTCAAGATGTTGATGCCTGCTCCTTGGCTCTCCGCAAAGTACCCATCATCTTCAAGTATGCTGACGACGATTGACAAACTCCCTTGCCCGCCGAACCTACAAACGATTTAAGCGTCCCAGTCTCGTAGCCGGCTCGGAAGTCATTGAGAAGCTTGGCGACACTGGGCTCCTTGAGCCCCATTAATCTACACAGCTCCTGCTTCAGTCTAACAGAATTGTGGGGGTATTGGTTGGATTCTCGTAGTGCCATGTACAAACCGCAGAATGTTTGAAGACGGCCTTTGGTTGTGAGAAGTTCTGGGCGTGTGAAGTAACGGTATGGCGCATCGACGAAGATGACACGTGGGTGCTCGAGGGACACCTTCGTTTCCGGAGAAGACAAATCAAGTCCGATACGTGGAGAATTGTATACTATTTGCAAGGTCTTCGATGGCGGAACAAGACACTCTCCACGAGATCGTAGATACATATAGGTGGATCGTGGGTTTGCGGGAGCGGCCAGAGCCTTAATATCATCGTTCCACGCATCAGCAACCAAGTCAGAAATGGAGGAAGCTCCACTGGCACGAAGAACCTCATCGACAAGAAGTGAGGGACCGCATATGATCTTCTGTTCAGGATATCGTCGAAGGGTACGGAAGAGCGCACCACCGCGTACAGTGATGATTTGTGGCCTTTCAGTATTAAAAGATGGTGGGCCGAGTGTTAGGTCCAGGCCTTTGCGAGTACCACCTCTGTAGCCCCCCGCGGCTCTGACTGGGAGGCCAGACGATGTCCCATTGGCACGACAAGGTGTGCGATGAAAGTACCTGTATCAGCTTTTGAGTTCGGGTGTATAACCATGCTCGATTTCACGGTACCATTGGCCACTTCGCTCCTGCTCGAAACTTCCCATGTGTAAAAGGATCCTCGTGACAGCCAGACTTTTGCAGATAAAATTCCAACTCGAAAATCTCGTAGTCGATGGAGACACCGTTGTGCACGATGGTAAGGACGTAGTTGCAGAGGAGTTCGCGGGCAATCGCGTCAAACCGTGCAGAAATATCGTCCCGAGTGATGAGCGCAGAGAGGTCAAGCAGTGAAGTGAGAGGAGTCTCCGGTACCTGCGTGTCCGAGTTTGATCCGCTGTGCTCCGGAGAGTCGGGGCAAATAGCTTGTTTCTTCCCAACCGGGACACCTTCTGTCAGTACATGATGAACGAGCCGCACAGCACAGGATTCAGTTTTCGAAACAGCAGGCTCACCTGTAGTATCTTCCGCTAGCTTCCTTTTCGTGCTCATCTTTGGAACAGCCGCAGCCTCGGCACGCTGTTCATTGGTTGCCTGAAGCACTCCGAACGTTCGGTTAGTAAGTCGTTTTCACTTTCAATTCATGTTAGGTAAACCCCTCATTAGAAGAGCTCGGACTATGTACAGGTATATATCGATGCTCTCGAATAGATCTACAAGAAATTGCGAAGATGACTCGATGGAAGTAACACCGCTCTCTGCAATTGAACCCCTATCCTTCTGGGAGCTTGGCACCTTCCAACGTCAACCCAATATATAACACGCACAAACGAAAAACTACACCCATCTCTTATTCACCGCAACCTGTCATATCCACGTGTCGGGGAACCGGGTATCCTTCCTCCCCGTCCAGCATTTACTGCTGTATTTGCATCTGTTACGGTATCCAAGGACTCCCTGCTAGAAAGGTACGCAGGATCGTTGTACACGTGCGGGTCGTATCGTCTATATCCGCCCCGAGACTGCGAGCCTTGCGAGGATGTTTGTCCCGGTACGGCATATCGCGTGGTGGTCGAGCTGGCACTGCTCGTCGCTTGTCCGGGAACGCTGTACCGCTTGCCAGGTCCACCAGGAGCAGCCGCGTCAGGTGGAACACTGTATCGCCCGGTAGAGCCTGGACCGGGCGTGGGGGCGTGGCCGGGTGTCATCCCAGCTGCGCTCCGCCGTCGTCCGTCCAGTGTAGATTGGGAGGGGCTCGCTGGCCGAGCAGATTCTCGCGAGATTGGTGGAGGAGGGTATG
Source organism: Pisolithus marmoratus (assembly GCA_024613145.1). NCBI lineage: Eukaryota > Fungi > Basidiomycota > Agaricomycetes > Boletales > Pisolithaceae > Pisolithus > Pisolithus marmoratus. Next base: position 303,203 of record JANFAE010000032.1, read on the forward strand.
CCAACCCAGCAGGTGTTGGCGACGTCGGGTAAGAATAGTTCCTCGAGTGCCGATCTCTTTCTCTCTCACGTTCATGGTCTGGCGGCGCAGTACTGGTTCCTCGCGCTCTCCCTTTGTCTTTCTCTGTCTCGTTCGCCGGGCTTGCGATGATGCAGTCCCGTACACCGAATATCGCTGAGGAGTCGGACGCAGATTCTGTGGAATCACAGGGCCATCACCAGCGTTACTAGCACTCGATCTTGTTGGGGCGTAACGGGAGGGAACCTGTCCATCTGGCAACCCGTTGAACATCTGACCAGGACCAAGGTTCGGTACCACTGGCGAGTTTGGGAGAGTCGGAGCTAAGGAGGCCGGAGACGATGGTCTCTGTTGATATCCCTGGTACCCCACGGGCGGGGGGATAGGCAGGGGTGTATTGGCGTGGTCAGGACTCAGGAAACCTGTCGTCTGGAAATGGCCAGTGGTCCCGCGTGATGGCGCATCTGAGGGACCCGACTGTTCGTTTTGATAGTAATCATTTTTCAGGAACGCATGGTGGAGAGACGAGAATGTCAGTTCGCAGAAAGGGCGGATGAAGGGACAAGAATGTTCTTACTGGGGACTCGATGTTGATCTCAGGTACAGAACTACCCGAGGACAAACGACGTTGATCTGCTTCATTGTAGTAAGGAGATGGATGACCCTGATACTGAGGTTGATAAGCTCCTCGCTGATTCGGCGGTGGTATAGGTTGTGATGTGCGCAAAGGCGAAAGCGGTGCAGGTGTTGTTACTTGAGATGGTCGGTGCCTATGGATCGTACTGCTGGACGCCTGTGATTGGGCCTAAGAAATGCGACATATTGTCAGTCAATTGGAAAGTTCACTGATACAATTCAAATGGTAGAAGCAAACCTTGGCCCCTTGACGCCGCCATTCTTCAATTTTTGCCGGATCTGAATGGCGCATATCGTCAGCAAATCTCTGTCTAGACCTCCGAATCGCCTCGTTATCCGGGGGTTCGCGATCACTCCTGCCAGACTGCCTCCCGCTGTGTGATGGGCCTGCTGCGGAGGGAGGGTAATCATTTGAATAACTGCTGGAAACCTCGTGGATAACACTCAGCCCCTGGCTGCGGTCGCGATCACGCCCGGTACCCCGACGCTGAGGGGCGGATGCAGAACCTGGTAGCCCTACAAGGTCGCCAAGCTGAGACATTGTCGAAGCAGAGACCTTGGTAGAAGCTGTTGAGTCAATAGATGACCGCCGTTGCTGGCGCCGATGCGGTTCATAGGCGGGATCCCGCCTCTCGGGAGCTGGTACCATTGTTCGTTGAGACGGCGTTGGAGAGGGAATGTTACGTTGCAGTTCGTGTGGAGGGGGAAGAACGATCCCTGAATTCGGGTCAGCAGTAGGAATGTACCCGTCAGGGGGTACATGAATCTCGGCATGATTTACTGTTGGTGGCACGTTCCGGATGGATGCTGGGCGGGAAAACGTTGAGCGCGGATTACTCGCAGTCGAAGGAACCGATGGAATCCCGTCCCGGTGGTGGTTCTACTGGTGAGGCGGGAATCACGATGGGTTGGGAAATATGCGGAACGGGCCGCACGACCTCTGGCTCTGGATGGCGATGTCTGCGTGAGGTGCCAGGACGCTGCTCCAAGGTGGGCGTCTGGTCCCCATCAAGGTCTGGCGGTGGGTGGATTGGCCTAGGTAGGGGTGGGTCAGTTGGTTCGCTCTCCTCCTCGAACTCATCGCGTGCTGCAAGAAGTCTGTCAACTGTGTTGGTAGCGACATCCTCCATCTGGAGGCGGCCATCATCGATACCCATGGCGCGGTCATCTCTATATCTGATCCTGCGACCACGCCGAATACCCTCCTCGAAACCCAACCTCCGACCCTCCTCACGAGCGAGGTCGATAAGCCGCTCCTGACGCAGCTGTCGTGCCTTCGTGCGTGCAGATGCTGCAACAAGCTCTGCTTCATCACGTTGAGTCTCCACAGTATGGACTATTTCCTGCGCACGTATAATCTCCGCCTGTGCGTTCTCCAACTGTAACTTGTACAACCTCAGTTCCTCTTTTGCGCTGGCAGCATCCTGCTGAGCAGCAACCCGCGTGTCGTTGATAGTCCTGGCCCGTGCTAACGCGTCCTCCAAACGGGTCTGTGCATCTAGCGCACGCCTGGGTTTCCTGTTCCAGTCGAGTGAATACGGTATAGAGAACTTTGCGTGTCTGTCGGCTTTCGTATTCCTCGTTAATCAAGAGCCGAAGAAGCTCGCGGTGAGACGTAGATGAATGCACACGTTCAGCGCCGCCTGCGAAACTTTTCACTTGGGACCGCGAACATGCTCCCTTACTAAGTCACGATCCCCCGGGTGGGAGAGAAGCGCCGTCCTTGGTGAATCCGAACCGAGGTCAGATTCGGGGGTATCAGGCTGAGGCCTGGGGCGGACATAACATATCAACTTGAACAAGTGTAGTATGAGTGCAACTCACATATGGTGTGGCACCGACGGACCGGGGTCTTGGCCGTGCCATGAGTGAGACATAATAACACTCGGCTAATATCTGAAGAAAAAATAGGTTAGCCAACATAAACATAAGCGAGGAGACGCACCTTCTATAACGACTAATAGCGTATGGAAATACGACTGTCTAATATGGACTTCTCTCTCTTACAACGACAACATGTTTCGTCCACCCCGCCTGACAAGGGCAAACGGCGATGGCGGGTCACGTGACAGAATCATGTGATCAAGGCAGTGCGTGACATGGATTAGTCATGTCACGCTGTATATCCCATGTCCGCCACACTGAACTTTAAATCTTTCATCCATCCCATCTACACCCGGTGATCGACAGAAGTCAAGCATGAGGTACAGCGTTCCGTTCAACTCAGGATTGTTACTGACCGAGAACTGGTATCAGCGGAAAGCTCTCAGTGTCAAGCGTGCGGAGCTCCGTCAAGGACATCCTGGCGGACGCCAATGGCGAGAAGAAGCGCAACTTTGTGGAGACAATCGAACTCCAGATCGGTCTCAAAAACTACGATCCTCAGAGAGACAAGCGTTTCTCTGGCACAGTCAAGTTAGCAGCACTGCAATTGGCGTTGCGAGGGTTTCTCTGACCTTATTGTACAGACTCCCCCACGTTCCCCGTCCACGCATGTCCATCTGCATTCTTGCCGATGTCGCTGACATCGACCGTGCCAAGCAAATTGACCTCGAGTACATGTCCGTCGATGACTTGAAGAAGTATGCGTCAGGGAAGCATGAATGTGATCCACCGCTAACCAGTCCATCAGGCTCAACAAGAACAAGAAACTCGTGAAGAAGCTCGCCAAGAAATACGATGCTTTCTTGGCTTCCGAAGCCCTTATCAAACAGATTCCTCGTCTCCTCGGCCCTGGTCTTTCAAAAGGTAGTCATGACACTTGCCAACCTTACTCATTCTCACGCTTTTGCCCAGCCGGAAAGTTCCCAACGCCCGTATCTCACTCCGAGGATCTCTCTAACAAGCTTGTTGAAGTCCGTTCGACGATCAAATTCCAACTCAAGAAGGTGCTGTGCTTGGGTGTGGCAGTCGGACACATCGAGATGACGGAAGACCAAGTATTGGCCAACGTCATGTTGAGTGCGTGCCAATTCTTATTTTGCAATCTTATAGCGGCGTTCTCACACTTCATAGGCATTAACTTCTTGGTCTCCCTGCTCAAGAAGAACTGGCAGAACGTCAAGTCGCTTCATATCAAGACCACGATGGGCAAGCCCGTCCGATTGTTCTAAAAAAACAGCATCCGTCTGTGTCGTGTGACGAGTTTATGGGTGGTATGGTAGGTTTGAGGCAGGGAGGAGAGTGGCATCGTAATGCAAAACATGAAGCCCCGCACGCTTGGACCAACGGCTTCGGAGGTGAGGAAGCCGATTGGGAGCTGATACGATGATACCACGATTCCATCCCTTCCTCTTTTCTCCACTCCTATGTGTTCGCTCACCGTGCGATCCTCATGTAACGGCCACGTATGATTGTATTCGAAGCACATGGTGATAATATGCAAACTTAAACTATTGTTAAAGCATTGCTGTGCACTATCGCAGGCTTGGGGCACACCGTCACTTTATCACTATCTAAGTTTCAATAGTTACCACTGATCCGGAAAGCAGTAAATACCATGTCCGAGACGTTCCATTTCCACAGGTCCTGCCTCCCTGACTGCATGCTGGCCATGGCAAACTTAAAGTTGACGAGCTGCTGAGAACCCCGAGACAGCACTTCTATTGGTCTTGTTGGTGAGAACTCCACTTGTCTATGAAAAATGCGTGTTCTCACAGTTCCTCGTTGGCAAGACATAGGAGCTCGCTGTGAACTTCTCTCGGCCAGATCTATACTAAGGGATTGGCGTGCCGACCCTTCTCGGCGCAGCAGGGATGGAATTACCTGAAGGCCAAGTATAACAGATGCGGATGCGCCACATATGTCACTCCACTTTGATGTGGGACCCTAGCCAGCGTGTAGACGTGCGCTATCCCGTACGTTCAACATGTCAAACAACGAGCGGCGCGCCCCCGAGCCTCCGCCCGATTATCCGCGCCCTGATCCAGTTCCCAGTTCTTTCTTCGGTATGAGCGCCACGTTATTAGGGGCCGGTGATCGCTAGTTGAATTCCGGGAAAAAACCCGTATGTGTGCAGAGTTTGTTGCCCCGCCGTCCTATACAGTGATTACTATAACAGTCGTAAGAACTTTGTTGGGATCTACAAACTCTAGACGCCACTACTCACCGTAACGTGAAATCCCCCGCCAAGTTCGAGGCGGTGATATACAGGCCTAGAACAACATATCTGCGACCCGTCGTCGAAATGCACAGTGTGCCATCTGCGAGAGGGCCGGATTACAGCATGCTCATCCTACATTTTTTGAATTGCTTCTGAGTTGTCGAAAAGCTCGGCAAACACGTGTCCGTTACGGTCCATTACGGTGCCTAGCGGTTTGCAGTGGTGTTAGGGGTATGCCTGGAGTCGCGGATTCAAGTGTATCCCCACTCTTGCGACCTCCTTCGACAAATTAACAGACCTTGGTACCGAACGAACATTCCAGTAGCTTAAATCGGCCCTGGAAAGATAAGCTTGAAGCAGAGCAAAGAGGGTCTGTCTAGCCCAACGCTCTCGCGAACACGACGTACTTAGAGCGGACAAGCTAATATATTGAATACATTTGGGTTAAAGGAGGGCTGTGGTTTAAGCTTCGGACTACTGAAAATGGCATTGTCAATTGAATCCGGCGTTGGTCTAATCATGGATCAGTTGATCGTATACTGTATTACTGATCCAAGGTCCCCCATCATTGTTCACGACACTAAATAGGACGCACCGCGTGGAAATGCATACTTTGTCTTTGCCAGCGAGACGACTGAGTCACTGCTTGATCACTCTTGGTGATTGCAAGCGACGGAAGTTATTGAGTTAGTACACACACGAGGTCGTGGACAATGGGAAAAAATCTAAATTTGAGTGTGCACTCATGAGGTAGGGCCGAATGTCCCCGGGAGGAAACCAAGTCCGACGTGTACCATTATCATATCCACGGTGCGATCAGTCGGGTCCCTCCCGGCCACGAGGTACCAGCCTTCGTCATGGGCTCACTTCAGTTTGCTGTGTTGCGGGGAGGCGTCGCCGAACCATGGCCTCAGCGCCAAAATGCATGAAAAATGAAAAAGCAGAAACATCTTAGATGACGTTTTAGATAGCACATAGAAGACTCGAAGCCTTCTGAACCAGGCCACAGAGAGCACTTTGCACTGCATCAACCGTATCACGTATGGGTGGCGTAAGTATCATCGATGTATCATCTATCACGTACTTTTAGGTCCAAGTCCAGTAGAACCGGAGTCCTCGCTGTTTCGCATTTGGTGGCGCTGGTTTTGCTTAATTTCGGATCCTCGGGCATGACCATGTGCTCGGGACAGAGTATTCGTTCCGCATGCGGTGTTAGACATTACTAGTGCTAGGTATCGATCGACGATGTGAGGGGCGATGCGCACCCTTGCGGACTTTCTCCACTTAACCGCGGATGCAGGTGCGGTTGCGCCCCTCGGCTTCCCTGTCCCCGTTTGTTTGAGAATATTCTCAGTGAACTTTCGATATCGTCTCGCCGGGCGCCATCAATCATGACATTGCACCTACGTGTCTCATGCATCAGTACTGCGGCATGCCAAGCCACCGCCACCCAGCTCGTCAGCGGAAAGCTGGAGTACTGCTACCTTTGAACTTTCCATATCTCAGGTTTCAAATTTCAGCGCTTCAGCCTTCAATTATTTAATTTAATTTTTTTACAACCAAGCCCCAATGCAACCTTGGCATTGGGGACACTCGACGCATTTAGTACTCAATACCTCCCAACGTATGTCCACAAGCCCCACGTATGATGTATTGATACGGTAAGCAACAATTCTCAGACCGTCATACGCGTCAGCGACGTGGCGTGGATCTTCAGCTAAGTAGCCACACCGGCCGCCCTCATCGCTTACAGACATGGGCATAGCTATAACAGCGCTGATAGACGTAGCCTGCCGCTAGTGCGAATTCATGGAGATACAGTGGGTGTGGGTCGCTTACTCTGATTTCTCTTCTACCCTAAGTCTTCGTAGGTCATGGCGAGTCTAGAGTGCCCCGCTGCTGTTACTCCGCTTCCAACGCAGGCATGCTACTTAGCACAGCTGCAGGTGCGCACATAATGCGTAGCGCTCAGCTTTAGGGACAGATACCGTCTCGTCACATAAGTGGCTCGGCAAGTAACGTGCCACGATGGAAAGGTTCGTCGAAGGATGTAAGTGAACGTTCTTTTAGCATATTCCATGTAGCAACCCGTGGGGATCCGGCAGTGCCCTTCTGACTCTACTCGGAGTCGATGCCCAGGATTTGGCGCGCCAATACCATAGTCAGTTACACGGTACCCCAAATGCTTGGCGCTTCTACTTCGTTTACCGTTCTCCAGCGTTGTGGGATCTCACGACGGTGGGTACTGTGTCTTGGCTCTCTCCCCATCGAGGTAGATGCCTCCCGCTATCTCGTAGATGCCTCGGAGAACGGGTCGAGACCCGTTTCGCCGAGAGAAAAAAAAGAAATCGAAAAATCATGAGGAAACCATGAGGTACGATCCCGTGCCTAGAGTATGCTCATTCGATGTAGGTTTGGCGATGGCAGGTTCCCGACCGTTCGAGCGAACGCCGATGTAGCTATCAATACGAAGACTGGTGACTTTAGTGCAGGTGGTATCAATTAGCACAGATACAGTCAACATCCTGGGGCAGGTACGTCGACAGCCTACGGCATCGCCATAAACATACCTTGCGCTTGTACATCTTGTGATTTTTATCATTCTGATTTGGGGCGAGGATCGAACTTGGGGCGAATTATCCAATGTCGATTGAGTTTACTTCCACGACATGACGGCATCGCCACGGACGCCAGCTGCCAGGCGTTGCGCCCATATCCACGAACCTACGCCGATACATACTCCAATAGCCAACAAGTATGTACCCAAAGTAAGTGTCCCACAGGAGCTATCTGTACCCAAACCCGGTGATCAATCAATTGCTGACACCCGTAGTGACTGAGACACCGACGTCGTCCCTGAACCTGACGTTAAAAGCCTCCGTTTTAACCTATACGTAGTACATGCCAGTGTATACTTATTCAACTACTTGCTTACAGAGACGTACAAAGCTGCGTACCTAGCAACGCCGCTGACGCGCCGTCACGCGTCCACAAAGACTTCCGTCGCAAGCGCGGTGGTTCCCACCGCTGACAGAACACAGAGTGACTCTTGGTACAGTTTTGTCTTGGACTGACCCACCAACGACAGCACTCCAACCAGAAAACCCAAATCCAAACGGCTTAGAAACGAGGCTAAACCGATTAGACCAAAATTTACCGTGGGGGTGGCGACGCGCAGTTGCGACCTTACGACCTCGTTTGGTTCGATAGGTGACAGGCACTCTTTGGACTGCTGTTACGTTTGACACGCTGGATTTGAAGTTCAAAAGAACACATCTAGAACTCGTACATAGCTCGCACTTTACAACTGTTTCAGCAGGTTACGATGCGATGCAACTCGCCTAGCAGGCAAGGCACCTGATCCAGCATTACAGGGTGTGAAATTTAGGCTATGTCCGTGGGGAAGGCCAAGGCCAGCAGTTGTTCATAGATATGAGAAGAACTCTCCAACGGTGCGTTCGTAAGGGTGACTGACTGTGTATGACACTAAACACCAAGAAATCCTTTGTCAGAGGTGAGTGAATTTTGCGCATCAGCCGCGCCCGAACAAAACGATGTTGTAACCTTAGTGGGGCGGGTGGGTAAGGCGTACGTTAAGCAGACCGCTACCGACGCTTAAGCAGAGTAACTGAAACTTGTCGTTGTACGATCGTCGACGACGAAAATGGACCAACGGTTCGGATGGTGGCTACAGTGCTTGCCGTCCGATGATCAAACCCCCCTGTTTCTCAAACCTTGTAAGTAGATCTCACCACGCATCTAGTATCCACATAGTCATATGATCGAACGACGTTACCATTCGCTCGGATGGAGCCTGCCATCACTTGGCGCTTTCGCAGGCTCTGCCACCAAGATACAGCAATCATGCTATGTACATACCATTAAACATGCACGGATGCAGCATTATGGTCGGATCCGATGGGCCGAGCTCTCGATGCCCTCCCAAAATACTTCGAACTACCGATCCATTGATTACTCTAATGTAGCTGCGCCATGGTGGTGTTCATGACGCCCTCGTACGACCATACACACGGCGCCCGCGAGGCTATGAGGGTGCGTGCGTGTTTGATTATGTCTTGAGGTCTCGGACTAATGCCCTATCATAGATAGAGCGAGACTAGGTGCCATACCGAGGAGTCCGACTTGCACCGATTGATCGATGTGTATCTTGGCGCACAGTGAAGAATGTGCGCCATGTTTTCGGCCCATACATACCTATGACATGCCTCATCACGCAGTTACCCATACCCCAAAGTGTTGCCACTTGACCCACGCTTTCGATGGTGCAACGTTGACGCAGTTTTGCCTATCGTCGGGGGAGATGTCTGCCGCGTAGATCCGGCTCCTGGTCCCGAACAGCAGGGCCCCAGATAGAGTGTTTTGTGAATAGGGATGCTGTATGGAGGGAAGGTGAAACCTTATTAGAGGTCATCTGAGCAGCTTCTCAATACACGCACTCCTAATAATCTGCTTGGCCCACATGTACATGTGGCAACCAGGAGCTCTTCTACAGTGGTTGCTGTCTTCGCTTCTTTGACGATCATAGCTCACCTGACAGGGGTCGAATGATCGTTGTTTTTCCGGTCAGGCGACTCTGTGGTTGGGTGGCTGTCACGAATCGGGCATCGTGGCACTCGCGAGTTGGGAGTAGCGGCGGTCGAGAGTCGTTTGGACTACTCGCTTTGCGTGCGATGCAATGACTACTATCATGTATGATATGGACATACCCGAAGTTTGACGCCCGGAACCGGTATTCGCTGGTACGTTCCTTCCTAGTACAGTAAGTTCAAGGCACGGCGCGCAGTACCGGTATACTCTGGCCAGAGCTATCTTACTGGTGACAGACCGTTGACTTTATGACTATTTTGACACGCCACGACTGACAGATGTGTGATTAGCCCCTCTGGATGAAAGTATACCGAAATCGAAACGACGGGGGAACGACTAAACATTCCCCCACAGGAACCGGGGATTTTGAGTCCCATTAGTTTGACTTTTTCAGGGCTGCTCTGATGCGATGCTATACGTACTGCGACGTAACCTGTTTGCCTTGGAAGCGTGAGTGATCACCTCTTACTTAACTCGTACCCAAGAAGGTGCCGGCGCTGAGGAGCGAGGCCCATCATGTTCCTCACTCAGCTCAAATATATGATTGACATCCTTGCGATCTGTCATATCAGTGTTCAGCTAGCCAAGACTGTATAGATTCGTCGCTAAGCAATATCAGAGTGACATGTTACTATAAGCTGTAGACTGGTAACAGCGTGAGGTACACATACCGTCATGGATTGCGTGGTATTCCTCACTGGTTACAGAAGTGACTTAGGATTGACACTAGCACAGCGCTAACTGTCAGAGTGATTTTACCTTACCAGTGGTGTGGCGGATAGTAGGAGTCAGATTGACAGGGAATAGATAAAGAGGACCAACCACGCGATGAGATGGGTAAGTGTTATACAGGATCGCGTACGTATACATCTAACGCGTAAGATCACTCATCCGGTACCACGAAAACATCGGGACCATGAAAGACAAATATATGAAAGAGGGCGAAAGCGTGACCAAACTTACTCCATCAAAAATGCATGCCATTTGTTGTAGCAGGGGGCGATAGGTACGGATGGTCGATCCGCGTGTACCGGTGCCACCGAGCGGTTCAAGCATGGGGTGTGGCAAGCTGGGCTAGACCAAGTTCATCGTGGCAGGCTTGGAGTTGCCGCGGGCAGGAGGTATTGGCGAGGACGGAGGCACTCCAGGAGGGGGTCGAGACTGAGCTTTGCACCGATCGTCAATTAGACGAACAGATGGCGATCACACCTGCACGACGTCGGTGTGTAGTTGGAAGTAATCGAAGATTGATTAAGTTGGAACGTAGGCGCGCAAGGTATATATGTACATATGGTCAGCATGCAGTATTACTCAAGGATATATGATCGAGGGGAAGGGAGGGAACGTGGGAAGAGAGGTGTTGGCCTGCGTGAGAGTTTCCCTCGATGCCATCACGACGAACTAGAACTGAATCGGGAGGAATGATGTTTTTTTCTAAAAAAACTCTTTTTACTCTTTTGTTGTCATTTGTTTTTGCTGTTCTTGGGAGTAACGACGACCGTCGGGAGAGTGGGAGCGACATGACGACTGGCGGCGATCTGTGCCGCTGACTGGATGGTGATGACGCTGCGGGGTTGCGATAAGTGCGTATACGTGAGTATCAAGAAGAAGGGTGGGCAGGGGCGACCGTTTAGAAGAGCGGAGGAATAATACCGGAGATGCTTTGTACGGTGGAAGTAGTAGCATGCGGGAGTGTATCCATGGAATGCTACTTCTCTGCATCAGCGGCGGGCGAGGATGGCGCTCTGAGGACGAGTCCGATCAGAAGGTGTGTGTGCTATAGTGTGTGCATGTCTACTGTTATGTGGTGGCGGGCCCGAAAAGGGGAAGGAGGTGCCTGGCAATTGAATTGAACGTGGGAAAAAATAGTGTACTGAGGTGAATGGAGGTGTTCACAAAAACGTTGCAAGCTCGTCTGGGCAACGACTGAATGCATGGTAGATCAGACCGGTCACGTGGACGAGTAATACGGTAGTCAGCCGTGTTACTGCACGTGTCATATGTTGAACTCAACTTTGACACCGCTGTCAACTGAGGAGGAGCAACACTGCCGCTGTATCACTTAAGACTGGATCTGAGCAAGGGCCAAGATTATAGGTGTACCGACGGGCGGTCGTTAGTACCCATGAGCCATGTAATAAGGGTCCGATTTCGGAGGAAAATGCTTCCGTGCCAACAAATCCTGCGGAGAAGGCCAGCGGCAAGTTCCGTGGCAGATCCCAAAGATCCAGAATCAAAGCCAAATCCTTTGCTAGTCCCCAATTGGACGATCTGAGATGGCGAAGGGGATCTATATCAAGCATAAAATGGGCATAAATGTATATTTTTTCTTCCGTAAAGGATGGTCAATGTCAATTACGTATATTATTTTTTTGCATCGGGCGTCACTGCCTCGCAGGTACTCTGACTGTTTTCATTCATAAAGGACTGGGCTGCCTTCAACTTCAGTCAGTGCCTCCTTCCTCGGTCTGCGTCCCTGCACAATACTAGTTCATGCCTCGCCATCACTCCGACATGAGCCCCTCGTCCGTGTCCCCACAATCCCCTACCGCGTCAGGGTCGTTCCCTCATTCCTCGCCACAAAACCCGTCCGCCAAGAAAAAACATGTCTGTACCACTTGCGACCGTGGCTTCACTACCAGTGGCCACTTGGCGCGCCACATCCGCGTACATACCGGTGAGCGCAACCATAGATGTCCCTTCCCTGGTTGCGAAACCAGATGCTCGAGACAAGACAACCTTCAACAACAGTAAGTACTATTTATCTTTCCCCCCGTTGGCACGCCTCCTCGTTCTTTTATTATCTTCCTGTACTGAGCTGTACGTTCCATTCAGTTACCGTATCCACTTGTCTCCGGGATCAAGAAGGAGCTCCAGCTCCGCCACGCGCGCTGCGATCGCTCGTGCGGTCGGTGCCGCAACCCGGAGCAGCCGCTCGAGTGGTCTCTTGACCATGTCAGACCGCTCTTCACACGATGCTCTCGCCACGCCCCCTCCACTCGAGCATGCCATTCCTCCTCCACCAGATTCCCCTCCCGCACTCGTTTCTGCATACCCCATGTATTCAGATACAATTCAATCCGACAGCGTGTCCAGCCGATCCCCAACGCCTCTGGAGAACACGTATCCGATTATACCTTCACATTCCCAGTCGCTCTCCAACGGACACGTCGCTCAGCATTCACCATTGCAGACTCACTTCACTGATAGCCCTCCGAGCTTTAGCGAACCTGCCCACCCGTCCGGGTATGGATATCACACGCCTAGCACAGCGCCCTCCTTACAGGACCACGGCTACTCGTATTCCCAATCTTACGATGAGAAACCCTCCACAGCTCGGCTTCAGTCAGCTCTGCACCAGTCTTCGATAGACAGCATCCATGACCACCCCCCCTCCTCGACCCACGTGCCTTCCCACTCGTCTCGCCTCTCTATTTCCCACTTGTCCCATCCACAGTCTTACCCAGTGCATTACAACACGCCATCGCCGGATTCTTCCCACTCTGTTTCTGTTTCTCCGCATTCGCAGGCGTCTGAGCCCTCCACTCCAAACTACTCGGCTTACCGCAACGAGGGCGGCCATGACACTGCTGCGACGTCATATCCTTCCCTAGATGGCATGTCGAACGGTTACATTTCCGGTTCGTCTGCCCATATCGCCATGCAGCCGTCCTATCATACCACCCACCATTCCATGGGAATGCCGCAACACAACCTCCCTAGATACGACTCTCCCCCTCCCATTCTGGCGCCCATTCAGGACGAACGCGTTGTAAGAGGCGACATGGGTCGCCTGGCATCACATGTTCAGGTGTCCAGTTTGTCTACCTCGGCAACCTTGGGCACGTCAGCTTACGCGATGACACATCATCCACACGCTCACTCGTCGCTTGGTGGGTATTCATACCATGCATCACCACTGTCTATGGGGCAGGGGTGGAAGTCCGAGTTGCTTAGGGGGCGGTCGTAGACTGTCGAGCGCTATGCTTTCAAAGATTAGATGCGTCTTTGTTTTCCGCTTTGTTTTCCTCCCGTGTATTTCGCATCGTTTTATTTTTCCTTGTGATGTGGGCTTGTTATTTGTACTCCAGGCTCACCGCTGCCAGCCTTCGAAATTCTCCGCTGTCTGCTTCCCGCGCACACCTCCCGTGATTCCTCTGATCTGTCTTTGTTCTGGCGTTCACGGGCGCCCTACTGTATCACTAAAATTGCCTGCTGCCGTTGCAAACCAAGCCAACTGCACCTGTCCTTTGCAAGTACACATACCTTATACTCCTACCTCAATACTGTACAGTATTGTTCATAGAAAAACAAAATGCACTTGGTCTTTCACGTTCACCCGTGCAGGATTGCCTAAAGGGATCGTCAAGTATAAGTAAAAATTTCGTGAATACAACGGAGGTGTGCCCATTGTCGGTATATGGGATAGTCTGATCGCAGGCCTTTCGTTGGAGCTGGGTTGAGTTTGGTGTTGCAAGGGGGAGACCACGAATTACTGCACAGCTTATGGTGTGAAGGTCATATGCCTCCAATATAATTGTTGCTTCTGACAATGTTCCACTGCTTCTACAGCAAATGCTCCAAGGCACGCTGTTTCCATCCATGTACCGCACACGTACTACTCCATACAGGCCAGTTGATACACACGCTAGCGTCAAGATGCAGTGAGATGCGAATACAACGTTGCACGTTCATCACTGGTAATTATGCCCGTGATGGGTATTCTTCTTTTTCCAAGCTCCGTGGCAGAAGCCTTCGGAGTGCTTTGGGAGTGCCCACCTGTCTTGTGGCCAAGTGGCATCCAGGTTCGAGCCTCCAGGCTCCAGGCACGAAGAAAACCGTGTCGTGGCGTGCAGTATTTACCGTGTTTATGAGACACTGCTCCTCCATCAGATATTTCTCGAGGAATTTCGACGGGAATAAGAACCACTGCCTGCTTCACTGAGGATCATCAACACGCCGGATCATGCTGATTTTGAAACAAGTTATTCGGCTGTGTTTAGCCGGACGATCCTCCTAAACCCTGCTTGGCGTCGTGTACAATGTGATAAACATTATTTCTTTGTAATAGTGAGGGTAGTAGTGGCAACTTAGAGCCAAGGAACCTCGTACTTTGACAGGGGAGGTACACCGTGAGAATGTTACCCCAAAGAAGGCAGCTATGGAGTCGCTCCTTCCACCGACATTTTCTCCGTCCATATCTAACCTAAACTTTCTCCAGCGATCCAGCAAGTGCGACAGACTCCAATCTATCAAGGCATAAGTAAGCCTCTTGACTGGTAAAGCCATCAAGTACTCTGGGAGTTTTCTTGCCATCTACCTTCGTACGCCACTCACGCGTCTATCTGCCACTTCTTTTGACTTAAAGAAGGTAGGACAGTAGAAGCTGCACAGCACCTGCGTTTCCATAGACGCTGATTCTAGAGCAAAAAAAGATTTAAAATATCGGAAACATGGGCGAGAGCGATTTGGATAGGTATGTTCTATAAACACCCTTCGTACCCGCACTTTGGTTTCCCGGATGTACGCGAGGGAGAGGGCGACGCTAACCAGTGCATTTACACTCACCTTTCGTGGCTCCTCTCTCTTTGTCGTATTTGCGTTGGTTTCTGGTTCGTCTCGTACCACCTGAAACTCCCTGCACGTACACGGGCCCACTCATAACCCGCACATGCACGCACTCACTCCAATCACACATCTTACATCTTTTGTGAAACTCCCTGGACTGGTCCGTCCTTCGCACGGTGTGGCGTAACCGTTCTTTCTTTCGTTTCATCCAAATGTCCACATGAAAATTTTCAACTCAACTGACGTCAACCGACACCGATATGGCCGGATTCCGGGGAATGTCTATCTGCCTGCTCTTCGGCCCTTCTCCCCACTTTCCGATTTGACCGCATCCCCCTTCGTGCGTGTATATCCCAATCGTCCTATGGCCTCGCTGCTTTGTGACGTGTTGGTGCATCTTCGCTGTCCGGTGCCCTCGGAATGTTTCAACTCTATTCAATTGTGATGGCATCTTGCCGTTCCCGTAATGACCTAACGCTGCCTCGATGATTTTCTCGTTCTGAATTCCGCGGCCCTCCGGTCCCACCGACCATCTAATACCTACGCGGAACTCCGGTGTACTCTCCGATCCCGCACACTAATGCGATGATGAATGGCTGTAACCTCGGCTCGGTGACTTAGGCAAATCGAACAATTGACGCGGTGTGAACCAATATCCGAGGAGCAGGTCAAACGGCTGTGCTTCAAAGCGCGCGAAATACTAATCGAGGAGGCTAACGTCCAAGTCGTGGATTCGCCTGTGACAGTGAGCATCGCTGGTTTCTTCACATCCCTCTTACATCGCCGCACCAACAACTTTGTTCACACGCAAATATCCCCTCTATCGCCTTTTCCCTTCCCTTACACGCGTGCAGATATGTGGCGATATACATGGCCAGTTTTATGACCTCATGGAACTCTTTAAAGTGGGCGGGTTTTGCCCGGAGACGAATTATCTCTTCATGGGTAGGTCATCCGGTCCGGTCGTGTCTGCACTAGCACGCCTTGTGCTCCATGATATCAGATCACGAGACGGTTCATTAACCTATTCTGTGTCACCTCATCAGGTGACTTTGTGGACCGTGGTTTCTACAGCGTCGAAACGTTCCTTTTATTACTCGCGCTCAAAGTTCGCTATCCTGACCGGATCACGCTAATCCGTGGGAACCACGAATCGCGGCAGATCACGCAAGTGTATGGATTTTATGACGAATGCATGCGCAAGTACGGGAGCACGAACGTGTGGAGGTGGTGTTGTGAAGTGTTCGACTATCTTGCGCTTGCTGCGATTGTGGATGGGAGGGTATTTTGTGTGCATGGCGGGTTAAGCCCGAACTTGCAATCGATCGATCAGGTGAGTAGGTGTGTGGATAGTGCGCGGTGTGGTTTTGCCGTTGAGCGTCCTGAAACTTGAGATGTGAAGCGTCGCGGATGGGCGTGACCATCGGTGATGGTGACGAGAGACGGACGATGTGGGTTAGACGTCCAGTATGCTAATCGGTTATCACATTCTAGATTCGAGCAATTGATCGAAAACAGGAGGTCCCGCACGACGGACCGATGTGTGATTTGCTGTGGTCCGATCCAGACGGTAGGTCCCTCCTTCTCGTTAGATCCTGATGTCTGACTCTCGGGTGTGCGTGTCCATCAAACACCACACCCTAGAAATATCGGGGTGGGGAATATCACCACGGGGTGCTGGTTTTTTGTTTGGGTCGGACACTACCAAGGCATTTGCGCACCATAATGCGATCGACCTCATTGCTCGGGCTCACCAGTTGGCCATGGAGGGGTACAAACTCATGTTTGATGGCACGATCGTGACGGTTTGGAGTGCCCCGAATTATTGCTACCGGTAAGTTATGGATAAGGGAGTCTCTTCCCGGAGTGCTCACTGGATCATTTCCTGGGCTTGAATCGGGCGGCGTCTGTTACAAATGAATAGGTGTGGAAACGTAGCCTCGATACTTGAACTGGACGAACACCTCGCGCAAGAGTACAAGGTTTTCTCGCATGCGCCTTCGGTATGTCCATCCCGTCAGTCGTTTTTTTTTAAGGTTCTGTTCGTCTTGGTTTTCTCTAGTCTCCTCCACAGTCGCCGCCGTTTTTACCTTTTTTTTCTTTATCTGTTCCTCGCTTCTTCCAAATGGTGTTACGTGGATTGCCGGTCAGTGGCGCAGCATGACAGCTATATTCAATGTTCTGGGCAGCGTTGGAGCTCCTTGAAGTTTTTTATTTCTTTTCTTTCACGCGTGACTCCGTATATTGGTTCTGAATGTTATGTCAAACAGGATGTGCGATCCATACCGGCAAAACGGCCTCTTGCAGATTATTTCCTTTGAGTTGTGGCGGTATACTGTGTGTGCATCGTATTTGGTCTGGCTTGGCCTGGTGGGTTTTTTTGAGAAGGTCTTCATCAAGTTAGTTTGTACCTTGACTTGCTCTCCAACACTTGGTGTATTGGATTTTGTGTCTTTTAACTGCCCATCTCCACCACAGTCGATCGTTCTGCAGCCAATCGCATGCACCGATTAGTCCGCTCATTTTCATTGGTATTGGCATCAACGGGGACCTGCCACTGCATGTATCTGGCGTGTCTAGGTGTTGTGATAAGCTTCCTCTACTATTCCCGGATCCAACCTTCAATACATGTCGTAACACACGTTATGGGCGTATGATGAGCGACATAATGCAGACATACAAAACGGACAAGCCCGTCCCGGCAAGCTGGAAACACCGCCCTTGGGCGCCTAACCACCATTGTTTTCCATATCCATGGATGTGGGTACTTCAACGCTCCCCCCTCACATGATTGCGGTGGGGAAGAGCTAGCCGAAGCCTTTCCGTCGATTTTCTCACTATGTACATACACACATACAACCGTATCACGGTGCGTCAGGTACATCCTCGCAAGGGCCACATCGAAATGGCAAGATCGGCGGGGCCGAAGAAGGGTCTTTCGGCGTCGCATCCAAGGGTCGTTGCGCTGATCAGTGTCATGATGGACAGGCTGTGCACGTGAAGGCGGGTACTACAACTTGTAGGGGCTCAGCCTCACGAAGACTTATGTATGCACTTACATGTATTTGATAAGTCTCGTGAGCAGATTCCATAATACGCATACGCATGGACCGTGGTGCCCTTACATGCGCCATCCGTGTTGATTCTGGGGTACAAAATGGCGGAGGCAATTGGAAATCTTGTGCCTGCTTCGACTTCGTTGATTGTGAGGCTTTATTTATCTCTTTCATGCACAGATACTGGCAATACGAATAAGCTTTGGTGGGTTTGTGACACGGCAGCCCACATGGGAAAACAAGGCTAAGTTTTCGGGCGGAGACTTTGTTATCTCACGGTGGCGTGGGTCGTAACATGTGAGTTTGCTTCGCTCATCAGGCACCTGCGATATGATAAAGGATGACGCCTACAGTAAGTAGACGTGGCTGATTGCAGATGAGTGCACGATGGGAGTTTTATTGTTCTTCGAATCGCAACGTTATCACATGTCTGTGTTCCCTGACCAGAAGACCCTTGATACCGAAGACTGAACCAACTTTAAAGTATCCTTGGTAACACACGTGCCAAACCCAAGGGCATGGCACGTGCGTACTGCGGGAAGCAACCCTTAAATAGAGCAAGCACTCAAATTGGACGGTAGCTTGGGAAGAAATGCGGCCATCGCGAACCCTCCCCAGCCCTCCCTGTGTAGGGTCCTATACCGGCGGAAGCGGTAAATTTGCGGGTGGTCGTAGTGGTCGGCAGAATTCCACATGGTGAATGGAAGAATAGATCTAGAGCGGGTTGAAAGAGAAGCAAGGGTCAAGCTGCGTCTCGGTGCCGACGCCATGTGGGGGGAAGAAGATCGATTTTCAGAGGGAATCCATGAGAGAGGCGAAACTATCAGACCGTCAAATCGTCATGCAGTTACATACGGTACCGATATCCCTGAAACATTCGAAAAATTTGCACCATATGCTGTAACGGCAAGGAAGAAGAGAATTCGCTTGAATGATCACGGCCAGAATGTCGAATTGCCGCGGATTGACAATCAGTCACGAGAGCACAACAACAAGAGCCGTGCGGAATTGGAAAGGTGAGGAACAGTTGGCATGAAGGCTTTGAGACAGCCTGTCTGAAAATAATTGGCACCCTAAAAATTAGTGTCATCAAATCAGTGCAAATCACACATCTGAGTCAAGTAAATATGCGGCAAAACGATTGAAGACTGAACTATCACCAATTCACCATGTCATGACGCAAAAAGATGTTGCAGTATACTGATCCACTTTGGGGCGGGATGCATATAAGACAAAATACTTGTCCATATCCACCACCTGTCTGACTTTTAAAAAAAATGCTGTGTTGATTTTTGGTCGCAATGGGAAGGTGAAGACATGGGTCTAATTACAATACTGGCCATCACCGGTCGTCGACATGTGTTTGTATAGACGCTCAGTTCGAAAGCACGACAGACTTGCCAAGCGAAGATATATGCTGATACGGGCTCAGATGAAGTACTTTGTCCTGCTCAAACAGCTTTCATACACTGGAAGAGATCTGGTGTCATTCAATGAGCCAAGTCGGACAACGATAAATACACCGAGTGGGCAGTCAGCATAACGAGAAGAGTCAGGTCCGCAGTATTTAGCGGTCAACTTAGAATGGCTGGGCCCATGAAATGATTGATTGAGGTGTCAGAACCGTTGCCTTATTGCGTAATCTTAGTGCAAAGTATAAGAATATTAATGCCCCCCCCACAAAACCTTCAGATTTGGAACTGAAAGGGTGGAATGAAGTGGACCATATGACCTGCGTGATGGTCAGATAGTCAGCGAATTGGGACGTAAATTGAAGGTGAACGAAGGTGAACTGTTGAAATTATTGTTACTGACTTGATTTGACAATGAGTACTTTAACATGTAAATATTACTTAATATGCAAATGCTCTTGCACACAGCTTTTATGTAAAAGTAGAGCCTTTTAGATCCGCAATCCCGTCTTTGAAGCTCAACACCAGACCCGACTAGAGGACAATTTATAAAGTTGCGCGAGTAAGTGGGTACTGAAACGACCGCATCCCAAGTGCCCATTGTACAAGTGCGACTGTCTTATCCCGTCGGTTGCTTTATTCACGTCAAGTCATCCGCAAGCGCTAGGTACCTTAACAGTAAAGGCTGGTTGTTGCAAAGCGATGCCTACTCGGCTGCAGCTGGTGAATGCTCATTGGTCCAAGCAACTCCGCTTTATAGTGGGATGAGGACTGCCACCTTCCACGTGCACCGTATTTAGTCCAGATAGCGCAAATTAACGTAGCTTCCTTACTATTGCTGTAACTTTTCCAACCTCCGTCCAACGTTCTCATTTGTGTCCAAGGCTTGGGCAGAATGGCAATCATTCCTTTAATCCGCACTATCGTTTTCGGTGAGTTATAGTTCTGTGTGGATGAACAATTTATATATGCATACCTACGTTGCAGCACTTGCCACCTTACTTTCTCTGGTGGTCCTCGGCATTTGTGCACATCTTGAATACCTGTCCAGTGGGAATTCGGATTCGTACCTATCCTTTGCGGCCTTTGGGCTTTCTGCAGCATGTGTCACTGTAGTGTCCTTACCATTGCTGTGAGTGGAGCAGTCGTCACGGGCGCTACTACTTTCTTGATGCCGTCGGTTGCATAGTTTTATTCTCGGGCACGCCAGACGCGGCGCATTCGCCTCTACAGTTATTTTTGAGATAGTCTGGTTCCGTACGTGACAAGACACTTGCTGGATGATGGAGTTTAATTCATCTGATCCTTGAACCACTTAGTCATTCTCTGGGTCTTATGGGTCGCGACTGCGGGGGACACTGTCGTCGACAGAGCCTACTTTTTCCCTGTCGGTTGCGGTTATACTAACAGCAAGTCATTGTTATGCTCTTTTGGAACAATGTTGCTCACCATACCTTAGATCCAACTGTCGACTCGATTTGCTATCAGGTTACTGTGGTGGAGGCATGTGCTTTCATCAATTTCTTCACTGGTTGGCTTTATCTTCCCACCTCGTGGTGACGACTAAGCTGATGTTCTCTTCCTAGTCTTCTTCTACTATGATGTATTGCTTCTGTACGCCATCATCTGTGCTATTCGCGGAAGAAGCATTTGGACCATCTCGGTTCGAGACGCTGCTAACAGTGGTCCCTACAACCCTGTGGTGGCCATGACCCAATCCCAGTACCCACAACAAGTAGCGCCACAATATCCTCAATATCTCGGGTTTCAGAACGTGCCGCCAGTCGCTGG
Organism: Pisolithus marmoratus; assembly: GCA_024613145.1. Lineage (NCBI taxonomy): Eukaryota > Fungi > Basidiomycota > Agaricomycetes > Boletales > Pisolithaceae > Pisolithus > Pisolithus marmoratus. Next base: position 324,394 of record JANFAE010000032.1, read on the forward strand.
CTACCCTCCAACTAGCTCCCCACAATCTTACAATGCATATCCGCAGCAAACAACCCCCCCTGTTGGCCAAGGTCAACCGTACTCTGGTATCCCTCAACAACACTATCCAGGTACTCCCCAACAGCAATACCCAGGTGTTCCTCAACAACAACACTACCCTGGTGCCCCACAACAACAGTATCCCGTTGTTCTACAACCGGACAACTTTAGCCCAGTTCAGAATAACTACTCTCCGAATGCGCCGTCATCAGTGGGGCACAGCCCGCTTCCCCCGCAACCCAATTATAACTCTTACCCCGCATCCTATCCCCCGCAAGGCCAGCCGTAACCCCTTCTAATCTAGCACTAACCTCCGCCCCAGTGTGGGACTTACCGAGGGTGTGACTCTGACTTTAGATCTACTTTTGTTGAGATGTGTTCTAGAACCTGGATTCTTCACGGAGGCCGATGTGGCTGGTTCCGCTGACCACAGTGCAAAATGTAATTATGATCCGAAAGTTGCGAATGCTGCAGTGTTTATATCATCCTGTGGAAGGAGTGACGTGTGGTACCTGCGGTTCTCTTCTCCGTCGGATGCCCAGGTGGGAGTGTAACCAAGGTAGCCTGATGAACATCCTCGTTCTTCGCGGTCCCGAGAATGCCAGTGTGCAAAGATCCCCTTCATTTTCAAATGCCTTTATTCCAAATCTTGTTACGGCCATCCGTCCCCGTCTCGAGTGTTGAACGTTGAGGCTTGAGGCTTCGCCGATGTGTTATTCCAGGAATGGAAGTCATGACGCTTGTGTTTAGACATGGGCAGCTGCCAGACGCTCAAGCTAAGATAACGTCGGAGTCCTAGCGAAAATTGGTGCACACGGCCTCCACACCAATACATCAAGTGATACCTAACACTGGGAATATCCTAGTGTACCCCTTTGCTAATGATGCTCAAATCGCGACAGGGTTCGGGCTACTGGAAACAACCACAGGAGACTCGATCAAGACCGCCGCGAGCTTGCTTGGTTTATCCGCGGGCTGCCAAACAGTAGACAAGAGGAATTTGAAAATTCACAAACCCGTTGCAACACCGTTGTTGATCAATCGAGTAAGTCGGGTTCCTAGCGATGCGATCGGGTATGCAGCTCCGGTACCTAATTGAAGTCGGGCGCCGTCATGAGATAGAAGCGGTGTGCGGCATCACCTGTGCGCGCTGCTCCCTTCGCACAGATTGATGTGTGGAGTCAGAGATCCGAATTACAGGGGCGCTCAATCCTATATTGACAACACCCGCCGAATGCGACGAAAGGTAATATATATGTCGCTGAGTTTGACTTTGTGGCCTTCTTGGTGTATATATCCAGTTTGACGGAATGACCCCTGTTCGCTGTTATTACTTGTTACGCCTTGACCTACTGGCCCCGACGATTTATCCTGACACCGGAACAATTTCCTTAGAGGAGTCGCCAGTTCAGAGTTAACCCGTGTAATTTCCCGTAAAAAGTACCGCATCGGTTCAACGTTCACCCGTCTTTTGTGCCAGGTTTGACTGGCGAACTGTTCGCGGCGCTCTGTCGAAACTCCGTGTTCCATGAGACAAATTTGCGGAGGGGAGTTAGGGTGTGCCCCTTTACTCGATTTCAAAAAACTCGACTTCGGTCAGTGGACCAGCTGCTGGCCGTTCGGGGGTCATGTGCACGATCATGGCAGGACTCACCTTGCTGTACATAATCCTTGTCTACGGAACACAACTATGACGTCTGACATGCACGGTGAACCCACTGAGACCCCATCATTTCCAATCGCACCTTGCCTGTCCTTGCTTGATCAGTTACTCTCGCTTCCTAGTTGACTTGATCATCGCACCGGTTATCGACACCCCTAGGCGTACCTCGCGGAAATGGCGTTGCCATCAATCAGCAGATCAAACCATCGATTATCCATAGCATTCTTCCAGGACCGTGATAGTACATATATGCAATCTCGGGAATGGGTGGGGCTACACAAGGTGTGTGCATGCATGCTTTGATCTACAGAATTGGTGATATGGGTACCATTACGTGCCGAGGGCCGGAAAACAGCGCAAGATCTCCGTTAAAGTTTTCCCCATTTGAGCATCTGTACTGCTGAGTTTTGCTTTCTCGAGGGCATCCTGACCCATTGGTGTATAGGCATGAGTTAATCACTGGTCGGATGAGGCAGCGAATACATACTCTCTTTGATAAGATTTCTCCTGTAATCGATAATGGTGATATCCTCCCAGGTGAGGTTTTTCATTGTTGTCTTTTACTTCCCATAGGTCCTCAGCTACCTGCGAGATAAGACCTATTTTATACAGGTCAAGAAAACGACAGGTGACGGGGTGCAACAAGTACGCACGGAAGTCGTGGGAAACGATCACAGCGCCGCCCTCAAACTCCTCAATAGCCATTGCAAGGGACCCATGGCAGCCATGTCCAAGTGGTTGGCTGTTGGTTAGTTCATCTGACACAATTTGGAATAAAAATTTGACAATACTACACAAATAGGCAGGCGCACCTAAGAGGAGAATGCGTGGATGCTCCGTGCAAGCTGTGCGAATACGACACTACAACATAATAATCCATGAGCAATGCTGTTGAATTCAATTGGCCTGATCTCTTTCCCACTGATTCCGGAGACCGTCCCACGGTTGCCTGATCAGAGAGATCTAGAAAGACCAGACCGCCCAAGTTGCTGTCGCCAAATGTACATCGGTACATCGGAGAGGCATTCTTAGCAATACGATCATGGTGAGGCAGAGGGGAGTAAACTTTACTTGAACATCCTTTTCGGGGTACTTTTCATAAAAGATCGATTGGAAGTGCTCTATATGTACATCACTGAAACTTAAGTTTTTTGCCATGTCATTTTACAGCTATTTGCATAAATAATGGCACCCACTCGAAGTAGAAAATATTAGTCAGACATGTGAGACTTGGTGGAATTTTTACAAACTGTAGTATGATTCATGTACATATCACCATGGGCAATAGAAAAATCATTTGAGACTTGAAGCTCGCTGCTGTATGGTTCCATGAACAAGGCATCCTCACCACTCACGAGATACTTGAATGCATTGGCTTCTCAAAACATACATTCCAGCATGTCCTAAAGCTTTATCACAAAACTGGTGGTGTTGGCCCAAAACCACATAGTGAATATGCAGGTTGGCCAAGATCACTCAATGTTACAGACCTCCAGTACCTCATAGAGACCATCTGTCATCACCCTGACTGGTTTCTTGATGAACTTGCCTCCTTGATCCAATGAAACCACTTCACTTTTGTGCACTCACAACTTCATGGGACATTGATGCAATGTTTACAGTGGCTACCATCATGGGGTGTTGCATCATGTCGCAAAAAAGTAAAGTACCATTACAACCCCGGCGGCTTGTCATGTGACTGAGATGCCCATTGAAATGGCATGACCGTGGTAATGTAATGATGACTTATCATTCCTTATTGTATCAATGCCATAACAATACACAATTTGGTATTTGGATGCCCACCGCAAGTCCAACGAATCATTACAAGTGCATATCACGTGATGTCATTGATCATTTTTCCGAATCTGAATCTATTAAGACTGTTGTCGGCGCAGCCAGAGGTCAGTTGCGAGTTCTCCCGCCCTTATACTGTCCACCATGGCCCCACATCGAAGCTACCAGTGGTCAAAAGAGACACTAACTAAGAAACCCTGCAAGCATTGCGGGAATCTCTATCTGCCTCAGGGCATCAAACAGCACGAGAAAAGGTGTGCAGAGGAGTTGTCCAATCGGCAGGAACGAGAGAAGCACAATAAGGCATACATTCGAAACGTGCATCGAAGTAAGATAACATTCCTGTTGAACTCTTTTAATACCTGCCTTTTATCTTACATGGGTCTTTTACTAGCCAAAGTTGCAGTCGCCAAGGAAGCTGCTGCAGCTATGTCTTTGTTGCTAGGGCATTCTGACGCTGCACCTTCGGGCTCTGCTGTGGCCGTCATTCCCGTGCCGCCCGAGCGACTGTCAGTGGCTCCCTCACTATCAATCCCTGGCACGTACACCTTTAGTATTCGTGCCCGGTTCTTGGTGCTTACACATTGTGGGACAGCATCGCCAACTGACACTTTTACTTTCAATGAAGATGACGTTTCGATGGGCATGATCAGTCCTCATATTAGTAACACGCTAGATCCAGGTGAGTTCAGGGTATATGTCACATTGAAACTAATCTTCACACCGTTGCAAGACTTTGACGTGTCAATGACAGCCCCTGCAGCCAGTCACTCAACTAACCATCCTCCTGACTTCAAGACTGAATTTCATCCTCGTAGCAAGCGTCCTACACTTTACCAATCCTTCGAGGACTTTGGTCAGCAAATCCCCGAAGACATGGCCCCGGTTTCTGAGCCGTGGCGTCCTTTTGCTTCGGAGGGCGATTACATATTTGCGACGATCGCTGTGGAAGCTGGCCTTACCTCAACCCAGGTTGATTCCCTTCTCACGTTGTTCCACCGTATAAAGCAAGGAACGACAAGTGTCACACTAATTAATGATGCTGGGCTGCGCACCGCTTTGGATAGAGCGGCGTTGCAACTAACGCCAGTAAGTTGTTTACTCCAAGTGCGCTTTTCTCACTATCTAGTCTCAGTTTTCGAAGTTCGAAATCACTGCACCCTATAAGGGTGAAGGCGTGATGTTTCAAGTCCACGCCCGCCCACTGTGGGACTGGGCTCTCGACCTCTTGCAAAACCCCTCCCTCGCACCACACTTTGTCTGGGACGCTCAACGGCTCTTCAAACATGATGGCGAGAAGTACGAACGTTTCTACACTGAACCCTGGACAGGCGATCGTTGGTGGGATATTCAAGTGCGTAGTAACTAACTTTATCTCATAGCGCTCCACGATGTCCATTCACGATGTTTCTCTTCTTGTATTGTCTAAATAAAGTCACGGTTACCCACTCGCACGGAAAACGCTGTCCCGTTCGCCTTCATACTTTACGCCGACAAAACACGATTGTCGTCTCATGGTACTGTCAAGGGTTACCCCGTGGTAGCACGTTGTGCAAACCTCCCGGTTCATATTCGCAATGGTGAACAGTACGGTGGTGGGTGCGTTGTAGGTTGGCTTCCGATCGTGAGTGCTATGTTGTACTGTCTTTGGGCAGCAAATTATTCTAACATGTCTGACAGGTTCCTGAGCTCGCGCAAGAAGAGAGGAAGACCGGTTATGCGAACTTCAAGCGCGCCGTCTGGCATGAAGCCTTCTTCAAGCTTCTTGAGAAGGTCGCCGAACTCTCAAAGGTTGGGTATCTCTACGAATGCTACGACAAGGTTCTCCGGTGGCTTTTCCCCGTTATCCTTATCCTGTCAGCTGACTATGAAGAACTGTATGCACTAGTTTGTCTGCTACCTGATTCTACTTACAAGCCATTCTTTTTAGTTGTGTGATGACCCTCATACGAGGCACGAAATGCAAGTGTCCTTGCCCGTTTTGTCTGGTCCCGTCAGACAGGCTCTGGGACTTATCAAAGACGTACGAAATGCGCACTAGTGAGCAGCACAAAGAGGCGCTGGCGGCGTATATGGACAAGAAGTCGGTCGGTGAGCAGAAGCTAAAGTTTCTTGGGCTACGTCCTCTCAAGGTAGAGTTCGCTACATGTTTCATTGCATACAACTGAAAGATTATTTGATAGAACGTTTTTTGGTCCGTAGAACACTCAGAACCTGAGCAGGCTGCCAGCTTCGAGCCTCTTCACAGCTTGCATGGGGGCATGGGAGGCAAGCACATGCACGAGGAGCTTAAGATTGCTCTCAGCGAACTTGGCCGCGATTTCGAGACAAAGTTAGAAGAACAGTAAGCAACCCCGTTAAATTGTGAAACGAGCTGATTGTTATGCAGGGTTTCAGCCTTTCCCCGTTGGCGGGGCCTCGCGCACTTCGATACTGTGATTCATATCACATTTTCTGACGGAAACAAGATGCGAGACGTCACCAGGGTAAGTCAAACGAGAATGTTACATTGTGGCCTGATAGGTAATGATCGCTCTGGAATAGCAATGCTTCTACGCCGCTCTCAACATTCTGACGACTGAGGGTTCTCCGGCTGGGTACCAATTGCTACGCATGATGCGTAGCTATCTGCAACTAGACAGTCTCATTGGACTTGACGTACAGACCGAGAAGACCATCGGTATGATTGAAAATGAGCTTATTGTTTTCAGGGATGAACTCAAGGTATCCGCATCCTCCAGTTGTGTATTATTGCGAAATGATTTTCTATAATAGGCGTACCGTGCCTGCGTTCGTCGCTTGGATGAAACGGGTCTCAAGGAAAACTGGAACTTTCCCAAGGCACACCTCTGGAAGCACGTTACTCGTGATATTCGAAGCAAAGGGGCCGTTCGTAATTACAGTGCTCGGCCTAATGAGAAGATGCATGGCCCACTCAAAGATGCATACCAGGACCGTTCTAATGGTAAGGACGTTGCAGGCCAGGTTCGTATTAAGTACCTCCTACTTAGATAACAATGACTCGTTACTCGCTCAGATTCTCCGCGTTGACCACCACCGACTCGCGATCAAACTTATTCAAGTATGCATTGATGCAGAAAACGAGCGTACCAATCTTGCCGCCGGCGATGATGCTGGAAACAACGAAGATAACGGTGGAAAGTTTGAAGAGAACACGAAGCTCGGCGCACCTCAGCAACCTACCTCACTTTCTGATATTGAGACCGCTCACAAAGACGACAGAGCCTTCGACGGATTCCGTCGGAAGCTGGAAACCTTCCTCAACACTTGCCTCCCCACTTACGGGTACCCCCTCAACGAGTGGATTCGATTACAAGGAACACATACGGTATGACTTACTTTCCCCCTCTATATGCTGACTTGTCTCCATTTCTCTCAAGGTCCGTGAGTATCGATATCTGAAGGTCAAGCATGTTTCAATGGTGGACTGGGAGATCACCACCAGCCATCTCAGATGCAGTCCAAATTTTCACGGTCGGCGACGGTATGATTGCGCCCTCATTCAGCTGTCAGAGACCGAGATCGCTTTTGTCCAACTCATATTCTTTTTCACTTGTAAAATTGGAGCATATGACGACAGCTTTCAGTTCGCACTCGTTCAGCCGCTTACGGCCGGCACTAGAGTGCGCCGATTGGACCAAGATTTCAACCTTATCCGAGTCAAGGCTGTATCCCGTGCATCGTCGATATTCATTCCCGTGAAGTCAATCATCCGAGGCGCATTGCTTTATCCAGATCCCGACCGCGATGGCGAGTTTCTCGTTGTTGAGCATATCGACGGCGACATGTTCCTTCGCATGAAGGAGTGGACTCGAACTCGCCATCGAGCGGTAGCAACAGCCAAACACATTCCCAGTTCTGAATCTGACCAAATGCCGACCGAAACACAAAGCGACGGTTTGGGTAAGCGGTCCTCGTTGCAGCATTCACGTTATTCCATAGAAACTAATGCTGTTCTACACTAGTCGAAGAGTAATGAGATATGGGTGTTGGAGGGTCAGCATCTGAATGAATGTGATCAGTTTCGCCACGCGTCTCCTTGTACATCAATGTCATCCCGTGCTATTACCTTTGCGCATCACGATATTACCCTTATTCTGATTAGGTTGATCAGGGAGCGACTGCGTGGCTTTATGGCGATGATACAGTCATTCAAATGACGTCCAAGGTTACGCTGCACTGCGCTGGAGTCCTGAGTACATGCTGCTTGCCGCCGTATCACTGACTCGCTTTTTACATCATCGAATAGCCGTCTTGGATGCAGGGCCGGCTCGTAACTTATCTATAAGAAGGCCCGCGAATGTGACTCAGACCTAGGCTGAGTAGCAGCGTTTTCGTCCTCACTGGTTTCAGCTCAAACTGCCGCGTCCCGTTTTTGCAGACATGCCTGAGGACTTTACGCATGCACTTCGTAATGTTAGTTCTGATTCTTCTGACTCAGGCCAGGGTTCAGACCACTCCGACTTGGATGACAACACACCTGATCTCGAGGAACTCCAAGAATTGCGTAGAGTCATGCGTGAACCGCCTCCAGACGCTAGTGCTCCTCAGCTCCGTGTTGTATGTCCTATTTCCCTTCTTGTCGTTTAATTACCGCTTACACTACGATAACAGGCACTTGGCACTGCTCAGCTAGCATACTCGAAGCTCCACGCTGAGATGAAGAAGCTACGAACCAACTACGACAGTCTGCTTTCCACTCTCCCACAGAATCGCAAGAGGGCTGTGGAAAACAATCCGAACACTGCACTGGAGAACAACATTGCAGCCCAGGCGAAGAAGTATTGTTTCTGCTATCATTACTGGGTCCCTAAAGACGTTTTTCCGCTCACGACTCCACCACCGGGCTATGATCTGAACGATCCCGCTCGCTGGAGTACAGCCGAATCGAAAATTTCCGGTCTGAAAGCAGAACTATATTTCATGCTCCCCAACAATCTCAAGCTCCACATAACTTACGATAAGTTCGGCCGTGTGGTAAGGTGTCGTTTTCTGATCCCAAATGCACAGACTGACGTTTATCGTCTTCTAGTTCTCAAATGCAGTTGGGGCTGAGAGGCCCAATATCCTCAAGCCTGTTAAGGATAATGCGCAGCAGCTATTCGCGCATTTGGGACTTGATACCGATTTGTTCGCGAATGAGAACTCAAGAACTCTGCGAGGGTCCAACGAGGCAGTGAAGGCGCTACTGAAGATGCACCCAGGGAATGTGGGCGCTCGCTACACCCCTCTCTCACCACTCCTCTTCCCAAAGCCGGATGCTCCTGTGGCCAGGGACTTATTCAAGACGCAACTCCTGGTTAATGTAAGTCCTCCCCATGGCCCACGCCTATGTCTATGCTAAATACTTCTGAAAGATCATCCGGGTCATGATTTTTGGAAAGGGCGTCCTGGCTGGCAAGCGCAGAGGTGGCCCGCAGGGACGTGGCCAGAAACTTGGGATATCTGGCGCCTCAGCAGGGCTTGTTGCCATCGCTGCAACCTTTGTAAGTCTAGTACCAACATGTTCACCTCTGACGTGTCTATTCTGACGGAAATGTTGTGTATAACAATAGGCCCGGTACTTACTATCGAGTGACCGTGAACTTACCACAATCGGCGAGGAAAGTGGGTTCAAATATCAGGAGGACTTCGAGTATTTTGTTGAGTTATTGAGCGATCCATCAAAACGAGAGTGGTCGGCGGACGTGATGCAGTTCATCAACCAAGGTGTATGGAACACCTCCAGTCACTCTGTTAATGTCGCGCCAGATTCTGCCAGTGCCTCTGCAGCCCCTACATGGGAGTCTGACATCTTGGCACAGCTGAATGGTCCTCGCCAGCCAACACCCCCACCCCGCACCCCTTCTCCTGACCTACACTTTAGCCCTGACTCGGCCAGCGACGTCTCTTCTCCGCGTTATATCCCAGAAGTGACCAATGCTCCACCTGCAACGGATTCAGTTATCATCTCTCAGTCTGCGAACTCCGTCACCTCAACACTTTCGGTCGATGTAACAAGTCTCTCACTTGGGGGTACTCATACACCCGCGCTACCGTCCCTGTCTACTCGTGGCAGAGGGCTGCCTGCTGCAGGAAGACCCTCCAGCTCTAGGATGGCAAACATTCCAGCGCTGCCCCCACTCGCTGCCCCCGCTAACACTCAGATGCCACCCACGAAGGAACGTCGCACCACACGCGCTTCTCGTAAGGGAAAGGGTAAGTAATTGCATTGTGGTCGTGGGTAATGTGAATTTCGGAATTTTGGCTATGAAACGTACTTCATCGTGTGCCGTATGCTCCTACTGCACTTTCTGCAAATATAGTTGATCATCCCGTTTCTCTAATCCCGTGACTTGACTCGCGCTCGTCGGCCTGAAAAGCCCCGTTCCTACACTCTCATCTCAGACTTCTGGGCCCGCACGCTCACCTCTCCCCATCCCTCATTCGGTTGCTGACCTAGGCAATGTTGCAAACCGTTGCCGCCTTTCGCAGAATAAAGTAGGTTCTCTGCACTTATAGCATTGATATACCGAGCTTATCGCAATCAGGCATGTGTGTAACTCTCTAAAAGTACCATAACCCAAGACTTGTCTACATATGCCGTACAGGGGATACCTGGGGCACTAACCTTGATGATGAACAGCATAAATGGGCCACCTGTTCGGGCACCAAGTCATAGTTTAGTGCTGTTACACCCGGCCAGTCGTGTATTTTTCTTACCATGTCTTCTTTAACCGTTGACCATGCCCCCACCCCCACATCTATAACTCCTTCCAAGAAGGTAGGCACACGGCGACATGTTCCATATCCTATCGTTTAATTTGCTTTTCCCTAGGCTGCTGCTGCCCTCGAAGCCTTCTCGCTACGAACTCCAACCAAACAAGGTATCGATGACAGCAAGCGGTCCGAGTACCAGATACGCCGGTCGACAACGTATCTGATGAAGACGACCTTGGCAGCCTCCGGCAGAAGTTCACCGGTGAGGTCGACCTCCCAGAATGTGAGTTCGCGTGGCTTTTTTCTTTTTTCTTGTCCCTTACTGACACGCGTGCCATAGGCGAAGAGCTACTTTTGAAGGCGTCACGGCGTCAGTTTGTACTCTTCCCTATCTAATATCACAAGGCATGTTGCTTAGTTATTGACGCTGGGTTGTGCTAATGGTGTCTTAAGATCTGGCAGATGTACAAGAAGGCAGAGGCGTCGTTTTGGACTGCTGAGGAGATGGACCTTTCAAAAGATATCCATGACTGGAACAATCGCTTGAATGACAACGAACGTCACTTCATATCCCATGTATTGGCATTTTTTGCAGCTTCGGACGGGATCGTAAACGAGAACCTCGTCGAACGCTTCTCAAATGAGGTACAGGTAGCCGAAGCCCGTTGCTTCTATGGATTCCAGATCATGATGGAAAACATCCACTCAGAGACATACTCCTTACTCATCGACACGTACATCAAGGACGCTGCTCAGCGTGAATATCTCTTCGATGCCATTGAGACCATCCCGTGTGTCAAGCGGAAGGCTGACTGGGCCCTGAAATGGATCTCTGACGATCGCTCAACGTTCGCAGAGCGGCTTGTCGCCTTCGCTGCCGTCGAGGGCATCTTCTTCTCTGATCGTTTGCATCCATCTTTTGGTTAAAGCAGCGCGGTCTCATGCCTGGCCTCACCTTCTCAAACGAGCTCATCAGCCGTGACGAAGGGATGCACACCGACTTTGCATGTCTCCTATTCAGCCACCTCAAGCGTCGCCCGCACCCCGACACAATAGAACACATCATTACGGAGGCCGTCAAAATCGAACAAGAATTCTTAACGGGTACGTCATCTCTATCGCACAGGAAATCCGTACTTATTTGTTCTTAGATGCACTGCCAGTTGGCTTGATCGGCATGAATGCGAAACTCATGCGTCAGTACATTGAGTTTGTCGCCGATCGTCTACTTGTATCGCTTGGCAACGATAAAGTGTACAATGCCGGCAACCTGTTCGATTTTATGGACATGATCTCGTTACAGAGCAAAACCAATTTCTTTGAGAAGTGAGTCTCCGACTCCTCGAAGGCCGACGTTGCTCATTCAAATCAGAAAGCTGAGCCAAGTGCCACAAAGACTTTGTGTGTTTTTATTCTTGGTAATGCTGAATGGTTTAATAATTGCTTTCCTTTGTAACTCATTGGATGAAGACTTTTGATGGCTGGCGCGCTTGGGGTCTGCGAGTTACATGTCCGAGTACCACGTCTGTAGTATGCCTACATCTATGCATAGATCATCTTCCAGAGCTTTGTACTACTATCATATTATTAATAGCATAGCACAACATTGGCTGGGATCTCCGATACTTGTTAATTTGCTCAATGCTGCTACAGGAGTCCGTCATACAGGTTAATGTCATTGCACCATCCTACCCTACCCCATAACACCTGAACAAATTTTCACTGTTGAGCTTCTCATTCTTCTGAGCCGTTCTGGAGATAGACTTAGCGGGTAGACAGACCTTTGGACGAAGACTTCTGATAGGATGTACTTCGAGGAGAGGAAAAATGATGCGATGGGAAGTACAGCGAGTAAGCAACGGCGAAGAGAAGCAGTTTTTAAGAGGGCTGCTCTGGAGATCTGATACGGTGAAAGATGCGTCACGCAGAAACCACGACTTAATATTTGCATACCTTGTGGTCGCCTGATCTGTGGCCTTCGCAATTGAAACCTGCGCACTCATGATATCAAGTTCGCCGAGGAAATGCCGGTGAATTAATTCTTTGTCCTGTGAATGACTTCAGGAGCTCCGCGCAAACATATTCAGCATATGATATTTGCGATCTTCGTCCGCTTCAAATATGTTCACAGCAAATCTGTCAACGTTGAACGTTGAACTCGTTTACCTTTCGTTCATTATCATTGTCGTGCATTAACACCTCAATAGTAGTGATTACCATTTTGGGACCAGTAATTATGTAAGCATTGCAGTTACTTATAATAAGTGCAGTGTCGGGACTTAAAAACATTTTGCCTTGACTACGACTGCAATGCTATCACCACACGTCAACGGCCCTCAGTACTTCAGTGGTTAATCAGCGTCATCTGACGGTTAATTAGATGTGAGTAGGCAATCAACGACTCATTAATGTATGCATTGAACCATTTTATCCCCGCAATCATGGTGTCCAGTCAACATTTTAACCGCGTTGGTAAGCAACTGCTTTTCAGTCTTGAAGTCGAGTCAAGGTTTATTATTAAACTGTGTTCTTGTTTACAATCATGGCGTCACTTCTTGACATACAGAGTAAAGGTATGTTGTTAGCTCAGACTTCCTCTCCCCTCGTAGCTAACTCTCATAAATTACTCCGTTATTTATTATCCAGTTGTTGGCACTTGCATGCCGGTGAGTGACATGTTATAATACCTGTAACTGGTGTTTAATAGTTACTTGTCCTTCTCGTCCAGCGTGCTCCCGATCTGTTGCTTGTGCAGCGCTCCCACGTTGCTCACTTCGTTCACGATACCGCACTGTCAGAGTACCCCCATGTATCAGTGGTATGTCTCCTGACTCGCTACCCCCATTCCTCCTAGTTACTAACCATGTTGTATGTCTTCTGACTCTGACCTGTTCTCCCTGGTTGCCGCCCCCATCTTGCTATCCTGTTCCTCCCGGTTGCCAGCAATGCAACATGTTCCTTAACCTGTTACCCGTTCTTCCCGGTCGCCAACCATATCAACCACTCCAGATGCTATACCCCTCTCCCCCATTGCCAATCGTACGTGTTCATTTGATTTATTATCATCCCTCCCTTGTCGTTGCATGGCGCTATCTTTTCCCCGGTCGGCCAAGCGCACGTGTTTCTTGGGCTTGCTATCCTGCCCTCCTTGCACCGCTGTCGCATCGCCCTATGTTCCTATTGAACTCCTCATTATCTATCCGTGGTACTGACTTTGAATGTCCCAGGGCGGGAGTAGTGCATTCCATGACCTATTCCTTTCTCACTGTGTGTTCCTTCGACTTGCTATCTTCCCTCCCTATGCCGCTGCTGTGTCTCCCATGTTCCTACTGAGCGCATTATCTATCTGTCGTAACGATTCGAGTATCCCAGGGTGGGTTAAGTGGGAAGAGGATATTTCTAAAAACCGCATTGTTGTAGTGGAATAGTCGCAGACAATAAAATCACTGCATTATTGCAATACTTGGTGGCATTACAATGATATAAGAGTGATCCAATATGCATAGCGGGGTGTCTCAATTATGCTATAATTAATGTGTCATTGTAGTGGCAGGTGCAGCCACTGTCAGGCACTCCAATCGGCAGGCAATGGCATTGCAATCACGTGCACGTTGCTCAAACTGACCGGCCATTGTCAGGCACTCCAATCGGCATCCCCTGGATTATGACACCATGACAATGCCAACATCACCCATTGGCAGGACACTAATATACGTTAACCATTATAATTACATACAGTCACGTGTAATGGCCGTAATTTTTTTCCGACACATTCATGTCATCCATTCACTGTCCAATATTGCAACAACTTGTTGCACCTTTACCTGCCTCTTCTGTTGCAATATCATCTCTTCCATTGCAACACCTGTCTCCATCTGTCCCCACCATTGCAATATCGTCTCTTCCATTGCAACACCTTCTCCACCTGTTCCCTCCATTGGAACATCTGTCCCACTCATTGCAACATATTCTTGGTTCCCATCCCTTCCATTGCAACATCTGCCCCACTCATTGCAACATATTCTTGATTTCTCAATTTCCATAGTTTGTGGTAAACTGGAAGTCTCCATTATAGCCCTAAGTTACAGCAGTTTGTGAAAATGTTGAGAAAAGCAAAATATTCATCATGCACAAGAGTTGTTCCAGAAAAGGAAATGTAGGAAATTGAGTAGTGTAGTATGCTAATGGCACTACTATTCAACCCTCACCTCATCATTCTAGTACAGCACTCCTCCATGCCTATTGCAGAGGAGGTATTTTGTTCATACATAGCTGAGAATTGCACATATATCTAGGCCATTCACTGGCAGGATGACAAGGCAGCTACAGTAAAGTGGTAGTACCATTAGCATACTGTACCACTCAATTTCCTACATATTGCCTTTTCTGGAACACCTCATGCATGTGTGAAAATATTTTGCTTTTCTCAACATTTTCGCAAACTGCTGTAATGCTATTAGACATAGCACACTACTGTACATGACCCTCAAATATATGAGATTGTAACCAGGATAGTTGTGATCTGGATTCTAAGTCAGTGGGTTGCAAGGCAGAAGCATTGAAGTATGTGTTGTCAGATCCTGGGCCGAGTGAGCCCAGCCAATAGCACCAAGAATAAGTCTCCAATATGCCTCAACAAACATAAGATTTTGAGATCATGCTCATATCATTGCTCTGAGATGACATCAGAGACCATCAGGGGAATGGTATAGGTGTCCAATTCCACTAAATGCTCCATGATGTCTTATCATATGAATTATGTCTGTCAAGCAAGATATCAGGTTGGAACTATTCAGAAATGTGTTAGTGCATTGTATTCTTAAGGTCCCATCTCTCGACTATGAGTCATATGTATTGTCCACAATTCAAGATGCAAATCACACCACTGGACTGTACAGATATACAGTCAATACAAGTGCTCCTTTTACACCCATAGACTGAGCAGAAAAGAGTGAAATGTATAAATGATGATAGTTCTCCAATAAATCTCCTATCAGCTGACTAGAAACAAACAACATATTCATTGTATGTGCTCAGAATATCTAGGCTAACATTATATGGCACATGTGCTAGCCAAGTCAAGAAAAGTCTGTGTGTCCCTCCACATGTGAGTGAACAATTTTCCAATCTGAAGGTGAAGATCCACCTGATGCTCAGCATATGCATGATGCCCCTCCAAAAGAGCTTTATCAGTGGTTGTTATACTAGTGCATTCCATCCAACAACTTGCATGCCAATCTAGAAACTGTAATATATGCTGTTTTTCTTTGAACAGCAATTGAACTTCCTCCTCCCAATGGTGTGCACATGCACATGCCTTGCACCACTCCACACAGATGGCTGATATCAGGGGTAAGGTCAGCAACAATGCAGTTATGAGAATATGCTTACCTTCCTGAAAACCATTGTCAGTTTCATTTTCTGTGGCCTGCTCACCATATCCACACACCTGCCAAATCCAACTAACCCAACACCTGCCTTCACCCAGCTGAAGGTCAAATGAATTCATGAGAGCAGAAATATCTTCATTTGCCAGGGGACAGAGTTTACCCTGCCAACCAACTAGCCCCAGTACTGTGCCAAGAGTAGATAATGAGTGATATGCCATGCAATACCCAGCTGTAGCTGCATTTATCTTTGCATTTACAGTTTTGAGGCAATTATGTGCCCGAGTGTTGGCTCCTTGACCACACAAGAAGCAATCCTTGAACTTGAGCATATATGCATGAGATCAAAGACCTTGGCATAGGTCATTCAAGGTGTTGTGAGCTTGACCTTCCCTGAGTTGGAATTCAATAATCCCCAGCAAATGCAGACATGTGACCTTCCCATTGAGCTGCGATGGGAGCCACAATGCAATGTCCTCTGGGGATTGGAGCTTGCCCACAGAGTCATTAGTGCACTCATCGCAAATGGTGCTTGCACCTGGCATGAAAAGAACTTGAATTTTCTGCCAAGCCTTGATGCACTGTAGGAGTGTGTTGCTGCATTGTTGAACTTGGAGATTATGTGTCAATGTATTGTATATCATCCATCTAGCAGCTTGGAGACATCACCTACAGTCTGGGGTGAGCTGCATAAGAGTGCAGTGCAGAGTGACTTACTGCTGGTCCTCAAGATCAATGCCAGTGCTGATGAGAATGCTTGGGGTCACATCTGGATGTAGTGGCAGCTCATTTTTGTCAGCACATGCCCTGGCCTCATCTCCTGCTAGCTGCAGACAAATGCTAGCTTGTGTAATTCCTGCAATGGCATGAGAAACTTGAATGGAAACAAAATAGGGTTCACTGTTGCCTTTCATTTCAAATGGATTAGGCTTTGACAGGTCCACTTCCTATGCTTCTACTTGATGCATCCATAACATAAGTTGTTCTGGAAATCTAGATTTGAATGATTGTGTCAGTTCTTTGAAATCATTCTGATGGTCATTCTGCTCAGGAATAGCTTCTTTTATCTTCCTAAGAATAGAAGGGCCTGTGTTACCAAAAAGTCAGGGAAACTGCAGTGAACAAAAAGAAAACAGTGATGAACCAAGGCCAACAAGCTTTTTCCAGTTCCAGTCCCCAAAGTAGTCATCCAATGTATCATGGCAGTGCCCAGGGCCCATGTCTTTTGTGCTTCCAGCAGCCAGATTCAAAAATAAAGCAGAGAAAGACACTCACAGATGACTTCACACAAGGCTAAACTTACCTGGGTATGAACCCTAAGACTTAGAGTCTTAGAGTGACTCTTGCACTGGGACAAAAGACTTGTATATAAAAATGTTGCATAATTTTACAGGTGCAGATACATAGAATGTCAACTAAACTTCCTCAGACAATGCATCATCCTGATCCTGCTGTTCTCCTACACCTTCCTGATTTCCCCCTTCTTCCTGATTCAGCTCCTCTACTGGTAGTAAGTGTTCCTTGAATGTGTATCCAACTGCACATCTGAGGATGATCAGAATGTGTCTGGGAAAGCACAAAGAGATAAGGGGACACATACAGTCAGTGTCCTCTGCCACAATGGGGTCATAAAAGTCCTTCATATGACCATGCAGAGTTCTTAAAAACTGCATGTCATTTGCTGATCTAGCAGGAATGACAAATCATGTGTGGAGACCAGACCACATGGGTCCCAGTTTGCTGTCATATGCCTTCCAGTCTGGAATTAATTATAAGTACTATATTTAGCAGACTAACTGTGCTCAACACTCACCTAATTCTTGTACATTACATTGATTGATGTTCATATCATTGTTATGCCTGAACTCCCTGATGAGCCATGGCTCATGGCTCATGACCCAGTACTCTATTCTCAGGTATGAATTGAATGCACCACTCTGTCATTGCAGGGTTTTGGCTGCAGCCTTGCATGATTCCATGGCAATTTGCTCAAATATGCCCCCCATGTACCAGAGAACCTTGATCAATATGTTGGTGAGGTCTTCCCATAGCCCCAGTTGGTTGGCATGGTCCAGAACCACTTGGGTAGCACTCTCTCTCCACATGCAGCATTGCATGTGATTGAAGTATGACCTAGGGATATTAATCTCATTCATATCACCATCTTTGCCTTGCACCTCCACAATGCATCTGCTGGCTGTGCTGCCTTGGACCAGCCTCTGTTTAGCCATTAACTTATCAAGGATGTCTTCTCCAGGGATGTCTTCAGGGAAGTAGGCATGGGACATTGTGAGAGTTGTATGCTTGAGGGATAAGTCAGGTAGCTAGGATGTCATCAGCTGATGTGCCAAGGTTATAAAGGTTATATATGAGGTAACTCAACAATGGTGTCTGAACACCACCAAATATGGACTGAATGGCTTCCAATGTGTTTTTAGAATCATCAAATGACATTCAGACTGTAGTCCTTGTATTCCTATTTAATTACACAAGTGATTTCTTTGTCTGCTGTATGGAGAAGTGACAAATTCTTGCCAAATGAAAGCCATTTGACATAGTACATAAGGATGTTTCTCCATATATATAAATTCTTGGTATATCCAATCTAGGACAGGTGCTGAGTAAACAGATACTTCCATCAGCCATCTCCCACAGTGCTCTCATACCCATACCAAAATGGACAAGCAAAACTATGAGCAAGCACTCCTCCAGCCTTCAATTCCCAGTTCATTGCTCCCAATCAATTTGACCATCTTTCATGGTGGCACATCCCCACCATCTATTGCCCATACTGAGTGTAACACTGGTGATGTCTATATCAGTTCAACAGATCTATTCATATTCTGTGAGGGGAAATGGGAGAAATGGGTTCCAAGCATCCCATTGAGATTAGATCTTTATGGTGATATACTTTATGTAGTTCCCTGCCCTCTTCAGGGCATCCAGTTGATCAGTAGTACTGCTGCACATGGAAAGGTCATTCTGATTGGAAATCCATATGGCAGCAGGTAAACATTCATGCACACATAGATGCAATCAGGTGTGCTAAGCAACAGGTGATATGCCACTTACTCTTTTCGCCTAACCGACTGGGTCTCTCACATGTGCGGACTTTCTGTTTCTCTCTCTCTCTCTTTCTCTTGTACTTGAGACGCGTCTTATGACGCTTACTCAATTATGTTTCCCTTTATAGACGCTTACTATACACCATTTCTTATATGGCCTTCTCTTCCCTCGATCGGCCTTCTCCGATCGACGCGACTTGACGCTTCCTATTTCATATTTCCCCGCGTCGAGTCACTTTCCCTTTATGGACTACAATGGGATACACGCGACGCGTTCTTCACACGAAGGCGTAGCTATATCCCCTTTTGTGGACTACTTTCCTTTCCTAGGGAATACCCTATGCCCATGTACTCATCTCGAGTCATCTTCCTGTATTGGGAGCGTGTCGCAATGCGTCTTCGATGCGTATATGCACACACACCCAAACACTCTCGAGTAGTATATATATCCGTAGGGACATGGATGTATTCCTTAGCTTTTAGCTACCTTGCAACCAGGCTAGCTTCTCTCTGACAAGTACTACCTCAGAACTGCTCGCTTGGCCATAGGAGGGGTAAAACTATTAAGCTCTCGAGGTCAACCCAGGAGATATCACAAGAGCGACGATGCACTTTGCCTCATCGCCAACACTAGTTGATTTCGGCTGGTGAGATATCCCTGCGCGTAACAAAAGCTAAAAGCTAGTCTAGTGACTTTAACGCAACACTTGAGAACTTCGAAGTTCCCTTCAAAGTCTTCCTAGGTCGACAATCGTCCCTAGTGAAGTCTCGAGTTCCCTCATCCCTGAAGAAGTAGATCGATCGACTACCTCTTCACCTTCTACGAGGAACATCCTTGTGGCAGTCCCGCTGGCCCTCTAGAAGACTTCCACTCCGGACACTCGGAACAACTGTGGGAATTACCCCAGCCGTTGTCCAACATCTCTTCCAACATCTACCCATCACTCTGCCAACGTGTCTTCACACTTAGGCAACAACCCTCCCGATCCTCAGAGACCACCCTCTGCTACAGGATCGACCACTTCTAAATTCCGACCCCCAGTTCCTAAGAAGAAGGAACAAAAGCAGAAGGAGAAACCCTCTGGAACATCTGCTTTACCCCTTCGAAGAGAACCTTCCACCTCTTCATCCCGATATCACCCTTATGCTGCCGAGGCGTCCCCCATTTCCTCAAAACAAACCTCACCGGTAGCGGAGGCCGTAGCTCTTACAAGAAAGGCTAGCGGCGCTACTCAACGAGGCACCCCTTCGTTCCTTGAGAATCCTTATGGAGTCTTCATGACTGCCCTAGGATTAGGAACTCTACCCGTGGAACAAGAACTGCAAACTGCTCCTGAACAAGAAGAAGACTCTTCTTCGCTTGGAGCTGACTTTCTGGATTCTCATCAAGAAATGCACCCCGTGTATCAAGACATCGACATGGGAGAACCATTTGCAGGCCAAGCGGACATACCCGTCACCGAGCTGGTGGACTGGTACTGCGGCCAGTTCAAAAGCAAAGTGGACTTCACAATCCCTACGAAACCAAAAGACCCTGCAGGCTCTGGAGGAGGTTCCGAGGAGAAAGGACAGGAACGCGACTCTTACTCTGGAGTAGGGCACAAGGAATTAAACCTGAATCGACCACGAGAGTACGATGGAAACCACGCTACTTACAACGCATGGTTGACATCCATCAAAACCTATCTGGGTATCAACTCTCATGTGTACCGATCGGCAGAGCAGAAGATTGGCTTCACTTTGTCTTTCATGACAAAGGGTTCGGCCCAGGCCTGGGCAGAGAACTACGCCAAGAAGAATCTTCTCCTCAATGCGATCTGGATCACAGATTCATGGTCTCAATTCCTTGCCAAACTTGACCTAATGTTCAAGGTTGGGGATGTGTTGCAGATGGCACTACTTAAACTCTCTTCAATCCAACAAGGGTCAAGAACCCTCGAAGAGTACATCACCGACTTCCTCAATGCTTCGAACAAGGCAAAGTTATCTGAGACGAGCCCTGAGGCCAGAGTCTTCTTTGGAAGAGGCCTCAAACCTGAGCTGAACGAGTGGATCCTGAAAACCAACTCCTGCCTGACAACACCGGCAGAATGGATCGCAGCTGCGTCAGCCGCTCAAACTGCTCTCTCACAACTTCACCTCTTTACGGGTCGACAAACGAAAGAAGACCAACGCATCCTGGGACAAAACATTACAAAGTCCCATTTCAACCATGCACCTAATCAAGATCCGTACGCAATGGATGTTGATTGCCGTCAAAACTCTGGTGGACCTCCAAAGAAGTCCTGGAACCAGAAAGGCAATCAACGATCCCGGATCAGAGAGATCACATGCTGGGGATGCAATGAAGTTGGCCATCGAAGATCTGAATGCCCGAAAGAGGGGCATTCTCCAAATCGAGAAGATCGACGGAAGAAGATCCGTCAACTACTTCAAGAACTTCAAGAAGAAGAAGAAGCCGAGTCTATTGCTGTCAAGACGACAGAACACATAGTCTCGCACAATGATCCTCGCACTCTGCAGGATTTTTAAACAGCTCTCCCGATGCTGCGCAGGGCAGAGCTAAGAACTTTCAAATCTCGTCTGCAGGAAAGACATGGACTAATAGGACTACTTCTGTAGCCACTACGGACTTTGAGCAATCGAAAACTGTTTCGAATTCCTCTCTGTTCGGGTCCATGTTCCTGGTAGACCGAGAAGACGCAGTACTCAAAGCGGTGATCGACAGTGGCGCCGAAGTCAATGTCATCCACCCAAAAATGGTCCAGAAGTATGGACTAAAACGAACTCGGGTCAAACATCCTTGGATGGCGAGAAGTTTCGAAGGACTGAGCAAACAGAAGGTCACACACATCTGCACCTTCAACGCTCGAATCTTCCACAAACTGGTGAAGATACATGCCTTCGAAATGGAACTTAAATCTCGCGAGGACGTCCTGCTAGGGATGCCATTCCTGACCGAGTACAACCCTATCTTTGATTGGAAGAAGCGAAAGATGATTGGGTTCAGAGACCCTTGTCTCGCCCAACTCTCCCTATCATCTGACGAAGAAGACTACGATGACGAAAACTTTGTTACGCTCCAGAAAACTTCGATTTCAACACAACTCGAGGCAGCTCTCCAGAAAGAGGAGGTTGCCCTTCCATTGCGCTACAAGAAATTCGCCAAGGTCTTCTCTGAAGACGATACCCCTCTTCCCCCTCGAAGACCTTATCTGGATCATGAGATCCACCTTGCTGACGACTTCAAACTGAAGAAGGCACCGATATACCCTCTCTCTCGAGAAGAGTTACAGTCTCTCGACGAGTTCTTAGAGGAGAATCTCAATGCTGGGAAGATACGCAAATCCAAATCTCCCCAAGCGTCCCTGGTGTTCTTCGTAGGAAAGAAAGATGGCAAAAAGCGGTTGGTACAAGACTACCGCGAACTCAACAAATACACCGTGAAGGATTCCTATCCCTTACTGGATGTCAAATCCCTTCTCGACCAGCTGGCCAAGTCAACATATTTCGCAAAGTTCGATATTCGCTGGGGATTTACCAACATCCGGTGTAGGCGCGGCGAAGCCCCCACCAAGAGAATAGAGGGAGATCGAGGATTCGAGGGGAGTTCGAAGGTCTGGAGAAGTAGGCGTGAGGTCTCGAGAGGTAGTGGGTGAGCTCGAGGGGCCTCTAGCAGATTGGGGGAAGGTGGTCGAGACTGGAAACGAGGGGATCGAGAGACGTGGGGAGGGATTCAAGGTTGCAAGGGTGTGTTTGGGACTTAGGAGCAAGGGGAGGAGTGGCGGAAGTTGCCGGGCGCTGACTAAGCCTGTGCAGACAGTCGGGTGGGCGTGGAACACGAGGGGGGATTTTTTCTATCTTTTACCATCTGTTTTGGGGCATCACTGTAAAAAGACTCGAAGAGGAGTCCTGATCATCTCGTTATATCTCTGCTCACTCGAAGAGGAGTTGTTCTCAGTGCCAGTACTAAGTCCTAGAGGCCCCTTTAGGGACGAAAGTTTTGCTCGCACTTCCTTTGCTCGAACTGCCCTCGTTCGGGGTGTCTAACTATTACATCTCTACATCTGGAGCCCACCATGAGGGGCTTCTTTAGGAATTCTGGCACACAGGTATACTCTTCGTAGAACTGTGGCTCGCGTTGCCGAAGAAGAAAGACAAGGGAGATTGAGAGAGGTTCTTGAGACAGAGCCACTAATTAACCCAAGTCACACAGACATACCATCCCCAGCCAACATCGCATCATCGTTACCACCTGCCACGTCGCCAACACTAGTCCCAGCTTCCATTTTCTCAGATCCATCAGCTTCGCTACACATCAGTGCCCGTATCTCAGATTCATCAGCTCTACCAACTACGTCGAATCAACCTGAGACGCTATTTACAGCTTACAGGTCCCCATCCCCACTAGTAGCATCTTCACCAGAAGAGGACTTAAACTCAGCTGAAGAAGCTGCTCGGATCTTACGAGACTCGTTATCCCCACTGACTCCCATATCCCACACGACTGTACGTGATTTAGAGAACATCATGGCATCCTCACGAGGGTTTCAGCTGCCACGGTACTCGGAAGGCGGACGCAATTCTCCAAGGCCAGGCGAGCAAAGGGGCTCGCCACCCAGACTATACTCACCACTCGCACGGGATGCGAGGGACGCATGGCCAGAGGC
Organism: Pisolithus marmoratus; assembly: GCA_024613145.1. NCBI lineage: Eukaryota > Fungi > Basidiomycota > Agaricomycetes > Boletales > Pisolithaceae > Pisolithus > Pisolithus marmoratus. Next base: position 347,735 of record JANFAE010000032.1, read on the forward strand.
CAGGGTTACGAGAAGAGAGACCGATCCCTATGATTGAAGGCAATCGCCGCCACACAGAGGAGAACCCCTCATCGATCTGAGGCCCTTGCCTCGAGAGGCGCTCGAAGATAGAGCTGTGCCAGACATGGAGAGGAGACAGATCTTTGCATGGGAGGAACGAGGGCGCTCATGCCCTCAGGGAGATATCTTCGACCGAGATTACCCTGTCGAGCAACCTCGGTCTCGTTCTAGAAGGTGCTCGCAGGAAAGTCGATCCCCGCACGATAGGCGTTATCAACAGGAACTCTCGCCTCCTCGGAACCAAAGACCCATTACCCCAACCAACGCAGACTATTACAGACAGCCCCCGCGTCACTACCTCCGTGCGAGGTCTCGTTCTCATGGTAGGCCTGAGTATGGTAGAGGTGGGGCATGCGAGGATTACTACAACTTGGAAAGACCGAGGAGTAGAGAGGAGAGGCCGGCAGTGATGAGGAGAGAGGAAACGTACCCCAAGACAATGAGGCGTCAGCTATCAGAACCCATCGAACCGCTGAGGAGGGCCCTCGAGGGTTTTGGCAGATTGCAGGAAGAGAGCAGGCCTCAAGAAGCACGCCCCTACGAAAGGGCACACGGGAGCAGAGAGTCGGAGGCACAGGCAGTACTGGAGATGTTGGGGAGAGGGATCGCAGACTCAAGAGCCCCCGAGCCTCTCGACAAGATGCCACATCGAGGGTCACCCAAGGCACCAAAGTTTTCAGGAAAAGCGCAGGACCTCGTGGGTTATCTCAGGGAGATCCAGTTCTTGTGTGAGGGAGCAGGATGTACAAAAGAGAGAGAGTGGATTAAGTGGGCGTGCTGGTACCTCGACAAGGATGTGGTAACCCTTTGGAACGCCATCGTGGAGCGGGGACCAGCCAATTGGAACGACTTTGTTAAGAACCTCATCGAGATCTATCCAGGGGCTTCGAGGTTAGAAAAGACCTTCGTGAAACAGGACTTGTACGACTTGGTGAAGGAGCAGATGGGGAAGGATATCGAAACTGAGGAGGATCTGGGCAAATATTTCCACAAATATTATGAGATCGCGAGGTACCTCTTCGACAAAAGGAAGATCACCTCAGACGATTTCGATGGATACATCCTCGAAGGTCTCGACCCCGAGCTCAAACGAGAGGTACTCTTGAACCTGAAGTTCCGCTTCGGGATCCGCTCGAGCGAAGAACCATGGCCCCTGGACTGCGTCGTAGCAGAGTTGAAATTCTTGATGCGCGACAGGTTTAAGACGACAAGGAGTAAGACGGCAAAGAGGGGGATAGTGCAGCTTTTGGGAGGGGAAGAAGCGACTCGAGTAGCTCAGGACTTGGTCCAGCGGCAACCGCAGGTTCGAGCCAAGGCGGCCGTGCAACAAGCTGTAATGGGAAACCTCGAAGGCGGTAATCAGTTCGCGGGACAAGGAAACCCCGCAGACCGCCTCTGCTACTTCTGCTTCCTAGTCGGTCACCAGGCGTCGTATTGCCAGTTGTGGTCAAATTACCTGAGAGAAGGAAAGTGTCAGATCGTAAACGGGCAAATTTGCTTCCCTGACGGCATGCCAATTCGTCGGACAAACAGGTCGTTGAAGGCGGAGATCGATCGTTGGTTGGAGGAGCACAATCCAGCAGAGGGCAGAGTAGGAGGAGAGGCCGCAGCCGCCCCGAGACCAGAAGCCGGTGCCCAGGGAGCGCATCTGTTCGTAGTCGAGAGCCGAGAGCCGAACCTAGCCTCGGCGCAGATGGTGACGACAGCGAGAATCGAGGAAGTGATCTCGGGTGATGAGGAAGAGGGAGTTTGGGCCGTTCAAGAGGAGCTCGAGCAGCAGGAAGCCGATCTCGAGTATGCCCTAGCCGTTAATGAGAGGGACCAGTCACAGCGCAGGCAGAGGTTCAATGGAGTCGTGATACCGAGTGCCCCCTCGAAGAATCCAGGGCCGACGACATCGAAAGAGGCGCCCTCGAAGGGTAAAGGGAAGCAGGCAGAGAGGTCCTTGAACGTCTCGAATGATCCTCGAGCAGTACCTGGAAGTTCTACCTTCCGCTACGGAGTGCCCACGGATGTCCCTGGTGTGGAACAGAAAACCTTCGGCACCATGCTCAACATAACAGTTCCAATACCTGTGAGGGACCTGTTGGCCCTCAAACTGATCCAGAGAGTCGTGCGGGAGTACACCTCGGTCAAGAGAGTGCCTGCCGACAGTCTCCCAGCTGGCGTGTTAGCTGCAGTCGAGACCGAAGACAGGGAAGAACGGGTCGAGGCAGAGACCAAGGAGGCCCAGGTAGCGAGTGTCGAGTGTGAGAAGGAAGAGCCAGAGATCCAGAGGCTGTCGACGATGCCTCTGACCTTCATAGCCGTCGAAGTCGCCAGGCAGGTCGTCGTCGAAGGAATTTTGGATAGCGGGTCGCAGATCGTAGCATTGCGAAAGGAGATCACGGAGGTGCTTCGGCTCCCTGTCAAGAAAGACGGCAGTATCACGATGGAGACGGCGAATAAAGGGAGAGAGGAGACCGAAGGAGTCATCAGCGACTGCCCCATCGACTTCGGAGGGGTGACAGTGTGCGTACCTGTCCAGGTCATCAAAAATGCCGCCTTCAATATTCTCCTCAGACGGCCCTTCACGTGTGCTCTTCGAGCGAAGACCGAAGACTTCCCCAATGGCGACCAGAAGGTCGAGATCACCGAGCCGGGCTCAGGAAGGCGTATAACGGTAACCCCTCGTCAGCAAGGACGATATGTGAGGGTGCCGCAATTCCGAGACCCGATCGCGCATGCTGAATATCATCGTCGAATGGGGAGCAGGCTGAGGATCATAAAGGAAATCAAGATCGAGAAGGGTTTTTAGACGTCGTCAGGGATTCGAATCGCCAACGAGGAGACGAATGGACGGGAATGGCCACCCCTGTAACGTCGGGCTATCTAGCTCGGCCTATAGCGGTGTACAGTGACGGATGGAACGTATATGATTTTAAGCGAAACTCGTGTATACACAAACGTGTACATATCTCTGGCGTCGAAGCCAGATTTAGAGGCATCAGCCGGCTCAGAACAGAAAGGGGGAAACGAGGACATGGGGACGAAGAACTTAACGAGGGAAAACAGATCATGTGCGCAGTTGCCGAATGGGGTTCGAGAAGGGGGGAATTGGGAATTGGAGATGAAGGCCGAGTTGCGAGGGCAGGCCGAGGGACCGGAGGTCGATCGGATCAGGAAGGATCAGCGAGGCTCTATCGAGGAGAAGTGGGGGAACGTGGATACCCCCCAGATTATTCATGAGGAGGACACCGAGTCCTCAAGTTTACCTTCGAGCTCGTACGTGGTCCAGTCGCTGACCGATGGCTTCCAGGACGAAGGCCCAGACCTCCGTGTCTTCAAGTATAAGCTGGTGGCTAAGAAGGTTCGCCCCATGGCGACCGATACCCCTGCGGAATTTAGAGTGGAGAGGAGAATGGTAGGCGACCCGTTGGCGGACTTACCTCAGTTGCCATTGCGGCCCCCAGAGTGGGAACCTGGAAAGAGGTTGACCAAGGAAAGGGGGGAGAAGTTTGACTGGGACCCTGGAGGATTCCTCTGGCCTGAGGAGCTGAAGCTCGTCAAGTGGCTCGTTCGAGCTCACAAGACAGCTTTCGCGTGGGACGCGAGCGAGCGAGGGACGTTTAGAGAAGATATCTTCCCTCCCCTCAAGATCCCTACCATACCCCACAAGCCGTGGGTGTATAGAAATATTCCAATACCGCCGGCAATCTACTCGGATGTCGTCGGGATCATCAAGGAGAAAATCGCGGCTGGAGTTTACGAACCTTCGACATCTTTGTACAGATCGAGATGGTTCTGTGTGGTGAAGAAGGATGGAAAATCACTACGTCTCGTTCATGATCTGCAGCCGCTGAATGCAGTCTCAATTCAGGATTCGGCAGTGCCCCCACATGTCGATAGTATTGTGGAAGCCTTTGCTGGGCACGCAGGTATTCGGCATGTACTGATTTGATGGTAGGCTACTGACCATCGAGTCATTCATGAGGACTATCGAGACCTCACGACGTTCCAAACGCCGATCGGGACATTTCGGTTGACGAAGCTGCCTATGGGGTACACGAACACAGTACAAGTCTTTCACGGAGACGTCTCATTCACCCTACAGGATGAAACTCCTGAGGTTACTATGCCGTTCATCGATGACATCCCTGTGAAGGGACCGAGAACGCGCTACCCGAAGGAGGATGGGACTTACGAGACGATCGAAGGAAATCCAGGGATTGGAGGTTCATCTGGGAACACCTCGAGAACACTAATAGGGTGCTTCAGTGCATCAAGTATGTCGGTGGCACTGTGTCGGCAAAGAAGTTTGTGGTAGCGGCACCTTCGATAGTGGTGGTAGGGCATAAGGTGTCCTTCAAGGGCAGAATCCCAGATGAGTCCAAAGTCCAGAAAATTCGGGACTGGCCATACTGCACTAACGTTACAGAAGTCCGCGGATTCTTGGGACTATGCAGTTATTGCCGGATCTTCATCAAGGACTTCACGAAGAGAGCGAGACCTCTGATCGAGCTCACGAGGAAGGGAGTTTTCTTCCGGTTCGAGGAGGAACACGAGGAGGCCATGGACGATTTGAAGGATGCGCTAGTGCATTCGCCGGCTCTTCGGCCCATCGACTATAAGTCGGGTCGAAGGGTTATCTTAGCCATCGACACTTCTCATATCGCGGTAGGGTACTTACTGTTACAGATCGGCGAAGACTGGCAAGCGTTACCCTTCGAGGTACGGCTCGATCGCTCTCAACGACCGAGAAAGTCGGTACAGTCAAGCGAAGTTAGAGCTCTTCGGGCTCTTCCAGGCTTTGAGGGACAGTGCGCAATTATATCTTCGGCGTCAAGGATCTGGCAGTCGAGGTAGACGCCAAGTACATTAAAGGGATGATCAATAATCCCGATCTCCAACCCAACGCGTCCATCAACCTGCTGGATCGCAGGTATCTTACTCTTTGAATTCGAGCTGATCCACGTACCTGCAGATCGACACAAGGGTCCCGATGGGTTATCAAGGCGACCCCGAGCTGAAGAAGACCCCATCGAGGACGACGAGTATGAGGACTGGATCGACGATGTGGGAACCTTCGCCATTGAAGTCTTCAATCCGCAAAGAGGGGAGAAGCCGGAGACTTATTTCGAGCGGTGGGGCTCGAGCCGGCCGATCCACAGAAGCTTGTTTGAGGAGAGGGAGGATGCAGAGAGAAGATCGAAGGGGATCGTTGCAGCCCAGGTGGTGTCATCTCAATCCGAAGGGACCGATGCTTCGCCTGATGTCGAAGTTCCTAGGACACGGAGGGAAAAGGAGCGGGACGAGAGGCTAGAGCTTGCTCGACGCCTTCTCGAAACCGGCGAACGCCCCTCGGGACTATCTGACTCACAATTCGAGGCGTTGATACGGTATGCCACCAGATTCTTCGTCAAGGACGGCGAGCTCTGGCGTCGGGAAGCAAAAGGGAAGCACCAGCTAGTGCCACCCTACGAGAAGCGACTGGACTTGTTGTGGCAAGCTCACGATGGCTTGGGTCATAAAGGCGCGTTCTCCACTAAAATGAGACTACTGATCAGTTTCTGGTGGCCGTCCATAAGTTCAGACAGTACAATGGTTTGTCCAGGACGTGCCATGAGTGCCAGATTCGAAGAATGGATAAACTCCATATTCCCCCGGTCGTAGCCATGCCCGAGCCATTATTTTACAAGGCATATATGGACTCGATGAATCTGCCGAAGTCAAATGGGTTCAGATATATTGTCCAAGCTAGGTGTTCCTTAACTGCTTACCCCGAGTGGCAGATGCTGCGTTCCGAGACAGGCAAAGTACTTGGGAAGTTCATCTTCGAACAGATTTTGTGTCGATGGGGCATGGTCGGCGAGATAGTGACCGACAACGGGTCAGCCTTCGTGCAAGCCCTCGATTTCCTCTCGAGTACCTACAAAATCAATCACATCAAGATCTCGCCATATAACTCACAAGCCAACGGGATCGTCGAGAGGCGACACCTTACGGTACGAGAGGCCTTAGTGAAGACCTGCGAGGGAGATATGTCGAAGTGGGCGAGCCACAGCAGCCTATGTATTCTGGGCAGAGAGGGTAATGATAGTGAAGTCCATGAAGCTGTCCCCTTACCAGATGGTACACGGTATAGAGCCGCGGCTTCCTTTCGACTTCGCAGAGGCTACTTTCCTCACGAAATGGGACGAGGATAAGTACTCAACCGAGGAATTGATTTCTCACCGGTGTAGGCAGCTCGAACGAAGAAAGGAAGATCTCGAGAGGGTCCGAGACCAGGTATACACCGCGCGGTGTCGGTCTGCGAAAGAGTTCGAGGCTAGAGTGAAGGGCTCGATAAGAGCGTACGAGTTCGCGCCTAGCGATCTTGTGCTGGTGCGCAATACGAGGGTAGAGAAGGAGTTAGATCGGAAGACCAAGCCTCGATACTTAGGGCCTATGGTCGTGCTAAGGAGAACTCGAGGAGGAGCTTACCTCCTTGCTGAGCTCGATGGCTCTATTTCTCATCTTCGATATGCCACCTTCCGCTTACTACCTTACTTCTCTAGGTCACGCGTTAACATTTCAATCTTCGAGCTTATGGGAAGAACCGAAGCCGAACTCCTCGAAATCGAGCTCGATTCGATTGATGACATGGCAGGGCCCAAAGAGAACTATCTAGACGAGGATGAGTAAGATAATCCCGGTGAGAGTGTCAATACTTACTTCATACATAAACACGTTCGACTCTTCACGTGAGGAGGGCTCTAAAAATAAAATAAAAATTTCACACATCGAAGTATAGCAGGGAGGACCAGAGTATATTGCGCTGACAAAAAGATTTTGTAGATACATAACGAAGCTGTTGAAGCTTCGCGCGGGGGAGAGAGGAGATGCTACGATACGACGACGAAAATAATTCTTCTTAATCGCGAGTACGACGTTTACCCCGAGCCTTCGAGGAAAGACCTTGCTCCTCGAGGGTCCGATCGAAGGCTTCGATGGCGGCTGTGATCACGTCACGAATGGCGAGGGCTATGGAGAGGGCTGAGTTGTCAGACGCAGGCGAGGGACGAGAGGTCGAGGGGACCGGGGCGTGGTCCGAGGCCGAAGAGCTGGAAGACGAGGGAAGGGGGAGATGGACACGCTTCCTAGGACGAGTGCCTCTCGCAGAGCCAGGCTCGGGCTTGACGGGGTCCTCGGTGGCAGGACGGCCTTCAACGAACTGACGTCCGGCGATGAGCAGCTTTGGCTCGAGCCCGACTTTCGACTGGTGTCTTGCTGGAGGAGAGGAGGAGAGTGAGAGGTTAGAAGGAGAGTGTAAGGAGGGGACTCACATAAAGGGAACAAACCGTGTGCCTCGCCTTGCAACGAGCGCACTTCACCCCGGTGATTCCACTGCAAACGACCTTCCCCTTCGACACAGCTGGCGCAAGCGGCGTGGGGTACACGGTGTTTCCCCCAGCGGTCGAGCCACGTGGTACGAATTCGAGATGCCAGTCGGGCGCGAACGTACGCCATTCCATCTCCACGTCAGGGACGAGCGCCAGGGCGAGAATCGACGAGTCGAGCACACGAAGCGAGGGGCGAGTTGGCAGGAATAGACAGGAACGGAACTAGCGGGGGGTGTGGTGACGGCAGGGAGCTCGTCGAGCTCGTCGTGTTCGGAAGCGAGGGTTGCGAAGGGGACGAGAACGGGTGGGGGACGACGAAGGAGTGAGGGTGGACGTGGTCGAGGGGCGTGAGAGTGAGGGAGACGGGGGAGTGGCGGTCGAGCGGGAGGTGTCCGGGAGAGTGGCGACTGCAGGGTGGTCGGCGCCGGCAACGGTGGCAGTCGTCCATGGAGACGTCGTGCTCCCCGAGGGCACCTGGAGCAGTCCTCGATAGGAGGGAGACGGCGGGGGAGACGGAAGGGGCGGTGGACTCGGGGAGAGACGGGGAGGCGGTAGCGGGAGCTTGTGAACTCCGGAGGGAAACCTGTAAAAGTTAGGAAGTGAGGGAGGTGGAGAAGAGGGCCGACGTACCTCGAAGCTGGCCAACTGGGCCAACAACGCGTTGCTGCCGGGGCGTCTCCAACAGACGCTGTCAGTTCTCGAACGAGCCCAGAGCGCGCTCGGCGTTAGCGACTGGGAGACGAGGGGGGATGCGGCTGGTGGCTAGCGTTTGGGGACGACATGGGGGAGCGGAGGGTGAGGAGGGAGAGAAGGGGGGGGGTAGGCTGGATGTGAGGAGCGGCTTCTGTGCGGGAACTGATGTGGCTGTGGTCAAATCAACAATGTCCGGCTATATCTGGAAGTGATTGCTCGCAACCTGAGCACACTGAAGGGGGATGCTACGGTAACGAGTGTGCGGGGCTCGGCTCGACTTTTGGGAGTCGCCGACACTCTTTCTGTTTTATTTTATCCTGCTACATGACGAACTGACCGAAGCTCGTAGATATTTTAAGGCTCGAAGAGCTCGAACGAGATACTTGGGTCTCGATGGCGCGTCCGGACTTGGACGAGGTCTCGATCCGGGTCTCTGAACCCTCGTAGTGCCCCACCTAGTGTGCCCGAGAGTCTCGAGACTCCTTTCGAGGGTTCGCAAGCCAGGTTTTGAGCTGGTCTGGAAGTCAGGCGAGGCTTCGATCTTGCTTCGGACGAAGTAAGGTGTGACGTGATGACCGGGGACGGTCGCTATCTAAAGCCCCCGTCGGATGTAGGTGCGGCGAAGCCCCCACCAAGAGAATAGAGGGAGATCAAGGATTCGAGGGGAGTTCGAAGGTCTGGAGAAGTAGGCGTGAGGTCTCGAGAGGTAGTGGGTGAGCTCGAGGGGCCTCTAGCAGATCGGGGGAAGGTGGTTGAGACTGGAAACGAGGGGATCGAGAGACGTGGGGAGGGATTCGAGGTTGCAAGGGTGTGTTTGGGACTTAGGAGCAAGGGGAGGAGTGACGGAAGTTGTCGGGTGCTGACTAAGCCTGTGCAGACAGTTGGGCGGGCGTGGAACACGAGGGGGGATTTTTTCTATCTTTTACCATCTGTTTTGGGGCATCACTGTAAAAAGACTCGAAGAGGAGTCCTGATCATCTCGTTATATCTCTGCTCACTTGAAGAGGAGTTGTTCTCAGTGCCAGTACTAAGTCCTAGAGGCCCCTTTAGGGACGAAAGTTTTGCTCGCACTTCCTTTGCTCGAACTGCCCTCGTTCGGGGTGTCTAACTATTACATCTCTACACCGGGTGAAGGAAGGAGATGAATGGAAAGGAGCATTCATCACCCCTCGCGGCCTCTTCGAACCAACGGTCATGTTCTTTGGGCAATGCAACTCCCCTCCCACCTTTCAGAGGTATATGGAGACTGGTTTTGCTGACATGATGTTCTCGAAGAAACTCGTCATCTTCATGGATGATGTCACGATACATGCAAAGACGAAGGACGAGCTCTATCGGAGAATTGAGGAGTTCTTGTCAATCACCCTCAAGGAGGAACTGCAACTAAAGATTTCGAAGTGTACCTTCGAGACGACTGAAGTCGAGTTCCTGGGCTTCCTTATTCGACAAGGACAGATCAAACCTTCTGAGACAAAGTTGGCAGCCATTCAAGAATGGAAAGCCCCTAACAACCTACACGAACTATGACAGTTCCTGGGCTTCTGCAACTTCTATCGCCAATTCATCCCCTCCTTCTCGCAAATCGCTCGCCCCCTTCATCACCTCTCGAAGAAAAACATCCCGTTCAAGTGGGATCTGGAGCAGGCTGATGCTTTCTGTCAGCTTAAACAAGCGCTGTGCTCCCAGCCCGTACTCTGACTCCCCGACTTTTCAAAGCCATTCACCCTCTTTACGGATGGCTCGGCTGTGGGAACTGGAGCTGTCCTCTGTCAACAATTTGAGGACGGCAAGCTCCATCCCTGTGCCTACCTCTCCAAGTCGCTCATTGGAGCCGAACAAAACTACCAGGTGTATGACCTGGAACTCTTGGCCATCATTAGGGCCTTCGAGGAGTGGAGACATTATCTGGTCTCCCCAGTTGCTCCCACCACGGTGTACACCGATCACCAAAATCTTACCTATTATTGGTCACCCCAGCAACTTTCTCAAAGGCAGACTCGATGGGCCGCTTTCCTTCAAGATTTTCCTATTCAGCTCGCGCACAAACCAGGAAAGCTAATGACTATTCCTGACTCCCTCTCCCATCGCCCCGACTACTCCACCGACCCTTCCCCAACGACTACGGTACTACCTGACTCGTTGTGGCTCGAAGGGGGGGTGAAACTCCCGTTTTCCACGGAAAAATCCCCTTCCGCTCCCCTTACTCCTCCAAGGTTGACTTCTACTGCGCCTAAGCTGAAAGGAAACGGAAAGAAAAGAGAAGCCCCACTTACACCTGCCAAACCCCTGGCTCAGAAGAAGAGCCAAACTCTTTCATCGTCCACTCCTTCCACCCAAACGTCCAACCTCGTCAACAAATCTTCAAACAATGTACGACGATTGGACAGAGGAGTATTTGCTGTGTCTAGCGAACTCTTCAACAAAATCAAGGAATCCACGCCGAAAGATGACACTCTCACAAAGAATGACACTATACGTGAGGAGAACGATCAAACCAAGCGACACAACAGTCGACTCTACGTTCCTCCTCCCCTCCGACGCAAGTACCTCTGGGATAATCATGATCTAGCAGCTGCTGGTCACCCTGGAGTGAAAGCAATGATGTGGAAAATGAAAGACGAAGTATGGTGGCCTGGAATGTGGAAGCAGGTAAGAGAGTACATGAAGGGATGTCCTGGCTGTCAAGCCAATAAGGTCATCACTCACCCTCTCACGCCTCCGGTTGTGCCAAATGACATGGCAAAGAACCCCTTCCCATTCAAGCAAATCTCCATGGACTTCGTCACCGATCTTCCGGAGTCAGAAGGATACGACTCCATCCTCACCATCGTAGATCAAGGACTAATGAAAGGAGTAGTCTTGATCCCCTGCAAAAAGACATGCGACTCAGTCGGCCTAGCCGACCTCTTCCTCCAATACGTGTACCCTCAATATGGCATTCCAGATGCCGTGATATCGGACAGGGGTCCACAATTCACTTCGGCGTTCACCACCAAACTCTACGAGATGCTAGGCGTACAACAAAAACTCTCTATGGCCTACCACCCTCAAACCAATGGCGAAAGTGAACAGGTCAATCAAGAGGTCGAGACCTACCTTCGGATGTATTGTGACACCAAACCAGAAGAATGGGCTCGGTACTTACCCCAAGCTGAGTTCGTGCACAATTCCAGGGTCCATTCCGTACATCAGCAAACCCCTTATTCACTGATCTATGGCTATGACCCAGTGCCCTACCCTTCAGCGTCGAAATCATCTGATGCGCCCTTGGTCGATGGTCGTATGCAACAACTGGCCACCAATCGGGATTCAGCAATTCTATCTCACAAGGCTGCGCAACAAGTCATGAGAGATAGAAGCAAGGGAACCTACACTGCCCCCAAAGAAGGACAGCTGGTCTGGTTGGACGCAGCTACCCTCAAAAGGGACGTCCCGAGCACGAAGCTAGCACCCCGACGCGTTGGCCCCTTTGAGATTACCAAAGTAGTCTCACCGGTGGCAGTTTGGCTCAAACCTCCCGAAATGTGGAAAATACATCTGGTATTTCACACGTCACGGATTTACCCATTCGAAGAAAACGACGAATATGGAAGAGCCGATACGCCACCCCTCCCCGATCTAATCGATGACTTACCTGAATGGGAAGTCGAGAATATCCTCAAACACCGAGTTGTCGGTTCTCGAAGGAAGACAAAGGGACATGTTAAAGGATGCGTCTCTGCGCCCTCAACAATTGCCAAACAACAAACTTTCCAATACCTGGTCAAATGGACTGGATATGGGCATTCATCCAACACCTGGGAACCCCCAGAAAACCTATATAATGCCCTGGACATGCTTCATTCCTACCAGAAATGGCATCGTCTCCCGCTTTCAAATGTCTCCTCTTCATGAACACAACTCTGAACACTACTCCTTCGATGACAGCTCCGTACTCCTGTCATGCGATGAACCCATCTCCTTTTCTGATGACTATGCCTTCGATGATTCGCCATCCCAAACCCCTCTACCATCCTTATCCTCCAACTCGACAGACCCAATGCTCAGGGGTCTTCAGGAATACTGGTCACGGGTCACCTCTGGTAGCCCAGGACCCCTTCCGAACCCCAGATCCTCATTCACGGTCTGTTCGCTCGCCAACACCAAGGCAAAGTGAAAGACCAGAATCCTTAAAACCTCCCCCTACCCCTCTGCACTTCTACTCCCATGCAAGACCCCCACTCTTGGAGCCTATCACAGCTGCAACTCCCCTGCCAACTCCTCCCCAATCTCCCAAACCCCTGATCCTGAGACAACCGCTTCCCACACGACCTCTAACCCACCCACTGCAAACGTCGCCCAAAACTCACCAAGCGACAGACAGCAAACGAGGTCGACTCCCCCAATGAGGCCAAGACAAGCTTGGTACCCACGCCGGAACAGCTCCTCCATGTTCTGCGGGTGCTCGAAAACTTCGAGCACTGGGACTCACTTGGCTGGCAAGCAGGCGAACATCATGAACGCCTATGGATGCTGTCTCAGATCTACCGAGGTTCAGAATTCATAGCTTCCCATGTCCCCCAAATATTTGAAGTCTCCCAAGGTCTCCAGGGAAATGTCGCCCAAAAGGCGGACATGGACCTCTATAACGGCGACCATGTGGACGACATCGCGGACATCCAAAAAGCTACCGTGAACCTCGTGCACACCATGTTTGGAGAAGAAGTCTGGCAGTCCTTTCGAGACTTTCGCCCCTACTCTGCTCAAGCCGTTGACCCAGCACTCACTTTCAACAGTGATAAGTGCAAGGGCCGACAATCTCCTCGAGCTCAATCTCCTTTCCAAGAAAAACAAACGGAAACTCCTCTCTTCAGCGGATTATGTCTGCCATCATGGACTTTCAGCAGGACAAACAGTCCTCAACCGTGAAGATTGGATGAGAGAAGAACTCGAGAGGCTGGTCCAGATGGCCTCAAACAGGAATGTTCAAGCTCTGAAACATCTTCAACCAGCAAGGAGACGATCGAGGTCCCCGATGACTTGGCAGGTTCCCCACGAGAACGAGGCGTCAAGGTCCTCCTCGACCATACCACCTCTCTCCTTACTGAACGATCCATTGGCTGTCAGGTCCACTATGACGACTGGCAGAACTTCCTTCATTCCGCCTACTTTAATGCAGGAGCTCGCACACTTAACCTTCCCTTCGCAGTAAACACACACAACCCTTTCCCAGCTCCTCACACTGCCTCCTCTTTCCTTGTCCTCCCTTACGATGACGACCTCCCCAAGGTCATCTCAGGACGAAAGGTGTTAGACTGGAGCCACCCCCTTTGGGAAATGCATTGCTACGACTGCCAAAGGTGTGGGCACCTCCTCTGTCGCAATGGACAAGGCTCCAAATGGACGATCCCAGGAACTGTCCTCCCTCGACTCTACCCTTGCTGAAGACGTCACTCCCCCACAAACCCTTTGGTTAGGCGTAGGGGCCCCCTTTAATTCCTCTTTCCAACAATCGCGGTCGAGCTCCTGACCTTAAATCGAGCTCCCCCGGCAGCTCTTACCCGTCTCTCCGGTGTTTCGACCTTGAGAGGGGGGTAATGATATGCCACTTACTCTTTTTGCCTAACTGACCGGGTCTCTCATGCGTGCGGACTTTCTGTTTCTCTCTCTCTCTCTTTCTCTTGTACTTGAGACGCGTCTTATGACGCTTACTCAATTATGTTTCCCTTTATAGACGCTTACTATACACCATTTCTTATATTGCCTTCTCTTCCCTCGATCGGCCTTCTCTGATTGATGCAACTCGACACTTCCTATTTCATATTTCCCCGTGTCGAGTCACTTTCCCTTTATGGACTACAATGGGATACATGCGACGTGTTCTTCACACGAACGCGTAGCTATATCCCCTTTTGCGGACTACTTTCCTTTCCTAGGGAATACCCTATGCCCATGTACTCATCTCGAGTCATCTTCCTGTATTGGGAGTGTGTTGCGACGCATCTTCGACGCGTATACGCACACACACCCAAACACTCTCGAGTAGTATATATATCTGTAGGGACATGGATGTATTCCTTAGCTTTTAGCTACCTTGCAACCAGGCTAGCTTCTCTCTGACAAGTACTACCTCAGAACTGCTCGCTTGGCCATAGGAGGGGTAAAACTATTAAGCCCTCGAGGTCAACCCAGGAGATATTGCAAGAGCGACGACGCACTTCGCCTCATCGCCAACACTAGTCGATTTTGGCTGGTGAGATATCCCTGTGCGTAACAACAGGCCCATAAAGCCAAGGCAGACTTGACTGACATCCACAGGACTGTCACTCTAAAAGAGTTCATTGATCTGGCAAAAAATCAGAGAGAATGCCTGAACCTCTTAGATCTGCCAAGCACCCAACCAGATGTCCCAATATTTCTTAGGTATAATGATTGTGTCAAGTCCATGATCCATACTAACATACACACAGGCCATTGTCAGACAATGTAAATGCAAGGTTGATTACCATGAATGACTGCAACCTCCCCAAAGAAGGAGCAGAGAAGGGGAAAGAGTTCTATGGGGTGCATACAATGCATGAGGATGCTGAGAGACTTTGGGGATGGGACCTGCTGACCCATGGAGGATTCCTCACCTATCCTCATCATGATGCTGAAGGGCTCTGTACATATATCATGGTGCTATCAGGGACAAAGATCTGGGGGTATTTCAACATGGGAACCCACTACACTGCAACCAGGAAGGAGTTGTTCAATGCCTGGGATGACATACTCTTGTTTGATCAGGCAATGGACTCAGAAAAGTATCCACCAGGGGTAGTACTTCTCAAGAAGGGAAACACTCTGTAAGGATGTATTTGTTTTACCTTGGCTAAGCCTAACAAGTCCATCATGTCATAGCATCCAACCCCCTGGTGCCCCACACATGGTATACACACCCCAGAATAGTCTTACCTCTGGGGGGCACTTCTTGTCATACTCAACAGTGCACCTGACTGAGCTTGCAGTGGCCTATGACTGCTCAAAGTGTCCAGGTGAAGATGGAGAACAAGAATTAGCAGCAACAAATGCAGCTCATCCATCACTCTACAGATACATCATTTGGATGATTCTCATGCTTCCAAAGTTTGCATCTGACCAAGCAAGTAAGTTGATTTAGACCATTGGAAATCACACATACAATTATAACATTGCAACAGAAACATTTTGACTCAGGCCACTGTTGGCACTCATTGCATTCTTGGACAATGCAGAAAAATATAACAGCACAGAAGTGATGAAGCAAATGCCAGGTACTACAGATGTCCAAAGGGACATAATGGCATGGGAAGTGCAAGCAGAAATTGTCAAGGCAAAACAAATAATTGCAAAGCTTAAGAATGGCTTGGGAGTGACAGATGTAGCAATCACACTTGAGGAAGGGTGTTGGTCAGATCCATGGCCAGCATGTAATATCAAGAAGATATTCAAGTAGAATAACATATCATGTCCATAGGAATGTGATTAGAGTCCCTTTATCCTTTTGCATTAACAAGACCAATCATGCAGGAACACCCCTGGGCTCTCATGGATCACCAGCCAACAGACATTTCAAATGCTTGCATGTTGCATGTAAAAATAGTAATAGTAATAATAAATGACAGAGACCAGACTCTTGTATCATCCACACACCAAAGCCTAAATGATACCAAACCATGTTTGTTGATGTTCATACATGATTAAAATGCTGTCACAGGCATTGGCTCAGTGCCTGACCATGGCCAAACATCAATGAACACCATGTTAAGGATTCCCCATTTCAAAAATAGTAATAGTAATAATAATGACAGAGACTGGACCCCCATACTATCCAGATGCTAAAGCCTGCATGCCACCAAACCATGTTTATTTGTGTTCATTCATGGTGACAATTCAGTCACAGGTGTTGGTGGTGCTGGCCTGGAACCTAAACATGGATGAACATTGCAAAGGTTTCCCATTACAAAAATAGTAATAGTAATAGTAATAATATAATAATAAATGTCAGATCAGACCCTGGTGTCATCCACACACTAAAGCTTAGAATACCACCATGAAACCATGTTCATCCATCACTGCAAGCATTTCACAATTTTTCTTGAGAAAACATGCTGAAAAGATTGAAGAAAGAGATACTCTTTTTTGACACATGTTTTCAAAGAGAAAAGGCAATAATAATACTTTGTTTTCTTTGCATGATTTACTAAAAAACATTGATTGATGCTAATACCCATTAGTGAAGAACCTAATGGACATTACCATTAATTCATGTTTTTTGGCAGAAAAGACAAAGAAAACATCACATTATATTCACCTTTTTTCTTTGAAAACAGCTGAAATAAAAGAGTATCTCTTTTTTCAATTTTTCCAGCATATTTTGGGATGAAAAATTGTGAAATGCTTGCAGTGCATGTTCATATATGATTCCCTTTTGGTCACAGGTGTTGGCAGGGTGATGAACCATGGATGAACATCAATGAACAATGCATAAAGCAGGAAGATATGGTGTTGAAGTAGATAATTCAGACACAGAGGATGCAAATGAGGATGTATTGAACATCAGCTCCAATAGTTTCAATACAGAAGCAATATGTTATGATCCACACCTAGCTGTGGGACTTTCTTTCCTTTCTTGACTGTTTTGCATTGTTTGTCTTGTTCTATGCCTTTCTCTTTTGTTCTCTTGACTTGTGCTTTGGCTTGGCCAATAGCTGTGTCCTCTCTTGACTCATGTTCAACACATGAAGGACTTTGGCCAATGGCCTTTCTTTCTCTACTTGCATGAGGTCGTCTTGAGGCCTCTCTTCCTGTATTATAAATAGTCACCTCTAGTCTGGAGTAGACCCTCAGACCAGAGCTGCCCAATATACCAGCTAGCTGCTCAGAACTTCAAACTTGAGCCTTCCAGCTCTCTATCAGAACTACAATAAATCCTTCAGACAGAAGGTTACAACCATCATGTTGTAGAATGACTACTTGGGCTCAACCTACATTATAGACTCTGGTCTTAGCATAACACAATAGTGCTACTGTCCAAGTATGTGCTGGACACAGCAAAACCTCCAACCCTTCTGAGCTATCAGGTAATAATATTATCTATTTCTAAACAACTGTGCAATCTAACTAGATCAGAGAAAACCTTGTCCTTGGAACAGGCCATGTGAAGAAGAATCAGAAGTGTGGTCCAATGAAGATGACAATGCCATTGCCATTGTCAAGTTTGAGGTATGAATGAACTATTAGTTTACTATGAATATAATAGAAACATATTACCAATACACTACAAACCCACTATGAACAGAATGAGGAATGCATCAGTGGACTACAACCATTGATATTCTAATATTAGCAGGACTCTGAAAATGGTTGACACAGCACATCAGAGTCTGAAAGCCTTGCCCTTGATTAGTCTGGTCAATTATTATACAAAAATTTCCACTGTTAGTCATACCAAAAAACAACATATCTTAGACTGAACCTAGCAGGAGAAAATATTTAGTTTGAATTGTGGCAACACTCACTGCAAGCATTGCACAATTTTCCATGGAAAAAAAAAGAAGAAAGAAATATTTGGATGTTTCAAAACAAAAAAAGCAAAAATAATGTTTCTTTTTCGGTCTTTTCTGCCCAAAAACATGGATTAATGGTAATGCCCATTAGCCTCTACACTAATGTGCATTACCATCGATTCATGTTTTGTGATAAATCATGCAAAGAATATAGAAAATTATTTTCCCTTTTCTCTCTGAATCCAACTTTATCAACATGTTTTCTGAAGAAAAATTGCAAAATGCTATTGACCAGAGCTTGCTAGTGATACAGTAACCCATGATGACTCCTTGCTGGGGAGATTCCACTGTCTTCTTTGCTAATATTAGGTGATGGTTAGCTCAGCATATAGGTGGCAAGGTGATAAGACTACATGTGACTGGCAAGGATCACTGATGGACAGAGTCCAGGGGGTCATGTGAGAGTAGAGACATGCACCAGAAGATGGGCTTAATATGCTAGATACTGAGGTGGGTAGCAATGTTGCTGATGGTGATAACAGCAATGAGGGCACATGACAAACAGGGGAAGAGTAACATTAGCATGCACAGTGATATATTTAGCCAAGGCCATGCTGTGATCATAAGAGGCATGAATGAGCAACTATCACTATCAAGAGTTAGAAAGGCTGCCATGGTCACTTTGCAGCCTCAGGGAGTATAGACTCCCTACAGCATCATTGCCACTGCTATCAAGGAACATGAAGATGGAACAACTACTGAGGACAAGTCTGATTAGATTAGGAGAACTATAGTCATTCTTTCTGGGTATGTGTAGTAAACAATATGCATGTGCCAAGCTGCCAAAGCTGATACCATACAAATGGAAATATGTATACTTCAGAGATATATGTTGTGCTTGATAGCAACTCATCAAAACCTGAGGTCTATGGTTGCTATGTACTGGCAGTAGTGCTCCACTATGGAGTCTGTGAGGTGTCTGTGTGTAAATACATAGTCTGGGTAGCCTACATAGCACACTAACTATGGTAGCAACACACTTTCAGGGCAAACTACCAGTACTTTGAAGTACTACATATCCAACCCCTTTAGCTACAGTGACTACATATTGGGGACTTAACTACCAGGCTATTGGCACTATAAAGTCTACATAGGCCTATGTAGTTAGGTTTTTTTTTCCTGATGAGGTATATTTAATATAATAGTAGTTGAGTCACCACTGAGGCTACAACAGATTTAAAGTAACTGTCCTGATGTATATGTACATATCTGATTTAATGGACTAACTATATACTTGATCCACTAGGCTGACTTCCTGCCATAGATGAGTGTGAGTAAAATGAGCTATTATAATCCTTTGACCCTCATCCCAAGGTTTGATCTGGTGTTTGACCACCCTTCCCCTCAAAAATATGACATCACTGGGTTCTAGCCTGACATCTAGACCCAATTGGGGGCAGTGAAACTGACCTCCAGTAAAATCTCCTAAGGTCACAAGGGCTACCCAGCCTAATTGAGGATCTTGCTTGTCTACATGAGGACCAGACTGCCTATTAAAGATGATCTCTCTTCCCTCAAAAAGAAGAGGGTCATGATCATCAAACAGCTTTACTGCAGGGAACCTTTGGTGTACCATTTCCTTGAGGTAAGTAAGTTTCACATGAAAGCTTGGATCAATGACCTGTGGTGCCCTATTGATACTATGGGTCAAGAGCTGGGTGTTCTGGATGTAGTTCACAAATTCAATGAATTTGTGTCCACCCTTTACAATGTCACAAGCAGGAACTAGATGAGGCTAGGACAATATAAGTATAGGTCAGCAGGTAAAGAGAATGTTACATACATCTTCTTTGGATTGACCAATTGAATGCCAATACTTGGCCAAGCAGAGGATTCCTGCAGTTTGGCCATCCCTGATCAAGTACTGGCAGCAGCACCTGTTGCAGAGGCCATAGATGATCTGGCTACTGTAGAGTAGCTTGTTATGGTCTGGTAATATGATGCCTGTGAAGTGATTTAGATCTTGTCTTAAAATAAACACAGTTATACATACAGCATTGTCAAGGGACAGAAAATTTGGTAAATAATGATGGAGTGGGACTCCATCATTGCTCACTGCTGATTGAGGAATATTATCTGACCAGATATAGGAAAGAGGTTGGCCAGTGTGCTGATGGCTGCCTTGAGCCTCTGCCTGAAAGTTGAAGGGTGGGAAGGTGACTGTGTGATATGAAATTAGGAGGGTTAGCTTTGGCCTTGGAAAGGCTTACCTTTATTAACAACAGAAAAAATGGTTTTCTTAGTTATATTTCTGAGGATGCTCTTCTGATATTTCTTTTGTCTCTTTTCTGTCTGCACTTGGTGCCCTCCTGTAATATTTTAATATAGATGGCTTACTTTATCAAAAGTGGAACTTACACCCTTTGCTTCCTGCAGCATGACTTGGTGAGACATCCAAATGTGAAAAGTGACAACAGAACCTTACTTTTGTTGCTTGTCCTCATCATCTGAAAGATCTGACAATGCTCCATCAAAGAGAGCAGAATCTAATGCCCTTGCACCCTCAGGGGTCAAGCCATCCAATGATGGAACAGAGTAAGACTACCAAACTAGCTTAGTGGTAGTTCCACATACCTGATGACTTTTTGGGGTAATAACACATGGTCTACAACTGCCCTCTCATACAGAGAGTTCCACCCAGCTGGCCACTACAAGGAAGGTAGATATGGAGGTGAACCAAATGTACAATGGTCCAGAAAAATAATAAATGCAATGGAAACTTACCATGGGGTTACAGGACATAGTTGTGTATTGGATCACAGAAGGGCAGAGAGTTGGAGGTTGGAGGTAGAGACAAATGTGTATTTGTTTTTGGAAGGGAAAGCTCAACCCTGGAGTTTATAGCTGGATGACCTGGTCTGTGCACCAGGTGTATTTTACTCTACCTACTAAAAGAAGAATAATGGCAACTGCCTTATTTGTGCACTAATTGTTGCTTGAAGTGCTAATGGACATATGTATGGTTTCTAAAAGGAATGTGTAACCCACAGCACCACCATTGGATGGCATCATGCAATTTGTGCATTTCTACTGTGAACTTCTTGCTACTAGCCTAGCATCATGCATGTATTGGCTTTCCATACTGTCCCCAACTGTGCCACATAAAATAACAGTGTTGGAGGTCCTCAACATGCCAGGGCCTCAAAGACAACCTCTGTTGGACCCCTGCTCAATCCTTCAAAATTGGCTTTGCTCTGTGGCATAGTGGCCAGGAGTATGTACCTATGTTGAGGACTATGAAAGGTCATGCACTACCTGCACCCACACAAAGACCCCAAGGCACTGACCCTACAGGATGTTAAAGCAACTCCTGGTCCCCAAGTGCCCCATTAGTATACATGTATACTAATAATGCATTATTTCCCAAACATACCAAGGTCAAAAAATTTGACCAGCCACACAGCATGTTCACTAAGCCTTGTCAAGTACTTCTCAATTTGCTTCTCTGCATCTGCCTTCTCACATTCATTCTTTGCATCTTGCCAGGCCATCTGAGCTTGGTGGAAGTGGGCAATATCCTTTTTGTATATCCATTGCATGAGGGTGACTTGATGATTCCCATTGATGAGGGACATCTTGGCACCAGGACCCTTGGCATGGCTAGACCATTTCACATGGTTGGTGTATGGTGTTGTTTTGGGCTGTTTTAGCAGCCCCTCTGCAATCATTGATGGCTTGATTCCAGTCTGAATTGCTTGAACCATCATGTGGTTAGCCAACCCCTCTGCTGTCATGTTATTGTGCATTTTGCAGACTAGGGAATGAGAAATGGGTTGAGGGTTATATGCCTGGCAGACTAATTGTGGCCCATGACTTAGATCATCTGCAGTTGCAACACAGATCAAACCCCAACCAAGACAGACTTTGTTGAGTAGGTCCACTATTTCATCATGGTCTTGGGTGGCAGCTACCTCTTTGGAGAGCTTGTGAAAAGCAAAGTAGCAAATTTTAGTACACATGTATACTGATTTTATAGAATTCAAAAATCAAAAACAAACAGGGTACATGAAATTATTGTAATAAATAAATGAAAATGTGACTTAAACTTACCTTAGCTGGGCGAGTCTAGGTGAAAAATAATTAAATCAAATTAAGAAATCAAATATTAGTGAAGAGCAGGCCTAATAGCACATTAGCCAGGAAGCATGCCCCTTCCTTCTGTGACTAAGCCTAATGTAGTGACAGAGAAAGATGAGGGAATGGGGAAGGGAATGGATAGTACATGAGGTTGTGAGTGTCCAATAATGAGAAATTACAATTAAGGACATGACAATGTCTGGAAACACCTACTCAAAGGTCACAAGCATGTCTGATTGTCCCTAAACAAGGGGTACATGAACCAAGGCCCAGAAATCAAGGTAGTGAGTTGTCAGTGCAAAAAGATGAGATGGAAGAAAGAGACAAACCTAGTTGAAGACTGGGTAGAGGTCAGCATTAGGGAACTTGGCCTGGATGATGGGCCAGAGCCAGAACATTGGTGTGGCATAAGTGACATCTGACATGTCTGTCATGCTGGACCCACCAGAATGAGGCCACTAAATTTACCATTACCAGCAGTTATCAGCAACCAAGAGTCTCCTCTCTTGGAGAACACTCCTGAGTTATTGTTACATGGGGTGATTGCCCATTCAATCAAGTCCCAGTAAGTCTGGTCAGTAAAGTACTTGCACACATAAGAAAAATATCTGGTAGCATGACTGATGGTGGTGAGAGTGGTAAAGCCATGCTTGACAATGTAGATGTATTTTTTGCCATCATGGTCCTTGGTCTTGGGATGGCACATACAATCCTTGTTGAGAATGCCCCTGAGCTTGAGGAGGTGTTGGTCTGCATACTTGATGACTGTTCAACACTATGCTCCTCATGGTCATCCACAAATGATGCCTCATATGAGCCATCCTCCTTGGTTTCATCATCACTGCCTGGTTTTCTGGGTCACTTTCTGCCTGAGTGGACATATACTTTGCTACTTGTGGTGGCACCTTGACTTGGCATTGATGACTCCCTGTCAAATATTTATTATTTTTGATCACACTCAGTGAACCTCAAATATCCCTTCATTTGGCTGAGATCCCACCTTCCAGCATGAAAGTCAAAAAATTGTCCCAATGGGGTGTCATTTTCATTTGGTTATTCCATTACTTATTTCCATCCAAATATTATGTAATATGGCTCATTAGAAAGCTATGACCAAGGGCTTCAATCCATCCACCAAGATCATGAACTGGATCACAGTATTCCACTAGCTACACTGTGATTAGTGAAAATGGAGCAAACATTGGGACAATTTTTTGAGCCACTGTAATCAGATGAGTACACTTACTGCCTTTGGTCTTGGCCTGCACATTGCTTGAGGATGAGGATTCTGGTTGGGGTTGTGGTGGTGGCTTATGGTACACTGAGGGAGGAAATAATTCCAAATCAATGGTTGGTCAGTGGCAGAAGGTACAAGGATTACTTGCCTCACTTCTTGGCCATCCTTGTCTTCTCTGGCATAAGTTCTGGATGAAAATAAGCAACTGGTTGCCTATTTTCAGTGAATGGTACTCACCATAACTTTGGTCTGAGTCTTGCCGCTCCTCAGGGACAGCCAGGTTCTGACTTGGTCCTGACTGCACTTGGAAAATAAGCCACTGGTTGCTTATTTGCAGTGAATCATGGTACTCACTATTGCTTGCTTCCAAGTCTTGCCTCTCCTCAGGGACAGCCAGGCTCTGACTTGGACCTGATTGCACTTGGAAAATAAGCAACCAGTCACTTATTCTTATTTGCAGTGAATCATGGTACTCATCATTGCTTTCTTCCAAGTCTTTCCCTCCCTCAGGGACAGCCAGGCTCTGATGTGGTCCTGATTACACTCAGAAAATAAGCAACCAGTCACTTATTTGCAGTGAATCATGGCACTCACCATTGCTTGCTTCTGAATCTTGCCCTCCCTCAGGGATGGCCAGGCCCTGACTTGGTCCTGAGTGTACTTGGCAAATAAGCAACCAGTTGCCCATTTGCAGTGAGTTATGGTACTTGCCAGATGAAGCTTCATCTATGCCAGGCATGTTGTGATCAGATGCTGGCCCACCTGACTTGGTGATCTTTTGCAATTTGTTGAACCTTAGGTCTACACCAAACATTAGTGTCTTGTTGCCTCATTTAGGTACCCAGTGGTGCATACCTTTCAACTTATTGCCTCCACCTGTCACTGTTGATGGCTCTGATCATGTGAAGCATTGGTGAGGGGCATGTTATATGCCATGTAGCATGGACATGCTCACCAGCAATAGCAGCACCACTCTGCTCTTGCTCCATCTGCTTGTCAAATTCTTTGACACAGTGATTGTCATCTGCCTCTTTCTGCTTCTGACACATCTGTTCCAACTTGGCTTGCAATTTGAAACTTGCCCTGTCCTTGGCAACAAATAACTTGACCTTGTCCACCTCCATGCTCTCTTTGGTCTCTCTTATCTCCTCCTTGGCCCTCATTTGGTACTCCATCTCCACCATTTGCCTGTCAGGTGCTTGAATTTGCCCAGATGTCTGAGTGTGTCCAGGCTTTCATCAGTTTAGGGACCCAACATTCTGACACTTCCTCTTTGGAGGCCTTGGGTGGCAGTGTGGCACCATATGATGCCTGCATGTTATCAGTGTAATCCATCTCCATAATATCTGAGCCAGGGATGGCAAGCCTTGTTACATGATGTTCAGATTCATGTATCAGCAACTGGAAAAAAAATAAGCAACCAGTTGTTTATTTCAGAGGCCCTGTAAGACACTCACCATCAAGACCTTACTGATCACATCCCACAAGTCAGGGGCCACTGTTCCATTGCTCATGAGACCCAGCTCTGTGGAAAACATGGTGTAAATTATGCTGGCCACCTTGTTTTTATTTTTGGCCTGCAAATTATGCTCCATGGTGAGACAGAGCACACAATTGTTGAGTGTTTCCTTCTTGTCCATCTGCTCCATGTCATTGTCTTCATCCAGAGGTTTCTCAACCTCTGCCTGAGTGTTGAAGCCATCCTACCACATGTAAGGTTTCTTCACCCCAGAACATGACTCCATGATTTCACCCAACTTCTGACAAAAGCTCCACCCAACCTCTGTCCCCTAACAGTTCTTCTCAACAGCTGGCATTGAGAACCATTGGTGCAAAAGCCTTGATGAATTGTTCAGTGCCTCTCACTGGTCTTTGGGGAAGGCAGTGACATGCATCATAGATATAAGACCTTTTCCAACTTGTTCCTGTCTCTTGCTGAGGTCAGCAAAGGACACTGACTTGTTGGGGGTGGGACAGAGGTATGGTATCATTTTCATGGCCCTTGCCCAGCTATCAACTTGTTCCTCATATTCCCCCATGATCTTTTGGAGGCAGTCATAGAGTTTCTGGTCCAGTAATTCAGCTGGCAAGTCCTTGTGGGTAATGAATCATGTGCTTTCAGTGGCTTTCTTCATGTAGGTGTGTAGCACCAGCAGCATGGGGCATTCTCTTATGAAGAAATCACCAAGGGGTGGGAAAATTACCAGGCATGCTTCAGGGGTGGGAAATCTGCCAGGTATGCCTGGTGGTCACTGGTAGGCATGCCTCAGGGATGATGGGCAACCTGGCAGGCATCCCTTAGGATGACATTGGAGTCTATGGGGAACTATTTACTTCCTGGGCATTTCTAGAGGCACACCAAACATTGCAGGAATCTCCTCCAGATCTGGCATGTAACTTATCCCATTGGGTGGCTGCCCTCATGTTTTGGTCAGATGCAACACAGCTCACAACCTTTGGCAATGCAAAGTTGTGGCCCCTCTATGTCTACTTTGGAAATGATTCAAAGTATGAAAGATGTCAGCCATCTGCCAACCCATGCTCTCATGTGGCATATTTTCAGGTGGTAGGTGGATTCTTCCACAAGCATTGGTCACTGATTGATATGTACATGCTGGGACAACTATAGTTGCCTGACAAGTTCAAAGACTTTGTAATCATGCACTCAGGAAGCTATGCACCTCAGAGTTCCTTCTATACACACTGTCACAGGGAGTTGTTCCATGCCCAGTGGTGAATGCTCCTCAATGTCAAATTTATCAAGGCTTATCAACATGGAATTGTACTTGCATATGCTGACAGGTGTACCAGATGCCTGTTTCTTTCAATCTTTACATATTCAGCTAATTATCCTGAAAAGTGAGTAGGTAACCCCAAGATTTGAATCCAAGGTGGCTCATGCTTAATGAAATCCACTCCAATGTAGGGTCCTCATTGCAAACATATGTAACCTTGGTGGTTGTCCCTGTCATGATGTTGATACAAGGAGATGGTAGATTATGGATCAAGCATAATGTATGTGCAAATGATTTGAGGTCATGACATTAGACATTCAGGATGAGGTGGAAATAACAAATGTGGTTGGGAGGGAGATTTATTGTCATTACACAGCAAAATAGTGTGAAGTGTATATAGGAAGATAACTAAGATGGAGCAGAAGAACAGGGGCATATGAATTTGGAAGTGGAGAAGAGATGAGCAGAAGCTGGAATTTGAGAGCCATTCTCATTGATCATGGGGTTGACATGAATTGAATATCAGCTGAATGGGATGGCAGTAGGAAGGGGCAAGGAATGGGAATGGGCAGGGGTGGTATGATGAATGGGTTGAATGCCTAAGACAAAGGGGGGGTGTAAGGCAGGTGAGACAGAATAAAAAGTGCAAAGTGTGTACATTTGATGCATCTGATGTCAATGACAGAAGTGTGGTCAGACCAGACAAGCTCATTTTCAGTGATGGTATGTGCCAGACTGAAATGTTCATAAGCATGGTGTGATGGGGAGGAAGAAGGAACATGAAGAAAACAAACTTACTCAGGGAAAAAATGACAAGAGATTGCTGCTGTGATACAACCATTCAACCAAGGCCCAAACAATCTAATTAGATGAGGGGATGTGAGAGAAAGGGAGAGAGCAATGGACTGATTGATGACAGACCATGCCCAAACATAGAGTCTGCATATGGAAGGACTTGATAGTAAACCAATAAGTGGTGGTGGTCTAGGGGAGCTTCCAGGTATGGTCATGCAGATGCTCAGTGTTGCCTCTACAACTGCATTATTTATTGGTCATGCCCTCTTGTATTTTCTAGGTGTCATTAAGCCTGTGGCCTCAGAGGTCATGAGAACCTGTGGTCTTCATCATCCATATATTATGACACCCACATCTTTGCTCACTCTGTTCCTCTAGCATCTGGGAGTTCTACCAGTTGCTTGGAGGTACTGCAGTCAATAGATCTCTGGAGTCACACACTTAGGCCTTGGCTGCTCGAAACATCAAGTTGACTTGTGGCATGCTTTGCAATATCTTAACAGCAGGCTTTCACCATGCTTTCCATCCTTGATGACCATCTGAAGGATGGCATGGAGTCCACCAAGAATAGGTCAGCTGTTGATGATCAGGGCCAGCATGAAACAGCTACCAGCAATACATACTATGGAAGACTCCTCTCTGTTCCTGCCACCCTCAACACATTCAAGAGTCAAGGCCCTAGGTTACATCCATAGATAGCTATGAGCCCTCTCAGCTGTGTGGTATCTGCCTTGAGTTCCATGGGCCCTAATTTCTGTAGCCATTCAGCTGAAATAGGGGCAGCCAGAGGTGTGGGGGGGGACCATGGAGATGGAGTCAGGATGAGAAATAGTTGGCTTGGAGGTTATCTGTGGAACAGATGGTTTGAAGTCTGGGTGAAAGACAAGAGTGAAGTTAGCTCCCTGTTTGGAGGTACTCATGGAGTTCCTGGTACTGCAGAAGGATATAATGGATATACAAGCTGGGGTGCCTGGACCTGTGTTCCCTAGCCATTTCTGGGCCATGATACTGGTGAACATGACTCCAAAGGGGTTTGTCTAGTCCTCTGTCATCACCCTTAGCAGTCAACAGTTTGCTGAAGGACATACAATTTGGCACTGGGAAAGCATAGGCAGGAGATGGGATCAATCCTGGGAGGGTGGTCAGGGGATGTTGAGGCAGTGGGAATTCAACATCTTCTGATGATAGGCCAAAAGCCTGTAAGATATGATCCATGAATGCTCTCTGTTGAAGCCTGCCTAGATGTGCACCACCTGGACCATGCCCTTGCCTCTTGTTGTTGACAGGGCAACAACAGTGTCTGGGGTGAACTAGAGCCTGATGGGATCTGCAGAGGAATCCCCACAAGGTGTATTCCAACCCCAGGCCAGATAGAATGCTGCAGGGTTCTGCAGGAGGGAAAGGGAAGGCTCCATGAGCTATGTGGCTAGCCTGGGGGCATGCAAATCCCATGATGCTAAGGCAAACAGAGGAGGAGGATGAAGTATCAATGGGAGTGACTCCATTGGGACACCTGGTGGATTGGAACTGTCAGGTGTGGAGATTGTTGGGCTGGGAAAGTCAAGTGCCAACTCACCTTCTGAAAGGTACAACATTTGGCCAGCATTTGGATACAGTGAATGTTCTCTCAAAGATCCCTTCTCCAGCTTCAGGGCCAAGCTCTTGCTTGGGGGCATCAGCATCTTCCTCCTCTTCTTCTTCCTCTGTCAAGGTATCTGGTTCATATTCACTTTCCTCCTCAGGATTCAGATTGGGATTGGTGAGTCCATTTAGCCTTGGAAGTCACTTGCAGCATGAAAGGTGCTGATCTTTTCATGGGGGGAAGGTGGGAGGGAGGAGATGGGGGGTCAAAGGTTGGTTCTGGCCTCATGAACACTAGTGAGTACATGCCATACTCATTGTGTGACTCATTGCATGTTTTCTATGAAAACAAAAAAAAAGGTTATTGTTTAACCCCTAGGCAGACATGCAGTGTTTATGTACAAGATGTGTATGACTAGAGTGAACCAGTAGAAATTAGTGTGAGGTACAGTGAAATGTTAGCTGAGTGTGGGATTACCTATCAATGACTTCTTTCCCCCAAGAACTGGAGCAGATCTACTTGAGGAGCATGTTGAGTACAAGGCCTGATGCCTAGGCACATCCTCTCAAAGACAAACTTACTGGGTAACTGTTCCAATTTCTGAATGTGATTATCATATGATGCAGTGAGAGATGAGCCAAATTCCAGCAACTTTGTGGTAGGGGAACTTAACCAAGTGCATGCTGCACTCAGCTAACAACAGGGTGGCTTTTCACCACAACATGTACCTACCCACCAAAAAAAGGGAGGGGGTGTGGGAAGATGTGGAGCTGGGATGGAGAAAAGTGAATGGGAAAGTTGAGATGTGGCATAATGCTCCATATGGCTAAGAATATTTGCATAAAGTCACATGATCAGCTTAATCAGGGGAGGAGACATGGCATTCATTAAAGTCACATGATTTTTTTGCCTAGCCAGGGACAGGAATGTGGAGACTAAGAATAAAGATCATGGGGAGATCCTCATGATTGCATTTGGAATGAACAAACTTACTTGGTGAGTAGCTGTACCATTCTGAATGTGACAGTCATGACATGGTGAGACAGGCAGAACTGCAACATCATAGGGAAATTAACCAAGTGTGGCATGCCACACTCAGCTAAACAGGGTGGCTTTGACCACACAGGGAACATGGAGAGGGAGCAGGAAATGACACAATTTTCTTCACCTAAGTTAGCTAAAAATAAAAAAGAAGTGAGAGGCATGCTTCTGGAGTCACATGAACTTGGCACAGAGACAAAAGATTGATGGTGCAGAGTCATGTGAATTGCTTAGTCACAGAAGGAAGGGGCATGCTTCCTGGCTAGCATGCTATTAGGGTGAGCAGCAGCTGAAGAAGACATATTCTTACCATGGCTTTAACAACTACCTTGCCAACTTAATAGGAAGAAAGGAGATTGAGATGATGATGGATCAGGCATGTAATGACCTCATACAATCCCTTCTTTGCCACCACCCTGATTTGTCAAGAACCCACTTGGGCCCAGTTCCTGTATGCATGTGGTGGCCCTGAAACTGGCAAACATTTTATTGATCAAGGTGATGAGGGACATTATACCTTTGCCTTCCATGTTGATTTTTTCAACCACAAAGGCATGACACAGCATGGGGAAAGCACATCATCTGGTATCATCTCCATGGTGTGTCTCAAATTACTCCTGGATATTAGGTATAAACCAGAAGATATGTATCTTGCATCTCTGCAGAGCCTCAACCACTCTACATACAGATGTGTTGGAACTCACTGTTGTTTATTTGTTGTTGTTGACAATTTTCCAAGGTAGGAAGGTGTTCATTCCAGGGCATTCTAATCTAGCACCCACCCATCAAGCTGAGCTAACCATCACCTAATATTAGCAAAGAAGACAGTGGTATCTCCCCAGCAAGGAGTCATCATGGGTTACTGTATCACTGGCAAGCTCTGGTCACTAGCACTTTGCAATTTTTCTTCAGAAACAATGTTGATAAAGTTGAAGGAAGAGATACTTTTTTTTTGACTGATGATTTCAAAGAGAAAAGGGAAAATAATTTTTCTATGTTCTTTGCATGATTTTGGGCAGAAAAGACCAAAAAAGAAATATTATATTTGCTGTTTTTGTTTTGAAACACCTGAAATGAAAGACTATTCTTCATTTGTTTTGCATGGAAAATTGTGCAATGCTTGCAGTGAGGGTTGCCACAGTTTGAACTAAATCTTTTCTCCTGTCAGGTTAAGTCTAAAATATGTTTTTTTCTTGGTATGACTAACAGTGGACATTTTTGTATAATAAATTGACCAGACTAATCAAGGGCAAGGCTTTCACACTGCAAGCATTTCACAATTTTTCTTCAGAAAACATGTTGAAAAAATTGAAGAAAGTGATACTCTTTTTTGACAGGTGTTTTCAAAGAGAAAAGGAAAAAATAATCTTTTCTTTTCTTGCATGACTTGCCACAAATTGATGGTAATACCCATTAGCATAGAAGCTAATCAGCACTGCCATCAATTCATGTTTTTGCAAAGAAAAGGCAAAGAAAACAAAATATCATATTTGTATTTTTTCTGTGAACACAGCCCAAATAAAAGAGTATCTCTTCTTTTGATTTTTTCAACATATTTTGGCATGAAAAGTTGTGAAATGCTTGCAGTGTCAGACTCCAATGTGCTGTGTCAACCATTTTCAGAGTCTAGGCATAGCCATTCTAGAGTTAATCCAGTGCCAGAATGTATTGGAATATTAAACTGCCCTTTTAGTAGTTCATATTTAGTGCGAAGGTTTGTTGCTTACATAAGCAAAAATGCGTACATACAGTAGGGTAAATTTTCTCCCTTCCTCAGTAGCTTGGTGTTACTGAGGAGTAAGTTTCCTTTTTATATTTAGTCCTTTTATTTACTGATCACTTGTAGTTAAATATCTGACAGGTGGATATCAATATACTGTAGCTTGGTGTTACTGAGGATTAAATATCTGACAGAATGAGTGCTGCTAATATTAGAATATTAATAGTTGTAGTCCACTGATGCATTCCTCATTCTGTTCATAGTGGGTTTGTAGTGTAGGAAACAGCTGTAGCAGCCTCAGTAGCAACTCAACTACTGAGGAAACAGCACCAAAATGTACTACTAAGTGCACTCTAAGTGCTATTGTAAGCAGATAATAACTCACACCAAATTATACATCACACAGAGGTGATTCAATCTCCAACACACCCCCTGAAGCTCCACTGTGTGATAAGTAGGAATGCAGAAAATGTAACTCAAAAGAATGTATACCAAATAATTCAAGTGTGTATTCTGCTGCTAGTGAGCTTTGAGTCCATGTGTACAATGAGTATTGTGTGGTCATGTTTGGTGTGCCATGCTGTGGCAACTTCCCATTTTGGCAATGCATTGTAGTGCATGCACTCTGGCCTTGTACTGTGATCAAGAGGCCACTGTTTTGACTGTAGAGGGGCTTGTCATCACCCCAAATCAATAGATGAGGCACCCCTGCCTCTTGTAACTGCTGGCAATGTCCCAGGGCAGTTTCTGGCATTTCTTGGGCTTTCAAGATGGTGAAATGGTCAGATTGCCATGTGTATGGTCACTTGGGTGCATGATCCCTTCTGTTTGGATGTTTCTGGTGATGCTGGCTTTGTTATAGCATATGCTTAGCACTGGTGACCCCCCAGAAACAATTTTGAATGGATCAGTTGGCATTGAGATGAGCCACAGTGGCTGCATGGGGACTGCTTTGGCATGGTAGGCATTTCACCTCATACAAAAGTTGCTGAAAATTTCAGCTCTTGTCTTGATCCTGCCATGTTGGCACACTGTTGTTATGTCCATCAATTGCACAGCACATACATCTCGGCTTCCACCCTTTCCTAGAGGTCTTCAGCAACTCCTTGCTGGGCAGCAGCAAAGTGCAACCCCTGATACAGTCCTTGTCCTCTAAACACATGTCAAGAAATTCACTCCCCTCCACCAATGACTCATGTAATCCAATTGTCAAACACATGCTTTCTGACAAAACATTTTCTGGAAGATGGCTGACATCCTAATATGTGCAGAAACCATCACCAAAGAAACAACTTGTCACTGTAGGTGGCCCAACACTACCCAAACCACCCAACCTCACTTGATGAATTGGCATGCATGCCAGCATCCCAGTATTATTAGCTCTGCCAATGCAAATGAAAGGAGATGGCAGGGAAATTTCCTTATTTAATGATGCAACCCACTGCACAAGACTCTCACCAAGCAGCATACAGGAAGTGCTGCTGGCATAATGTCTGTAGCCCCAAGCTCCTTTTTCTGTTGGGTCTTCCAGCAGATCCCCTCCTGAGGATCATCTTTCTGTCTCCAGGTGGGCCAGCATTTCTCAGATCAGGCTGCACATTCCTACCTGTTCCAGCAACAGATAGGCTTGTTCCCAGTGCATGGGGCCTCAATATGTGACCATTGCCATTTGAATCTGTGGAGAACAACAGTATACATTGAATAGGTTGGGTAGAAGACTTGTCTTTGCATGCTCAAATGTACCAGAACCAATGTTGTGATTTTCTGATCATTTGTGGTGGAGATGAAAGTTGGCAATGCCAGAGGATGGTGGCTATATGTGGTTGTCCCTTCTCTTCCAAAGTATTATGAAAATATCTAAAAGCATGGTGATCTCATGGACTTTTGGGCAGAGAATTGGCTTGCTGTGTTACTTACTACAAGGAACATTGATCACCAAATGGTTAGGTTTACCCTTCAAAGCAAACTGTAGATCATGGAATTGGCAGAATCCAGTTATCTTCTTGCCCTTCCTGAGAAGATGCAGGAAAGACATTCATCACAGGTAGTGTGAATTTGGTTTGCTTGGATCCCATCTATTGCTTTGTGGTTTGTGGGACATACAAAATGTAAAATTCTGAGGCACAAAACTGCCAGAGTTTGAAGTACAAAATACAATAGTCCCAAGTGTAAGAAATGTAAAACCACTTTGTGTCCTCCATCACCTATGGAGGTAACCTTATCATTGGTATGACTGTGAAGTCTATGGAGGTAATGGATAAAGACATGCACAAAAGGAACCTTGGGCTCCAAATCACTGTGCTATGTGAACAGGCAGTGTCATGTGCCACTCAAGCTGGGGTGAAGGACAAAACACAGTTCGAGTGCATGAATTCAAAATTCAACATCATCATACATGGTCATTCTCAGATTCCTGACTGCAAATGGATCATCAACAACTTCCCAGGTGCAGGGAGACATAAAAGTTGACATTAATATCAGCAATCCAGCAGATGTACTAGATATCATTCCTCATGCAGCTAGCCTCATCTGTGCTCCTGGTGATGGTGGACCAAGAGGTGTCCTGGTTTTGGTGGTTCTTTAACCAATCCCAAAGACTATTCTTGGTGATTGTGTCCCTCTGCCTGTCTATCAGATAAGCCAGTTGGTTACTCATCTGGCCTTCAGGATCTTTACACAACTCAAGGACATTCGAAAATGCTGCCATGTGCTCACTGTGAGGACAGCAAGCCACAGGGATTTTATCCCAAAACTCAATAGCAATGCCATTGGATTGTCATCAGCATTCAAATTCCACTATGATGGACTTAAAGAACAGCTTGCACAATTCCTCAGTGACTTGATGACCAGTGGGACATTGGACATAACTTTGTCCTCATTTACCTCTTCCAGCCCAGAGACCATGGCATGGCTAACTAATCCAGTGCCTGAAGAGGGTCAGTCATATGCCCAAACCCTTGTTTCCAGAATGAAGGCCATGACAGCCCACAGTAGACCATCATTCAATGATGAGCCTGTTCCTCTGGAGGAGGCGTTCTCTGATTTTGAGCAATTTTTGGTGGCCATTCAGGGTATACCTTTTTTGCATTTGTCAATGATTGATGAGGTCTCAAGGGTTGCTTGCTGCCAGTCTCCTTTCCATCTCCTCCTGGTGCCACTTGACAAATCTAGGGCCAAAATGGCCACAGCCACTTATTATGCTCTGCTTCATAACATTAAGGCTGGGAGGCCACAATTGCCATACATCCTCCACATGGAGGATCCATCTGACCTTGTGGAAAGCTTGCCAAATGGTAGAGTATTCTCCCAGCTGGATGTCCCATCTTATTACATTGGAACATGCTTGACTACCAATCTTCCAAATCTGCAATGCAATTTGCTGAAGTCTGAAATCAAGTCTGAAGTTCAGGGGAGCATGATGTGGTGGTTTTCCATGCATGTTGTGCCCAGGAGTGTATGGTTGACATGGTGTTCAACTGGCCTCTCTGCTTAACCTGAGCCAAGCCACCACTTGGGGTCCCAGCATATCCAGCAAACATTGTCCTGCATGTACCTTGTGCCCATGCAGAACAGAGTAACTCCCATTTCAACATGCCCTTTTCTGCATCTGTGATAATCCTGTTCAGTATTAGAAGGCCACTTAGCATAGCATTGAACAGAATGTAGCAGCAGCTCATGGTACTCACTGCTGCAAGTGAGCCTTGTCATCATCATTTACAAGTACAGCAAGTCCTCTCTCAATAAACTCTCCGATCAAATGTAAAACCTAGTGAAAGTGATGCAAAAGTCAGATGAGTTGACCTTGCCAAGTACATATGGGGCTCCATACCCAACCATGATGCCTTGATAGCAGACTGTCATTTTCTATTGTCAAGGCAATCTGGTAGGAGTCAGACAATGCTTGCCAGAATCAACAAGGTAACCTGCCTCTTTTGTTCTTTGACTTGCCTCCCAATGAATTCCTGACAAACATAACCATAGCATCTAACAGGTGTGTTCTGTTAACTCTGAGCAAAATCTCCAATGTCACCCTTACTCTTCCTGTCACATCTTCTTCCAGTGCCCACATTTCAGCATGGTCATTTGTGCTGTTGAGTTTCATTTGTAGATCCCTTATTTGTTGCAGCTGCAAATCAAAACTGAAGTAGCCCAAAAGTGTTAATAGGGGACTGCTGGAAGCAGGGAGCAGGGCATACCCATTGAAGCTGAGTTTGCACTCTGTCTGGCATGTTTGGTAGTCCTGTCTAAAACATGATGGTAAAATCTGCAAAGTAGCAAAAAACATCACAATGAAGTACCCACAATGGACCACTAAAAGTGGGCACATCCTTGTAAGTAGTAACATCCTTGAATATCCGCTTTCCCAGAGTCTTTGATATCAACAATGCATCCTGCACTATTTGTTGTAGGTCAGAGGGCAGGAGTTGGACATTGCCCATAGAGGCTCTGGCAATCCTCAGTAGATATGGTGTTAAGGCTTCCCTATGTGAATTCTGAGCTGCCCCAAACTCTTCCATGTCATTGGAAGGCTTGTCAGACCTTCCAAGGCATGATGCAACCTGCAGCCATGAAAAGTACTTGGTATGTGGATCCCACCTTTCACAGCCACCACAGGAACCCTGTCTTGTTTAAGACCTGCAAGTTCATGGAAAAAGTTGATGCCTCCAACCTAGTTATTCAATGCAGTGAGAATGTAGTGGCATCTGAACAGTGAAGATGCACATAATTTTCTATGTGTTTTATACCAAACATATCTGAAAAGAACTTCAGTGCAGCTTTCACTTTCATACAGTCCTCATCCTGCCTTCCAACCTGAACAACACACACATTAAGAGGTTCCTATGCACCACTGAGTCATCTCTATTTCCAGTTGTTGCAGATAAGTGCTGCAGATGGTGTTGTCAGCTAAGGTAGTCCACTGATGTTTACAGGCTTCATGTTGACTCTACTGTGTCGGTGGGGTACCCTTGACATCCTAGGAGTGTGTGTAATGCCATTTGGAGGCTGCATAGGTGATACAGGCAAGCTGTTCAGCAGTTTTGCCTTGTGCCTGGCATACTGACTCCTGCTCTTAGCTGGCAATGGTTTCTTGACTCCACATCAGTCAACAGGACCCCTGAAAACTGCATTACTGTACCCACCACCCATCTCTGCCTTATTGGGCTCCTTTGGGCATCTGCCCACATGTGGTAGGTCTGCACCCATGTCTACCATTTGGGCACTCATGGCCCTTATCTCCAGCTTTGTCATCATCATTGATTTAACATCTGTGCTATCCTCCCTACCCATTTGAGCAAGCCTATGCACCCCCACCCCCCAGACCTCATCAAGTGGGGTATCCCATGTGGAGTGCCTTTGGCAAGTTCACTGCAGGTGTTGCAATGCCTGCTTGCTTCATGTATGTGGCAACTTGTGTTCCATGATCATACCACTATGTACTTGCACCAGTGGCTTGTTCTGTAGCATAGAACATTCAGCATGTGAAGTGGAGGGTTTGGGATGCATCCCAGGGGGATCAAGCACATTGGCAATTGTCTTGCCATTCATTGGGACATGCTCATTGCATTTGATAGATGCATTCTTGATAGAGCATCCACAGCTGTACCTAATGACATCATGTGTAGGCTCATGTGCCTCAGAGATCCATTCAGGTAACTTTTGGTTCTCTGCAACCTTGTCAGTTGTGCACTGACTCCTCTTGTCAGCCAATTTGAATGTGTTCATGCCTTTGCCTGGCTGCTGTGCATCACCTATAATAGAGCATTTGCTGGCCTGGCTGGTGGTGTCACCTGCAGGCTCACAGCCTCAGGACTCCACCCAACTGAGTTTTGGCATGCTGCAGTGTTGTCACTCATGCACCAACTCCTCTCATCAGTATCCCAACCTCACCTACTGGTGAGCAACCCTCTGTCTGCTGCATGTCTATGATGTCCATCTCAGGTGCCAGGTACCCAGTCAAAATCTCAATCCAGGCATTTTGGTTGTCTAGGAGGCCTTCTTCCTCCACCAGTGGATTGTCCTCCACCCCCTGCATGTCTACAACCTCAGTCTCAAGTGTTAGGTACTCAGATTTGGTCTTGGTGCAGTCATTTGGGCTGTCTGGGAAGCCCTCTTCTGCTCTAAGTGGGATATCCAGTTTTTCATGGTTGTTGGCACTTGGCACTGCTCAGAGTCATTTCACCAACTGCACTCAGCTTGGGCTGTGAGTTGCACTGCTGCATGCTTTTCTCAGCCACTAGCCAGCTTTCAGGTCTCAGAATTGAACTGAAGCACTTTTTGAGATAGTCCCACTTTTCAAGTGGTGACTTTAGGTGTAGCATATATGTGAAAATGGAGTCTGGAATTCCACAAATGATCATATAGTTTACTGTTGTGTTTTTTGTGTCCACAACTGGTCCATGGCTTTCCATGTTGTAACCCCATCTTGTTTGTCATTGGTCTGGGGTGTCCAACCCTCACCATGACCTTCAAGCTGTGCTGGATGTATGGGTTGTTTCTCTGACCTGACCAGGAACCCCATCAAGCCTCCATCTGAAATGGCACATAGGACTGAACTTGCAGAAGTTATCCAATTCTGCCCATTGTGTGTGAGCTCAGGTAGGTAATCCATCTGTTGTATCCAATAGCTTTTGAGAGTAATGACAGTAAGTAGTTTGTTGAGTAGTTCCTTGTTTGAGTTAACCATGAGTTGCCTGCAATAAAATTTTCCACACTATGCAGGGCTCATAACCTGTAGAAAAGGGCTGTAGGCAGCTTCAGTAGTGACTCAACTACTGAGGAAACAGTACCAAAATGTACTACTAAGTGCACTCTAAGCACTTATGTAAGCAAGTAATAACTGGCACCAAATTATACATCACACAGAGGTGATTCAATCTCCAACATGTAGTGTATTGGTAATATGCTTCTAATATACTCATAGTGAACCCATAGTTCATTCATACCTCAAACCCTGACAATGGCATTGTCATCTTCATTGCACTGGAAGTGAGACCTCATGTCTCAGTGATAAAGATGGCTCCTTGAATGAGCCAGGTAAGGCCTCTCACCTTTGGTGTGAAAGAGCTGGGAAAGTTTCCACAGCATAGGGGTGGAAATGGGATTGGGTGATGGAAGGTTCTTGTCAAAGGGGTAAAGCAGAATGTCCCAGAGAAGAAGAGGTCTCCTTCTGCTTTTGTTCACACCTCAAAGGAACCAGGGGTTTGAATTTGGAGGAAGAAGTCAATCCTGCTACTGTGACAAAACCTAAATGACAAGTGTCATAGGCTCACCAACATGAACCAGACAAGTAGAGAGGAGATTAGAAGCAGGGGACTTTAGGCATCAAGACCCAAGTGAACTAGCTTGGGGGCTAGTTGGGCCATTGAGGTCCACTATATATACCATAGTACATGAGGCATAGGTGAGGACAGCATGAGGACAACACAAGGCAAGGTCCAGGGTATGACATAGCCATGATATCAGGATGACATCACAGTGGAGCAGAACAGTCCAGGACACAGACAGGAGGTAAGCATGAGCCAGAGAGCTAGACTAAGAGTCTAGACCCCCTGATAAGATAAAGAAGAGACTAGATAAGATGAAAGAAAGACCAGTTTAAGAAAAGAGAAAAGTACATCTCATAACAGCTACAGAGGGTGGTCTCTGAGGATCAGGTGGGTTACTGCCAGGGTGTGAAGACACTTTGGCAGTAAAAAAGATTTAGTGTCAGATGATAGGATGGATGATGGGCCTTGGGAACTCCACAGGTGATCTGAGCATCTGAAGGTGTTGGAGTCTTCTAGAGGGCCAGCAGGACTTCTGCAAGGATGTTCCTTGTAGAAGGGGAAGCCATTGAGCTTCAAGAGAAGAGAACTTGAGACTTCACCTGCATCTAGTATTGACAGGAAAGACTTCAGTAGGAAGACCAAAGTTCTTGAGAGGTTCATTTAGATCAGCAGACTGAGCTTTTTGCTTTTGTTACATGCAGGAGTATCTCACTTGCCTGATGAAGGCAAGTGCTTTGCTAAGGCAAATAGAGACCATTAGAGATAGAGGATATTGCCTGTGTTGACCTTAGCTGCTTGATAGTTTTACTGGCTCTATGGCCTCAAGCTAATTCAGTGATGGGAGAAGAATATAGCAAGGTTGCAAGGTAGCAAAAAGCTAAGGAGTACAGCAGAGTTCCTATGCATATATATACTCTGAGAGTCTGTTTGGCAATGTGGTGGTATTAACCAACCAGGCATCCCAAACTAAGGAAAGACAAGTCAGAGGTAAGGAGGGCATTGCCTCACAGTGAGTCCAAGTGACTCAGGGCACTGCTGCAGGGAAAGGTATAGTAAGGAGAGGAAGACTTACTGACATCCAGTCATAAACACACTAGGCTGTTTAGTGACAGATTGTTGAGAAGTTTCCAATCCAGAAAGATGACTTGACATGGGAGAAGTAGAAATGATAGCCACACCAAGAAGTCCAATTGAGGGAAGGGGGGACCATATAAGGAGATGGTGTAAGTAATTGAGAGTCTGTCCAAAAGAGGAACATAATTGAGTAGGCATCATGAGATGCATCTCAAGTACAAGAAAAGAAGATAAAAGGAAATGCTAGTCTGAAAATGGATAGAATTTGGGAAATTTGTATCAGTTACTCGGAGGTAAATGCAAATAACCGACTCAGGCTGCAGAGATCCAAGATGAAATGTTGGTAGCATCATGCTGCTCTGAAATGCCAAACTTCCAGACTTTGGGCAAATTGCATACACTTGGGAGTTTGCAGCTTTGAGGACAAAGTCCTCAGATTTTTCCAGATTTGAGGCAGGTTTTAATGACAAGTAGAAGGAGAATGCTGTGCTTGAAATATGCATCTGTCATTTGACAAATGACTAAGGCTTATGTAAGTACATATAAAAGTTGAATCTTTAGGGCTAACTTCAAACTTGGGCATCCACTACACAAAAAATGATATTCTGAATTTATGTTGAGAACTATGTATTCTGCTCAGGTCAAAATACTGAAATTCCTTAACTCTCACACCGGTCGTCCTTGGTACAGAACTCTGAGTCGTATGCTACAGATCATAATTGTGACTGCTATACTTGCCACTATGCGCAGGGTTCCACAAGCCGCTTGACGGCATAAACTTCGTGCGTCAATCGGATTCAAAACAGTTCTCCCAATCCCCATTTCCGTCCCCCCTTGCATATGCCTGACTCTCCACAAAATCGTCCAAGAGTACATACCCCATCCGCGTTCGCTCCACAAAATGTCAACGGTTGCACCGCATCATTGACGAGTATCCTGACATACTCCCTCTCCTCATCATTTCTACCATCACACATCAACTTCTCGACAATCATCCTAGCTGAAAATGGTGTCATCCGCGAAATTCTCCACCTTCTCCCCGGATTCATTTCTTCCGCGCTCGGCGCTCTCCCATCCTCGCGTTGGAACAAACCCAACGCACTGTAAATTGCAACCATCTGATTGTCGTGCGAAAAATCTGCATAAAACGTCCTGTTGAGAGGGAATGTGTCGGGTGAAGAATCCAATGTCGAATTCGTTTGTGTATGGTCCTGAACGGGTTTGGAGGTCAGACGTGCAAGGAGTTCATTGACGTAGCCCACGCCTTGGATGGGGCCAAGAGGATTTCCGGGCCTTTTGGGGGAAGACGGTAAGTGATGGCCACAAATGAAGACGGGGACAGCTCAAGACACGGACCCTGTCTTGTAATACCGTGACAAATCGGTATAATACTCATATGCTTCAAATTCCTCGAAAGTGAAGAGGTTACAGAATGGGCTTGTTGTCCGATGGAAAAGCGTCTCAAACGCGCAGAGGGGCATGAGTTCAGCGACATCCTCAGCGTCAAGGTCTGCACCCGGAGCTGCTTCGTTGAAACGTGTTGCGATGCGAGGAGCAAAGGCATCACGCCATGCGTTTGGTACTTCATTTAGGCTGTGTGCGTTGGGGCACATGGAATCGTCTAGTGTATTGTTCGCCTGGAGTGCATGAAAGCCAAAGGTTGTAGGGTGATAACTACTTCACACAAGAAATGACTTACGCCTTCTATTTCGGAAAGGATAACGGAGGTTTCCGGATGGTATGCGTCGTCACTTGCAAAGGAAATTCCTTACCCACAGCGTGAGAAGACAAGTAATCAACGGAGAAAAAACACGTACCATCTGCCCACATCGTGGCAGACTTGATAACACGGTCACTGCCCGATGCCCTCACAAATGGTAAGCGATCATTCGAAAAAAGGTGTTGGTATCTAGAGTAGTGCTCTATACCAGATTCGAACGTCCTGCAGCGGGTCGATCACTTAGAGGGATAAACGACAATAGCGGGTCCAGCAAAATGGTCATACTGTTGAAACCCTAAGGATATCATATCGCTCACGCCAAGATCCCATTCGAAGTAGCGCAAAAAGTCAAAGGAAGCGTTGGCGTAAGTGCGGACTCCACAGTAGTTTTTGGATGGGTGTCTGAATCCTGGCCGTCTGACCCTCAGTGGGGTATCTGGCACCGTGTCTTTGAAGCTAAGTATGCATGACAGATAAGGGTGCGATGCTGCGCACGGATAACCATAACAGCGACGTACCAGATTGACCTTTTGAACGAGTGATCGAACATTGAAGCTGTCTGAGAAGTGACGGAGAGGGAGAGCGCACCTGCGTGATAACGCAATTGTCTGGAGGAGCTTTGTAATGTGCGGCAGGGTAATAAGGCGAGTAAGCAGCCCAGGTGCGCTGAAAAGCCTGCGGGGGCATCGGGGCGACATCTTTGAAGACGAGAGGCGGGGTGTGACAGGAGTGCCAGCGCCCGTACTGAAAGTAACTGACAGATAAGACGATCCCCAGCATTACAAGAGAAGCACATTGCAGAAATCGCCGTCTGTGGGTGTCATAGTTCGTCCGGAGCAGGATGGGTTCATCGAACAAAGGGAGAAGTTCAGGTAGCCGAGTGTCCTTGGTATGCATTCTTTCTGTGAGGAGGACGTGGTTGCTGGACAAGCTGCTTGTAAGTCGTGCTCAAGCACGTTTGCCATGATGCCATAAATGAATGCTGGCACCTCGCACGTTGCTGCCAAGTTTAGCAAGGCCCTCAGACGGAGAGCTTGTCAGGCTGTGCCAACTTGCAGAAGTTGTATATGTAATAACTGTGGAGCAGGAAGTTTGTCGAGTGCACCATACCTTCAGTGGAACAGGCTTGATCGATGATCAGCCGGTGGGCAATTTTGCGTTGGGTCGCCTGGTTACATAACCCGGTCAGTCTTGGAGTCATGATGTCACCGTGCCAGGGCGCCAAAAGAAACGATGTCAAGTTTAACTTAGCGTGTGATGGGCTGGCCTAGTACATATCACAGGCGAGAAACTGAGCTCGTACTTAGGATCCATGACCACCCATCACCATCAGGACTTTTCGTGAGGATGCTCTGTCTCTACTATCTCTTAGCTGGGGGGTGCCAGCTTGTCCTTGTCCGTCGGGAAGCTGACGTAATCACAGTCTGACAAGGACGCCGGAGCCTCTTGCACAGTAACATCCACCATCCTCGTCACACGATGCCAATGCCCCTTCTCAACAGGCCAGAAACAGTGTCATCTCCACAGCCAGAACCATTAGGTTCGGTTCAACTGACGGATGTCGATGACTCTA
The DNA here is from genome assembly GCA_024613145.1 of Pisolithus marmoratus. Classification (NCBI taxonomy): domain Eukaryota; kingdom Fungi; phylum Basidiomycota; class Agaricomycetes; order Boletales; family Pisolithaceae; genus Pisolithus; species Pisolithus marmoratus. The sequence continues at coordinate 390,237 of JANFAE010000032.1, forward strand.
TAGTTCTCTCAGATTTGCTACGCACCGGCGAAGCGTCTCGTCTGAGGAGGAGGGGCGCAATGAGGCTCGACCATAACGCCATACACTCTCAGCGTCACGAAAGCGGCCGTACGACACCTCCAACTATCGTAACACCGACTTCTCCATCCTGGATAGAACCCCCAGAGGATGACGAGACGATTTCACTCAGACATGGGAGCCAGCAGACGATGCCGTATCGCTCTCTGAGGAAGTTAGGTTCATTTCAGATCCAGATCCCTGTGACTACGTCCTATACTGCGGTGGAGAAGATCCGATGCTGGAGTTAACAGTAGGAAATGGCCCTTATGGCCCACCCTCCCCTTTACCCTCTTATCCCGTTGCACGAGCGCCTCGGCGACGAGACGCTCGTCGTACGAATGGTTGCGGAGCTGTTGTTCATCTTCGCGCTTGGCGGCGCGAGCGCACAAGCGTATGGGTTGGCAAACACGAAGCTACTTCCGCAGTCATACCCATAGATCCTTCCTATTTTGAGCGACACTCGATTGTCAGGGTGATACGTAGTCCCTGTGGATGCGTCAGGGAACCGGTCGGTTGTGCGATATGGTGAATCATTTGTCTTTATGCGTTCGATATATCCAGCGCTGATGTGATCCTTTTCCAGCGGGAATCCGCTGGGCACAAGACACAAACCTTGTGGCGCTGCTTCAATGGGACTTTTTTCTTCGAGTAATACATCCGCACCTCCCATATGCCCAGAGGGTCCAAGGTACTGGCACGGTCTCCCCGCAAGATCTTCGTCGCGTTACTTCTTTATGTTCTTCGCCGACAAGGTATCCTCGTCCCGTTCTGGGTACCGGGGAACGTCGTCTAGGGATCGCCATGCCGAAAATTCGATCGAATACGATCCATTTGAGCGTCTTGTTTCTCCATCTCCACGTCCTGTGAATGATGGGGACCAGGAGAACATCGAAGACAACAGCTCACATTTACAAGTCGATCCCGATCCCAGTCTCGATCCTGATGGTACTACCATCGCTTCCTCGGAACTGGACTCCCCCGACAAGTCAAGTTCAGAATTAATTTCACTGCCCGAGCGGTGAATGATTACCCCGAAGCTGCGAACACGTATAATAGTGGGCTATTTTACCGCAGCGCCGTGGGACACTTCTTTATTCGCTCTTCTTTTGCATCGCGCACGGATTTATAGCAGTATGTAGTATAGTCGTTACCCTCCATCCGACCCCCATCCTTATCACCACATTTAGTACTTTAGGACTGATCTTATGGCTATCTAGATACATCGGTGTCATGTGAGCCACATGTGTGCACTTGGGCCCGTACTCTTGACAGTACTACTTGTAACCCATTAGATATCTGCTTCGTCCTTTATCATACATGCTACCTTCGCGTTCCTGTAACTTCATGTAAAAGAGTGCTTGACCAACGACGGTGGACACTTGAGTCAGTTGCCAATAATTAGTCTCTCGGCTTGGTAGCTATGTGAGTCAGTGCCACCGGCACACAATCAAAGTGAAGCATTATCAGGCTCTAACATACAAGGCTAACTGTCCCTGAGACCTACCAGTCCGCCATCACCTTATCGTGTACGAAAGCTTCATTGATGCTACGCGCCCCGCCAGCCCTCAGCGTAGAAGAGCCTATTCAAATTCGTTCATCATTTCTGCGTAAATGAAAGTGACGACAACGTGATCCAGCATGTGGCGAAGCGACTCAGATATCTCTAGGTACGGGGGATGCGATGGCTTCCTAAATCCTAGATTGCGTCGATGATACTTGGCAAGCTGGCCATGCACATTCTCTCGTTTAAGCTACTCGATTCATTCAAATCACATAATTACTCCAATGCAACGAATTCGGACGCACCCAGCAGTTTGTTCGGTGTATTTTCCATTTGTACGTGTGATTATCAGGACCCACAAAAAATCGACTCCTGTCCGTTGGTTAGAGCTGTCCATGCTCCTAGTGAACAAGACAACACACGAAGATAACGCGCGTCGAGTTGTCATCAACTGATCTGCTCGACACTTTCTTCCCTTGAACCAAATATTGTCACTACCGAAGAGGCCGCACTTGATGATGGCAAGTATTATGGGATTCTTGGAGTGATCGGAAGCGTTGGCCTTATGAATGGTCGTCTTCCGGTTTAAAAGGCCACGGGTGGACACGATGTAAAGCGTTCGTCCATGCTCATCTGTCATGGACGTATTCAGGTAGTAATCAGTGCTAAAGGTGAGTCGCATGGCCTCAGTACGAACACATAGAGGGAACAAACCGAATGCACGTACTGTGTATATATGGACTCTGGGGCCCCTACTCACGGAACTTTTGGGGGGGAAAAGACCAACTTTGCTCGGGCCAATGGAATGGACAAGGTTTGTCACAACACTAGGTGCAAGACATGCTGGTTTAATTGTTCCGCCATAACGTCGAATCATGGTCAAACCAGTATCGGAAAACAGCTATCCAGGTTGGCGACCCCGATGCGAGAAGACCACGCGCAAACCGCTGGGTTTATTTGTCTGTGCACCACAAGCGAAGGACAGCGTTCCATCAATCTCAGCTATATTTGTCGTTGTGCTCCTTTTCTGATTCTGATAATCGGGGGAGCTGTGCCAGTGCGTCGATGCGACTGACTGCCGACAAAATCGGTCGAGTTTTGATACATGTCTCTCCTTACGAGCCTTGGCATTTCTGGGTGCTTGATAAGTGGTAGATCTCCGCGTGTTCGAACGGTTTGCGTTTTAGCCTTAGTTTAGGGCCTACTCGCATATGGTCACTTTCCGGAAGAAAAACCCTCGTTGCACAGAGATCGTGGGTGGATTACCTGCTTGGCCGGACTTGGTTGGCGGGTCAGGGGCGACCATTCATGCCCAAATTCTTCTGAACCGACTGGCAATGGTAGGATTAGAAAGTTTTATTGTTGTAGCTGAAAATTCGAAGGCCCCAAATAGTGAAACTAGAAGAAAAAGCCTCGGGAAAGCTCCCATCCCGACAGCAAAGACCAGTAAAGGAACGGTTCAGGTCATTAAGTTGATCAAAGAGATCGAGGACTCGATAGTTTCATGTAAAGGGACGCTTGCCTAGGTGTGGTGAGACACCCGACTGCGCCGCTGAAGTCTGGGTATGCAGCTACCACCATCATCTCATGCCAACGAAGCGTGGGGAGTGTCCTACTAGGTGGTGGTCACAGATGGAAACCCACCCTCGGAGACTGGCGTGCGCTTGTTGACCGAGGATGGGGGTCAAAGAAAGGGTGAGGGTGACAGGAATTGCGTCTTCTGAGTCACCTACCGGTACGTGACACCTTTCCACTTCACTTGACGGTGCTCGATAAGTTCCGTTAAAGATATTTCCTGTCGTTGGACGACGTAACCTTCTTTCGCCGGGGTTATTATTCAAGATCCCCGGAAATAAACTCCATACATGCTCGTCTTTGGAGATGGCTACCTGCGAAGTAGCGACGCGTGTACGTTCCATTACTTCAGGGGCACGTGAAAGGTCTACATAAAGCATGCCGTCTTTCCCCATGCTATGCCCATTCGTGCACCGCCGTGTCCAGGGGCGCTCCGTGCCGCAGCTATGCGCTGACATGATTAAGGGCGGGATCAGTAACGCCCTGGGGATGATAAAAGGTTTGTCGGCCGTGCGGAATCCAGCGAATCACATACGTATCCATCCCTCATCCTCCACTACATATGGCTCACACGTGCGACGGCTTTGTTCTTGACGACAAGGCAACTCGGGCCCAGAAAGAAACAACAGAGGAGGTACTGTCAAAACCTTAGTTTTCTATTGCTCTTCCTGATGTCAAGTGTGCTTGATTCAGATCGCTTTGGAAGAGGAGAAGCTGATGGGGGACTCGGAAAAAGATGTTCGACGTCAACTCGAGCAACAACACATCGCCGCGTCAGAGGAGAAAGCAGTCGAAGTAAGCCTGCTTTAGGGTGTAGTTTGAATTTTTGGAGGGTTTCCTGACGCCGATGGTTTGACACAGGGAATCAAAGCGGTAACTGAGAAAATACTGTCGGACAAGGGAGAAGCAGTCGAGGCGAAACTCGCACCGGCGCTTGGTGCAGTTGAACACGTGAGTATTTTGCCGATGCCGTGTGGCTGTGCAAATGCGAAACACTCTGCTTATAATTATCACTGCTCGTTGCTTTCTCAGATCACCGAGGGTGCCATAAACGACAGTGCCGCGGTCGTCGAGGACTTGCAGGATGAATTGCAGGTGCTCGGGCGACATATTGGCTCTCATCATAGACAGGGTCAGATTCAGGTAGCGTGGTGTTTTACGGTTTGCAATGTCGGTCTCATTCACTGCCAATTGCAGGAGTCGAAAGGCTCGAGAAGTAGCCCAGGACGCTGAATGACGGCGTACAGTTTATACTTTACATAACTGGAATTGAGTTGTCGTACGGGCTCAGCTCGGATCTCAACTTGAAACTGATTTCCTTGAACATTCTGTAACACTTTCCTGGAGATATATATCCAGTCCACATATACAATGTACTTGCTCCCATTATGCATGGACGTGTACTTCTACTTCCGTCCGTCCATACTACCACAATCCGTTTGGTAAGTAATATTCTTTCCAGAGTCCTCGCCTTGATGACGACGAACAGCCTTGGGGGAAACTCAATACTAACTGCATTCCGCACGCCGCACCCTTGTTTTCACAGGTGGAAAAATGCAGATGGTGCCAGAGGTAGCGCTCTATTGTTTGATGCATGTTAACAGAAGGAATCAAGAAACAAGAGGTCGACGTAAGGCTACAAGACCAGGAATTGTCGACCTGCTTTCGCGTGGGGTTTTACGTTCGTCATCGCACTTGAATGTAAGTACGCGTCGTCCGATTCGTCGCTGCACACCGACTACTCGGTAATGGAACACCTTTCCAACCCACTCTGAGGAAGTAGGCAGTGTGCCAACAATACCGTTGCTAGTTGAGCTGTGACTCTACATCCGGTGAAGTATCACTATCGCATCGCCATCGTGTCGTTGGCCGTGCCCTCAGACACTCAGTTTGTTCTGTACGGGACAACGTATCTGATGGATATGAAAGCAGATAGGATCATGGGGAAGCACGAGACTCTTTGATCGCTGGCGGTCAATGATACGGAACCATGTGAGTCCTGTTCGTTATTTCGATATAACGAGCGGTACGTACGTTCAAAACAACGTGTTCCTCTGAGAGGGTTATTACGTGGGCGCGGGTACGCGTGACTAGTGTACCATTTGGACCTTCAAGCTTCAGTGGCCACTGATCTACGAAAGGGTCACCGAGAAACCACTCTCAATTGGCACACCAGTGCTGCCCAATTTGGTGTCGAGCAGGTTTCATAGCAACGCAGAGATTGCCACACAGGCCTCAACACCGCGACGAGAACAGGATTTCAAAGTTTTAAGCCATCAGGTGTATATAAAATACATGCGTATCTATAGTAATGATCTCGTACAAAACATGTGCCATACACCCTCAATAAGCATCAATACAACAACGAGCCGAGATGAAATTAAAAATCATAGTCGACGGACCACGTCGACGAGGACGAATGAATTCACGGACGATATATAATCATGCCACGGGTAAACGGATGCGTTTTAGGGCACCTTCCCACCTCTGCCAGCCAGCGACGATGACGAAAACACCAATTCGCTGCTCAGGGGTGCAAGTCCCAGTTTTGGATTGGGAAGAGGCTCTGATGGGGTTGTCGAGCCGTTTGCAATGCCGGGACCGGGTGCCGTAGAAGACGTTAGTGGGGAGGTCAAGGTACCCGTCTGGAAAGCTGATAGGTCTGGTTTGGTGTCGAATACACCTATCATGTTTACGTCATACATAAGAAGATGAGAGGACGGGAGGAGAGGAACTCACCCAACTTCCGCAACCACCTCTGTCTTACTTGATGATACCCTCTCGACGGCAGCGCTTTTTGCACCAAATCCCATTTCTGTCCATACTTGGCTACGGCCTGAGTCAACAGCTCGTCCTCCTCCTTACTCCATTTCATGTACGGACTGCGCTGTCGTTTGGCAGGCGAGTGGGTGGCGGCTCTGTCTTGGTTGGCTACGCGAGCTACAGCCTTGTTGCGTGCTGGCTGGCTCCATGCAATGGTTGTTGGTTGAATATATATACCACCCTTTGCCTGGCCCGAAGCTCCGCCAGATGACTGAGTCAGAGCAGCACTCGTCGAAGTGCTATCACCCTCTGTGTTAGTCGAAGAGCCACTCACGGTGCCACCCAACATTGACACTGGTGTTCCACCACCCGCCGCTATCCCACTCACCGACGGTGCGGTCTCGCTCTCTGATCGCTGGCTCTCGCGTTGTCTCGTGTACAAGTCCAGCGGCGAACTTTCGCGGCTCGATGTGGATGCCGAGGGTGTTGCGGTGGATGAGAAGGGTATATGAGCATGTGGGGCAGAGAATGGGAGAGGTTGAGTGTGTATCTGCGTCTGCGACAGGGTTTGTGGGGTCAATGCGACTGGGGCTGTTGGTGGTGCGGGTGCGGGTGTTGGCGTTGCTGACGAGGAATGGTCCATTGTAGTAGATAATACTTCACCATGCTCCTCCCGACCAAGAGGAGGTAAAGGTTTAGGTGTCGGCACGTCTTCTGCGCCCGCCGGATCCCCAGGTACATCTGCCCCCGACTCGTTTTGTGTCGATCCCTCGGCACCTACCGACCCGTCCGTCAAGCTACCACGCGGCCCAGGTGTATCCCCTCTCACCAACCCTGGCGTCCGAGATCGTATTGCAGATGATCCGTCTACTTCACTGCTTGGTCTTCGACTCCTTGTGTTGTACCTTCTCGTCCCTTCCTTGCCTTTTTCCGAGCCGGTGGACTCATTGCCCGTGTGCTCTTCCGAAATCACCTCCGATCCGTCACCTCTCAGCTGTTCCCTTTCTTTACCTTTGTCCATTCCTCGAACTCGGTAAACTCGACACGTGTTCCTTGTCCATTTCCACACCCTCATTTCCTTTCTCTTTCCTCGAACTAGAAACATTCATGCCCATCCCATGTCGTTGTCGCCGTTCGAGAGCCCATCTCCTGCGAGCTAAACGCCGCAGCCTGATCAGCAAGAACGTCCAATGCCGACTTTACCCTTCCCGCTGTAGCATTACTAGCGCCTGTGCCAGCGGTCGCGGTCGTTGCATTCCCAGTATGACTAGTCGTCAGGAGAGTGCCTACGTCTTCCCTCGACGCTAGCTTTCTCCGTTTCGGTAGAGGGCTGTCTGGTATGATCATATCGTCGTCGTGGAGTGCGAGGGCTGACCTGCGGGAGCCAGCTACTTGGAGGGGCTCGTCAGTGTCTCCGGCATTCCCACCGGTATTGGTAGGGGCGGCACCGCTGCGCATCATCGACCTCGCAGCGCTCAGCAGCGAGTCAAGAGGCGTTTGGGGGTTCTGAGCTCTCGTGTTCCGTCGTTGCTTTGATGATGCACCGGATGCACCGGATGCACCCGACGCACCGGAAGCAGTCGATGTACCGGCTGCTCCCGTGGCTTGCCGTCAGTGTCGCCGCTGAAGAGGTGGGAGTTTGAAAGATGGGATGTGAGTACGCAGGGATGAATACTGGGACTGTGTGGAGGCCTGCCCCTCCTGTTGCTGATGATGTACCTGTCGCTGTCGCAGACGAGCCCACGACGCTATCAGGGCCAGAGGCAGAGCCATGTGTTTGGGTGGTTGGAGGTCGAAAGGATGGCGTACTGATATATACATATCCCGTTTCTGTGGGCAGCGGGTACCCAGGGTAGGCACTGCCTGTGGCGGTGCTAGTGCTTACGCCACCACCTCCTACAGAAGCGGCAGAACCTCGTTTTGGAGTCTTGGGCGTTATGCCAGCTGCAGCGAAAGCTGTGAACTCTTCCTGTCTTCTCTCCTGTTCCCTTTCTCTCTCGCGTTCCTCCAATTGTTGCAGCATGCCCGATAAAATCGTTGCCCGATCCTTGCCTACTTTCCGTGCTGCAAGTAGGAGATGTTCGACGCGGGCGTCTGCGCTGAGACCGCGGGATGCCTGATTTTAGAGAAGATCGGCGCTTTGTTAGGTGTTGTTGGAGGAGTACATTTGTCGTTGAGTCTTGTTTACGTGATTTAGATTTAGGGGTTGGGGTGGATTGGGACGGGAGGGAAGTTGTTGGAGTAGTGACCGCGTCTAGTGGAGGGGCAGCTGCAGTTACGGTGTCGTCGTCGCTCATGTCTAACATCGTCTCATCTTCAGGGATACTATGTAGCTGGTCTTTTCTCCGTTTTCGTTGTGTATGTTTGGGTCGTTGTGGCGTTGTCGTCAGGCAAGGAGGGGGGATGGAGGTACTGGATGAGAGCGGTTGCATGAAGAGTAAAGGCCGTAGACGGGTCAGTTCAGCTTCGAGAAGTTGAAGGCGGGATTGTGTTTCGGTGAGCTATGGGATTTTAGGGGTCATCTTAGGTCGGGATGTGATTCGCTTACCTTCTGACGCAGGTTCTTGTTGTCCGATTCGAGTGAAGCGTTGAGACGTTCGATGTCCTGTTATCACACGTGAGAATCGAAACGGCACGCACCAACGGACGTCCCAACCAGGGATGCAAATTGACTTACGTCTTCTCTTTCTGGGTTGGTAGCGCGATGTTTGGATTGCTGGGCTACGAGTGCCTCTGCCATCCTGGCCCATCCGTTTCGTTCCGCAGTCCATCTGAGTCTCTGTTCCTCAGCTTGATGGAGAAGCAGGTCCCGGTGGAGTGTTAAGGAAGTGATGGTGTCCGCTTGTCGAATAAGCTGGTCGGTGTCCGGGATGGGTTCGTCTGTCAATCGAAGGACCTGTGAGAGGCGCGGATGTGAAATGATGTGAGATGCACGGTGAGAACAGCATGAACGCACCATGTCTGTCAGTTGTTTCTCTCTGGGTGTCAGCTGTGATACTTTGTCGCCATGTATCATGTCATTGACTCTGGTCCGTATGTGGGATCTGTCAGAGTCGTGGATGGGTTGTGGGGACGCTGAGCTGGCAGTCCTCATATGTGTGTCCTGTGTCCAGCGTGGCGCCGGAGAGGCGGGCGACGCGAGATGGGCGATGTCGTCTGACACCAGCGGAGAGCCGGCCCGGCTCATCCTCTCACTCACCGACTTGTGTCTGGGTTTTCTTGCCGTCGTCGCCGCCGTCGTCGAGTGCGACTGGCCCTTCGTCACAGGAAATCAAAAAGCCAAAACAAGTCAGCTCAAGTAAGCAAACAACGCCAACGCGTGACTTTGATCACGTGATATGGACATTCATTGGAAATCACGTGGTCTGCCGTTATTGCATTTCACGTCATGGCTCACACATGGGAAATTTCAACATTCTGCTCTGTGCAGAATATAATTCTAAAGGTAAATGCAGAATGTTTGTCCAAATATATCATTATGTGACAATTAAGACATCCTCAAAATGGAAAAGAAAATTATATATTTTGCTATTGTCTAAATATTTGATAGTAAATTATATTCTGTGGGAAATTTGAACCCTGACAAAAAATTATATTCTGATGGCTTGTGATTGGTCAAATATAATATTGTGCCCAGTTACAGCAATCAAAATATAATTTTTTGTCAGAGTTTAAATTTCCCACAGAATATAATTTACTGTCAAACATTCAGACAATAGCAAAATATATAATTTTCTTTTCCATTTTGAGGATGTCTTAATTGTTCACATAATGATATATTTGGGCAAACATTCTGCATTTACCTTTAGAATTATATTCTGCTTGGATCAAAATGTTGAAATTCCTCATGTGTCATCGTCGTCGGCTGGCGCAGGTGTCGCTGCTGACGGCGGGGGTCTTCTCTGTGTGTCTGCTGTATTTGTTGATCAGCTTTCCTTATCCACCCGCGCCTTCCGTCGTGCATGCCTCGCTGTCGACCGTGCCACAGGCGTGGTCTGTCTACCCCGAGGACTTCTATCCAGGCGGGGCTTATGTGTCCCTTCCTCATGGCCGGGTATGTTTCTCATTCACTGCGGTGATCTCATACATTCAGAATGGGCGTTGCGCAGGTGCGATACTGGCTGATGGGCCCAGAATATGGTGACAAGGTAAGGACATCGATTGGTCATCGCGAGACGCTCGCTCAACAACGCACTCAGGTGGTCCTCATACATGGACTCTCCATTCCCGCCATCGTATGGAAGAATGTCGCTCCCGTCCTTGCATCGCATGGTTATCGTGTTCTTCTCTATGGTAAGTGCTGGTGCTTCACGTCGAATGCGTCCTCAACTCCTCTGAGATCTCTACGGCAGAGGATACTCCGACGCACCGCGAGTCACCTACGACGTAGTCCCTGTACACGACCCAGCTCGCCCTACTTGATTCAGCATGTCCATTGGGACAACGTTCGTATAGTCGGACTCTCGATGGTAGTGTTTATTCTCCACCGATGTGAACACGGCTCATGGGCCTGTCAGGGAGGTGGCATTGCAGCTGCATTCGCAACTCACTTCCCTCATTTGGTGAACGGAAAAGTTGCTCTGATAGCTTCGGCTGGTGTCGTCGAGGTTAATCATGTTCGTCTTAACTTTCCGACGTCTTCTGATGGATCACAACAGGATTCCGATATATCTAGAACGGCCAAGATCATGTCATCACCGCTCATCCAGAGCGTTTCGTCTCTCCCACCCTTTCAGGTAAGGTCTCCGTCCGCACATCAGATCGCTTAAAATTTAGGACGACAATGAATTGATAGCATTACATGCGCCGCCTCGCCAACTCATCCAGCTTATCGCAGACAACCATCGACCCCATGCAAGAGGTACGTATGCATGTGTATGCCTGCCCACTCCAAACCCTGACTTGGACCCTGCCAAGATTGTCCGATTGCAATCCGCTCATCTTCCGTACTTCAATGCCGCTGTGGCATCCAGCCTACGTGATGGCCCAGTACGAGGATTGGAAAACTCGTTTACAGCACTCTCCAATTCATCCATACAGGTTCTCCTGATTCACGTACGTACCTCTCTCGCACGGCTGTGTTCATATGACACGGTGCGATCCTTTTGCACAGGGTACCGCCGACAAAAACGTTCCCTACAAATATGCCTCCAAGATCCTCACACTCGTTCCACATGCACATCTCCTCACCATCGATGGTGCCGGACACGATATCATTGTCACCCATGCAACCCAGGTCTCCGATGCGCTCGTGCAATTCCTGTCAACAAAGGGTCACATACACACTCACACTCTCACGCACACGTTGCAGTCGCAATGCCAACCCCCACTGCTAACCAGAAACGGGAAACATGTGCTTGTATAACTTGCCACTATCGTGACACGGCGTCTACTTCAACCGTCAAGCCAACTATGTTTGTCTGTAATCCCGCTCTTATTTGCCAAGGACAATTTGTATTGCAACACGCTCTCTCTGTCCCTTCCTCCTCTCTCCCATCTCTCTATTCGTATCCATACGCGCCTGCCAGTATTTTTCTAATCTTCCATTTGCATGCAGCCCACTTACCCATCCACCCATTTGTATTCGTTCGTGATTTCGGATGGTATCCAATGTTTTGAATGAAATAAGCTGGTTGCGTACTAACGTCAACCAGTAAAAGCGCGTGGTCTACTTGTCTGCTGGAAACGTCGCGGAACAAACTGGCAGGAAATTCGAAACATGCCTATGAACAACTACGATGAGTAGTAGCGAGTGCTCATCTCTGTCTCTGACACCTATCATCAAGTTTCGGGACGTTCTGCCGACGACTCCGTGTACTCCTGTGCAGCCAACTAACGGTCCCCACCGAGAACATAATGTCATCAGAACAACACTGTCCCCGGACCTACAAACAATGCAATGCCCCAGTGCAAAAGGAGGCATATTGGCAGTGGCACTTTCAAGGACAGCGATCGGTCCGACAGCTACCGAAGGTTGACAGTCCGCGGCGCTCTACATAGTAAGTAGGCGGGAGGGGTTCGCGGGAAGCCGTGCTCGCTTCCATTCGAAGGGCAAATTATTACCGTATGATGGCATGGCACACGGTCCATTAGACAGCGAATGGAACGGTGAGCTAATTTTGGTTCTTCGATGTCGACGCCACTCAGTGTTGTTGTTCAGCGGTATTGTTCGTTGGCAATGCAGAAGCTACCACCTGTCGAGCTTGGCACAGATAGAAGGTCTTCATGACGGCAGCAATACAGCAGATACACCACACACTAAATCCGGCAGTGGCCCGTGCACCAGCCGTAACTATGTGTTAGTGGCGCCTATCATCACCACATCTTCCTTTACACCCGCAGCATCGACACAAACCCACAAAGCTTTGCACGAAGTACGCATTTTTCAATGGCCAGAACGCAGTCAAAGAAACGTCGTCTGTTGGGGCCGTCATCCAACCCCACCTCTGGGCTTGCCTCCGTAAGTAGTCATCTCTTCCTTGCAATATATATATTCATCGATCTACAAAAAATAGTCGCCAGGACGTTCTCAGGCTCGAGCGGGGAACATCGCCTCTGCAACTGAAACAACGACCGTGATTTCTCAGGGAACGCTCGCCAGAATGAGGCGTTTCTTCCGTCGATTGGAGCAAGGACCCTCAACCACCGTCGCGACAGGAAGTGGTACGGGTATAGCCCCCGAAGGCGAACCACCGGAACCACCGGACCAACCCAATGCGGCTCCAGCTCAAGAGGTACGTAATCTTCCCATGACCAGTTACTGTAAGGACGCTGAGCAATATATCGCAAAGACTGCCGCCACAAATCCTGGTGGGGGCGTTGACGAGCAACGAACGGCAGTTCCAGCTCAAGACGTATGTGATCTATGGTCTCGGTTTACTACGATAATTGAACGGGCTGAATAGGTAACTGACCAAGTAGAACCAGAACACGCATTGGCATCGGCTGCCGTGGCCGTAGAAGGTGCAGTCAAAGGATTTGATGACTTGGATCCCGTCCCTCGTATTGGCAAAGGCACCGTTGACTCCGTCGGTCGCGCAGATGCCGCATTCATCGAGATTGAAAGCTTGAGCGATAGGTATCTCAAACCTTTTATAGTTTTCAATCAAGTCGTTTCCACTCTTGCCCATGTAAGTGTTTCAGCCTTTGCATCGATACAATGATCGCATCCGACTGCGTGCTAGGTACACCCCTACGCCCAGATTGCGCTAGGAATCTTAACCTCTGCTGCTCAAGTACGTTGCTGATTCCTGTCGGCATTCGTCATCTCACATAGTTGCCTATAGTTACTCATAACCCAAGCGAACCTGGACAGGGCGGTGTCCGGACTCCTCGACACCGTGCGCAGTGTCTACGAATTTCTCACAGAAGAAGATAATATAAACAATATTGACAATATGAGAGATACGCTCGCCAAGCTCGCACAAGCGATAAGCGACTCTGCGCTGTTCATCAAAGATTATGCTGCAACGAAGAGCTTCTGTAAGTGATACCCCCACTTCCACTCTGAGTTCCTGACACCATGCCCTCTCAGGGAAACGAACGGGAAAAAGCATTTTCAAAGAAACCCAAACCGTCGTCGACGACCACGTCAATACGCTGAACGATTTGATGCAGCAATATCGCGACCGCGCTGTTCGGGATACTCAGGTTAACACGTGTCGTATATTTGAAGACCTGAATCTCGAAGGTATGGCTTATGCAAAGGGCGCGGGGCTGAACACGACGAAGAAATGTCTCGAGGGCACCAGGAAAGAAATTTTACAGGAGATCATCAACTGGATTAATGATCCCGATGTTAATGCGCCTCGCATCTTGTGGCTTCACGGGCAGGCTGGAAGGGGCAAATCCGCCATTGCTCACACAATCGTGTTGTGGGTCAAGGATGTGGGAGGACTCGGATCATGTTTCTGTTTTGCTCGGGACCGGCAGGCTGAACGCCGCGAGGAGAAGATTCTGACGACGATTGCTCGAGATCTGGCTGATCGTGACCCGGCATTTCGACGAGCGTTGGCAGCCGCCGTGTCAAAGGACCACTCCCTCAAGACCACGCCCGACGTTGTGCAGCAATGGCAGAAGCTCATTTTGAGCCCGCTGTCGAAGGTCAATGGGACGATAATCGGGAATGTGGTCGTGGTGATCGATGCCTTGGATGAAAGTGGACCAGACACATCGAGAGAGCACTTCCTATCTTTGCTCGCGTCGCCAGAAGCTGCTGATCTACCTTCCAATTTCCGTATCCTTTTGACGTCCGAGACCACTGCCAGACATCAAACAAGTTCTGACTTCCGCTACTCATGTGAAGGCAACCTCAGTTGGAAGACATCCCGGCAGCATTGGCGGAGCATGACATTCGACTATATGTTTCCGCCGAGCTTCGCCGTCTTGCAGAGAATCGGAACCGCGGAAGGTCCAGAGCATCGCTCATAAGTCGGATGGTTTATTCGAGTGGGCTCGTCTAGCCTGCAGGTTCATTAAGCCAAATAGGCCAGGCCGCACAGTCGTGGAGCGATACACGGAGATCATGTTCCCTAGTTCCGGAGGTGGAGGAACACTATTGGACGTCATGTACAGAACAATCCTGGAGGACACGGTACCGCAGGATGAGATCACACTTGCGCGATTCCGCTCCTGCGATGCGCCAGGTCATGTCGACATTTGAACCCCTGCAGTTATATGTGTTAAACGAGATGCGCAAACACTTCCCCTATGAGGAAGACCATTTTGATATGACCATCATCCTCGAGTTCATGGCTCCGTTGTTAGGTGGCATTCGCAGACAGACGCTTCTGTAGGTGCGACCCCTGCATGCATCGTTCTATGACTTCCTCACTGATCATTCGCGGAGTGGGGTATATTTTCTTGGTGCACCTAGCATGCATAGCATCGCCTTCGCTTCATTGCACACTCTTTGCAATGAGCTCAGATTCAACATCTGTGGATTGGAAAGCTCCTACTTGCAGCAATCTGGAGATCATTGATTTGCAGGAGCGAATCCATCGAAATATTTCCCCTAATCTAACCTACTCGTGTCAATACTGGGGTTACCATCTGGAGAAGACTGTGTTGGATGGAGGCCCATCACTTGGACATTTGTGAAAGCCTTTCTCGGGAGTGAAAAGATTCTCTTCTGGATGGAAACTCTGAGCCTGCTCAGTGGACTCGGGCATGCTACAAGTGCACTTACCTCTGCTACAACATGGCTACAGGTGGGTGGACTGTAGTGGTAATCAACTTGATCTAATGTGATATACAAGGGACAAGATGGTTTTAATGATGCCTTGGCATCAGCACAGGATGGGATCAAATTTCTACAACATTTTGGCAGCATAATTTCATACAGCACACCACACCTTTACATTTCTGCACTTCCCTTTACCCCCTCAAACACAATGCTGTCAAGGACGCTTATGCCAAAATTCTCTTGCTTGGCCAGAGTATCTGTAGGAGGACTTAAAGAGTGGCCAGTTGCTCAGCTTGCATTGCAGGGGCATACTAGTGGGGTCAACTCTGTTGCAATCTCCTCTGATGGAAAGAGGATTGTGTCAGGTTCACATGACAAGAGTGTAAGGGTCTGGGATGCAGAGAGGGGTGTCCAGCTTGGGAGCCCTCTTGGGAGGCATAGTAGTCTGGTTACCTCAGTTGGATTCTCCTCTGATGGTAAGAAAATTGTCTCAGGGTCATATGACAAGACTGTGGCCATTTGGGATACTGAGAGAGGTGTCCAAATTGGCAGCCCTCATGAAGGGCACACTGGTGGAGTCTGGTCAGTTGCATTCTCCTCTGATGACAAGATGGTTGTCTCAGGGTCACATGACAAGACTGTGAGGGTCTGGGATGTTGAGAGAAGGGTCCAGATTGGTAGCTCCCTTGAGGGGCATACTTTCTGGGTTACCTCAGTTAGGTTCTCCTCTGATGACAAGAGGATTGTTTCAGGGTCATATGACAAGACTGTGAGGGTCTGGGATACTGAGAGAGGAGTTCAGATTGGGAGTCCTCTTCAGGGGCATGGTGGAGTGGTCTCCTCAGTTGAATTCTCCCCTGATGACAGCAGGATTGTCTCAGGCTCACATGACAAGACTGTGAGGATCTGGGATGTTAAGAGGGGGGTCCAAATTGGCAGCCCTCTTGAGGGGCATACTGGTTGGGTCAATTCAGTTGCATTCTCCTCTGATGGCAAGATGATTGTCTCAGGCTCACATGACAAGACTGTGAGGGTTTGGGATGCTGAGAGAGGTGTCCTGATTGGCAGCCCCTTCAAGGGGCATACTTTCTGGGTCACTTCTGTTAGATTCTCCTGTGATGACAAGAGGATTGTTTCAGGGTCATATGACAAGACTGTGAGGGTTTGGAATGCTGAGAGAGGTGTTCAGATTGGAAGTCCTCTTGAGAGGCATGGTGGTGCAGTCACCTCAGCTGCATTGTCTGCTGATGGCAGGAGGATTGTCTCAGGCATGCAGGACAAGACTATGAGGGTCTGGGATGCTGAGAGAGGCATTCAGATTGGCAGCCCACTCAAGGGACACAGTGATAGGATTTGTGCAGTTGCATTCTCCTCTGATGGTAAGAGGATTGTATCAGGCTCTCAGGACATGACTGTGAGAGTCTGGGGAACTGAGACAGGTGTTCAAATTGGGAACCCCCTTAAAGGGCACACTGGTGGGATCTGGTCAGTTGGGTTCTCCCCTGATGACAAGAGGATTGTCTCAGCATCATGTGACAAGACTGTGAGGATCTGGGATGCTGAGAGAGGTGTCCAAATCAGCAACCCACTTGAGGGGCATGTTGATGTGGTTATCTCAGCTGCATTCTCCTCTGATGGAAAAAAGATTGTCTCAGGTTCAGATGACAAGACTGTAAGGGTCTGGGATGCTGAAACAGGTGCACAGATTGGAAGTCCTCTTGCAGGTCATAGTAATGGGGTCACATCAGTTGAATTCTCTTCTGATGACAAGAGGATTATCTCAGCCTCATGTGACAAGACTCTAAGGATCTGGGATGCTGAGAGTGGTGTGCAGATTGGCAATCCTCTTCAGGGGCACACAGATGGGGTGTCATCAATTGGATTATCCTATGATGACAAGACAATTGTTTCATGCTCATTTGACAAGACTGTAAGGGTCTGGGATACTGGGAGAGGTAACCAAATTGGCAGCCCTCTTCAGGGGCATACTAGTTTGATCACCTCAGTTGGATTATCCTCTGATGGCAAGAGGGTTGTCTCAGCATCACATGACAAGACTTTGAGGGTCTGGGATGTTCATGGCTACAAGGATGGGCAGTTAAAATGGGCAGCTTATAATCCAGAGAATGTATCTGTCCCACATCACCTCATCCATGGTGAGCATTACCCACTTGTTATGTTAACTGACCTCACTCATCCCCTTTCAATTATTACAGCATACCCAGTTTGTTTTTCATCAGTTGCTTCACATGCACTCCATGATATTGAACAACTCCTTGATGGCCTTGTGCAGGAAAATTTGCATGTTAGGTGTGAACCTGTCAAGTTATGCAATGATGGTTGGATCAGGGGTCCAAAGGGCAAGTTGTTGCTTTGGGTACCTCCAGCCTTTTGGAGGCCATTTTATTCAATGTGGACCATGATAGTTATCCCCAGTGGTAGCTGTATTGAGCTAGACTTCAGCCAAATCGTTCATGGGAGACATTGGGACAAATGTTTCAGACCACTTGTGTAGTTGTGACATGACCTGTGTACATATTTATGTTCAATGATGTACAAAAAATTTTCAGGGATTGGTAATTACAAAGTCTGAAGTGTCATTGTACATGTATCACCCCAAAATGTCTTCTAAACCATGATGCTAATGTCAAGTAGATCTATGAATATGGAATTGATACAATCAAGAGATCCAGCTCACTCTCAGTGATTGGGGTATGCTGGTAATTGATTCCATATTTCTTGAGATAGTAGCAGAGGGTATTTCAATATATACCCAAAAGCCAAGCAAGTTGTGAGATTGGAAATCAATGACCAGGTGCCATAGCAGCATGAAGTAGGGCAATTTTGGGCTGCTCTCATGGTCAGCCAGGTCCTTTGATGGTAGACACTACTAGCAATTAGATCTATATGGTTCACCTCCAGGAATCACTAGGTGATTGTCAATCCACAGAACAGGTAGATACTCATGTACTCACTGCCCCATTGCTCAGTCGTCATGCTTCTCTAAGTTGCTGCAATAGCAAGCCCAAAACATGCAGTACACTCAGCCACCAGTGCATTGGAAGCTCACTTTGATGGGCCAGAACTTCTGAAGCATGGAGAATTGGGATAGCATCATGCTTGATTGCATTGTGATGGTACTGGAGTTGAGTTGGGTCTGCCTTGCTCTGCAGTGCTTGATTTGCATGGCAAAATAGATCAAGCAAGGTTTTGTTTGCCTGTAAGACCTGGGAAGGCCAAGAGGCTGAGGCATGATGTGGTAAAGCAGGAAAAGACATGATCATAGGCCTCCAGCAAGGTACCCAAGTACTAGATGGATTGGGGGTGACTTTGGTTTCAGTGTGCTTAGGTAATGGACTTTTGTATTGTGGTATCACAACTGATATGTCAGTTCTACCTGCTCCACAGCTACCCTAGACATGAATCAACACCCAATATTTTAGTTTGCTGATGGAAATGTTGTGTTCCAGGTATGGATCTACTCTGATCTGAGAGTGAGTTTACTGATCATGGTAAGTCTTATCAGGCTGGCAATACAATCTTTCACCTGCACAAGAGCATCTTGTTTATGCACAAGCAGACTCTGGAAAGTATCTTGACTATACCATCAGGTATTGAGGGTGATGGAGAAAATAGAAACCATGCCATTTTCTTGGAGAGAATTAGCATGGATGAGTTTGAGCATTTTGTTTTGTGGGTATACCATGTGTGAGTGTACTACACCCTGCCCACTGACATATTTCTCACAAATATCATTGAGTCTGCCACCTGACAGCATACCATTGCCTCCCTCACTGCAATTCTCAAGATATCCCAATTGTGGATGATTGAGAATAGTATACCTGTGGGCAATCACCAACCTCAAGCAGTTAGACCTAAGTCCTGCACATAAGCTGGAGCTGGCTTGCAAGTACAACATCCCTGGGTGGATACCCCTTGCCACTCAAGCTTTGATCTTCTCCCCACTTTCTGCAATCAGTGATGGTGATGTTTCCAGACTAGGTCTTAGGGTATATTCAATCATCACCAAGGCTCATGAGATGGTCAAGTGCAAGTGAAAGACTGTTGCTGCTGTCCCTCCTGGCCTTTCACTTGATCCAGATCCCAGTTGCCCACCAAATCAAGCACCAACATTGCAGGGAGGCTTGGATTCACTTTTGGTGGCATAAAGTTGCTTGGCAGCTTCTCCATCCCACAAAACCTCTGGCCCTCAGTGGCATCATCAAGCTACATGGCTAATCAGCCACACCCTGATGGATTCAAGAGTAGACTTGCATGGGAGAGATATGTAGGGGAGATCATAGAAGGTGGTGGTTTACATGCTGAGAGTAAGATTGTTGGGGGGGCAACTGCAGCTATTGAAACTTACTTTGTCTCACTGTAGTGGTCTATACAAGGTTTTTGTGCATGTTTAGATTTTACTCATGCACAAATGATTTGGCAAAAGAAAAAAAAAGGAGAGTAGAAAACCATCTAGAGATTGAGAGTACCCAAGCCAGCCAAGCTACCAGGGTAAATTCACTGAAATTTTGCACAATAGTGGAATTGAACATTGGGCTTCAGCTGGCAGTCCTGCACAGAAACACAACCAGAGCCAGGCACACTAAACCACTAGGCTACACATCCATGCCTATCTACATGTCACTTGGACCTATCATCCCTTTGCTTATGTAATTAAAACTGGTAGTGCAACACAGCAAGTTTCACACACCAGATGCATGCCACTCTAATTATGTAAGTATGTAACTGCAACAGTGTGTGCTCCCAGTATGGCAGTGATTATGTAATTGGAGCATGTAGTAAAGAACTTGTAGCATGCTGGCCTGCCTCATGACCTGATTCCAAGTTTTTGGGTGTATCTGATACAGCTCCAAACTTGGATACTCCATGGGGTGCATCAAGGCAACTTCTCTCAAAGCCCAGCTTCCACATCCTCCCCGAAAGGTGAGTGTCCTCCCAAATACCATCTGCTGACACTGTCTTATGTCATTAGTTGGGGGATTTTTTTGTGCATTGTCAGCCTAACATGCAGCAAATGTCCCTTCACAGAAGCTGTTGCTGGCTGTGAACAACCATTGCCATGCTTGCAAAGTCATAGCCACCAGCAGTAGGCAGAAAAACCATGAACTGGTAAGTTCTCTTATTGGAAACTAGAGTACTTACATCTTGGTTTCTTAGACTGATGCTTTGGGTTTGGGAAGAGGTGCACTTCCCTATAGTGATCTTGTCACTAAGAACAACCTCACCATCATCCAACATGACCACATTCCTGATCAATACAAGTGTGGTATGCTTCTTGTTGACCATGGCAATGAGGACCTAGGCTAGGGATGGTGAGAAAGTCCTCTTCATTTCTGCTGATGATGCATGGCATGTGGTTGGTGAATATGAGAGTGTTGCTTTCATAAACTACACTGGTAAGTCCACATTGTATTTGGGTTGCTATTCTCCCCTCCCTATATCTCACATCAGGTGGTATTGAGCTTGTCATCATTCATGGCTGTTGTGCCTTATGTCCTGATCTCATCAACCATGCAAACAAGGTGACTGACAGTGTTGTACACAATTGCAGGGGCATGAGGGTATGGTCAATCTCTTATATGCCTGAGCCTAACTAACTGGAAGTCATAGCCAACCCATGGTGGCAAAATATGAGTGGAAGGGTTGGGGTGCAATGTTGCAAACAAGAAGCTCAATGGCAAGGAGCTAGCTGCTTAGGATAAGTCTATCTTGGGTGTCATGTCTCTTACTTGGAACCTCCTGACTGCAGCCCTCCCAAAGGAGGTCATTGATCCTGTCAAGGAAAAGCTGGCCAAAGCCAATCTACCCCCAATGGCATCACCAGGTAATGTCAAAGGTGAGTGTCAGCACACTGGTAGCCTGCAAACACTAGCATATATTGCAGAGCATGGCTATGAGCTATCACTGCCTGATGGTACTTTGTCATGGAGCACTGCTGAGCATACCCCTGCTGAGGCATACATGTCCCAGAATTCTACTTCATAAGTACTCTATCAAGTCATTCATTCATATCCCCCAAACCAACCACTTTCTCAGCCCTATCCACACTGATCAGTTCTATGCTTTTTATGTTTTGAACTGGGTGACAATGCATGAGGTGATAGATTATGATGCAGCTGACCTTCATGTCAGGACAAAGGGGTCTAAGTTCCATTGTACTTCAGGTGGTAACTATGTGGATGTCTTCCAGGGTGTGGTTGTCAGGTGTGCAAAGGACACTGCCATGGTATGTACTTTGTCCCCTATAGTCCATGTTTCCTTCCATATTCATCCACTTGAGTAGGCTGTGATGCCAACCCCTAGGCATGGCACAACTCTGTCATATCCTGGAGTAAAGTGTCAAGGGACAGCAATCAACTTTTCCACCCATATCAAAACAGCCTTTGAGAAGGCATTGAGTGCAGGTGGATTGGTTGTTGATGGAGGGAGTGACTCTGAGTAGATATGTACAAAGCAGCAGAGTGATGTTCAATAAATATAACTGTGTCTGTTCATCTCATTGAAAGGGGTCTCAATGCATGTTAAAAGTGTCTTAATGTGGTCTCTAAGTAGTCAAGGGTGGCTGGGAGAGGTTACCTACAACTTCTAAGGGTGCAAAAATGCAAAGGGCAGTGCTGGGAGCTTGGATGTGGCAAGTAGGGAAGACAGTGGCATGTCAGGGGACAACTGCTGGATAAAAAGTTCCCAAATGTCAGGAGGTGGTGGACAATGTCATGGGGAGTTGGTATAATGAATATTTAGGAAAATCAGTACACCAAATCCTGAGTTATTCCAAAATTCATCCTATGGTACCCTTTCACCACAAAGTAGGTGATAATTCTGGAAGTGCTCAAGCAAATGCAATGAAAAATGTACCATTTGAAAGCTCCCATGTCAAGTAGTCCTATGCCTGAAAAAAGCAAGAGGTTTGGCTCAATGGTTCATGAGAAAATGTGTGCACAATCTTGGAGGTAGGAGGAATGGGCCTTAGATGTAATAATTCATGTCCAGGGCAATTCCATACTAACATGCTCAGTGTGATTCAACTCATGCCTGGGATAATTCAATGCATGCCCAGGATAAGTCAGTATGTGCACTGGGTCATTCAGTGTGTGCATGGCATTATTAATAATATTTGTGCAAATCTAATGTCATAGCAACCACACTTTGAGTAGCTGACAAGAGGAGTCAGTGCATGGCTGACAAGGTTGCAGAGAGTCAAAGGTTACCTGAGTGGATTCCTGAGGTGCCTGAGCCTGCAGATGATGCCACTTGTTACAGCTGTGGACACTATCAAAAATGTGTCTATTGAATGCAATGAGCATGTCCTGATGAATGGCAAGACAATCACTAACATAACTGATCCCTAGGAATGCATGCCAAACCCCCCACTCTGCATGCACAATGTTCTACACTACAGAACATGCCATGTGATGAACCACATGCAAGGCATGACAAGCTGCAAGAGATGAGGTTTCTTGAACTTGACAGCAAGCAGACATTGTGATGCCCACAGTGAACCCACCAAGGGCACTCCACACAGGGTACCCCACCTGATGAGGGCTGGGGGGTGGGAGTGTATACATTTGCTTGAATGGGTGGGGTGATAGCACGGGCATCAGGTCAACAGGGATGAAGCTGGGGATAAGAAATGTCAGTGCTCAAATCACCCAGGCACTGTCTGACCTGCCTCATTCAGGAATGTGCCCAACAGTGCCTCATAAGGGCAGAATGGGCACTGACAAGTACAACAATGTAGTGAGCAGGGATCCTGTTGACTCACAAGGAGTCAAGAAACCACTGCTAGCTAACAGCAGGAGTCAGTATACCAAGTGTGAGGCAAAATGGCTGAACAGCTTACCTGTATTGCTTAAGCCACCTCCAAATGGCATTATGCACACTCCTAGGATGTCAAGGATTCCCCAGATATAGATGCCTCATCTGCAGCATTCCTATTTTGACCCCCACCAAGGTCTTGCAACACCTCTGGAATATTGCAGATACATACCAGAGAGAGGACATGCCCTTGGAACCACAATGGACCTTTTGACAGTCAAACAGCAGTATTATAGCAGCAGCATGAGACTATGAGACAAGACAGTGAGCATACATGGGATGAATGACATAGTACACTGGTGATATGAGAGGTCTTACCATGGGAAGGGACTGAGTGGGACAACAATGGGAATTGTGATGCAACAAGCAACAGTGCCATCTGCTCATATGGAGCAAAGAAGAAGCTGCTAGCTGAAAATAGATGTCAGGGCACCATGCAAAAGATGAGACAGCCAAACAGCCTCCCTGCACTGCCCAAACTGCCTCCAGCAGGCATCACACTCACTCCTCAACCCCACAGGGTACACTGTCACTGTGGAAGAGTAGAGTCAAAAGCCGAAAGTGTCAGCAATGCTCATATGAGGTAAAGTGCCTACCATGTCCATGCAATTCCCATATGGCCACTGTGACTGCTCTCAATACCTGCTGAGCTCCCCAACCCACATGTTGAATGCTCTATGTTACAGGACAAGTCATTGACACAAAACCATAGTGCTATGAGCAGAGAACTCTGGTTACCATGCATGTGGGAGCATGACACATCATGACAGGGCAAACAGCCACTGTACATACAAGGTTACATGGTAACAATGTCATCTAGCTCACCACACTGGAATACATGGCCACCCAAGTGCCATACTGAGAAAAAGGATGTGCTAGAGGCTAAAATGAATGAGCCATATTGCAAGGCAGGCATGAACTGGAAAAGTGGCATACCTGTGCCATTCAGGCCATCTCCATTTTGTATCAAGCATGTCACTGGACCCTACAAGGTACCCTGTTGATGTTGGAGACTGAAATCAAATACTGAAAGCATCAGCAACATTTGTGGGAGGCAAAGTGCTCACTGTCTCCATGCAGCCCCCATGTGGCCACTGTAGCTCATCTCA
This sequence comes from Pisolithus marmoratus, assembly GCA_024613145.1. Lineage (NCBI taxonomy): Eukaryota > Fungi > Basidiomycota > Agaricomycetes > Boletales > Pisolithaceae > Pisolithus > Pisolithus marmoratus. Next base: position 414,265 of record JANFAE010000032.1, read on the forward strand.
ATGCCCAACCAATCCATCTGAAGTTGTTGCAGGGGGGTCCTTGATACTAGGCATTTGCTATAATGAGGTCAGCAATGCCAGAAATGTCAAAACAAGAGGGATTACACACCCTAGGGACTTTTCCCATGGCATCCCTACCATTTCACCATTTTGACAAGCCAGGAAATGCTGGAAACCCCAGTGGAGTCTTCTAGAAAAAGGGCAGCCTTGCAATGACAGTACAAGGCAGGAGCACACACAACACAATGACTTCCAAAATGGGAAGTTGTGATAATGCAGTGCAGCAAACATGACCACACAATGCTTCTTGTACACATGGACTTGAAGCTCACTAGCAGCAGAATACACACTCATTTTATTGAATTATTTGGTATACATTCTTTTTAGTTACATTTTCTGCATTCCTACTTATCACAGTGGAGCTTCAGGGGGGGTGTTGGAGATTGAATCACCTCTGTGTGATGTACTTTTTGGTGTGAGTTTTCACTTGCTTACATAAGTGCTTAGAGCACACTTAGTAGTACATTTTGGTACTGTTTCTGTTGGGATGAGAATCCATGCTCTAGACAGGGTAGGAGTGGTTGGGTAGCCTAGTGGTAAGGCACCCCAGTACTAGTGGGAGGACCCAGGTTCAATCCCTGGTCTGGCCAGTATTTTCAGTCATTAGTTTCCTCAGTAGTTGAGTCACTACTGGGGCTGCCTACAGCCCTTTTCTACATCCCTCTGCCCCAAACTCCTAAGCATCTTTAATGACATGCAACTAATTTCAGAAAACCTTGCTGCTGCCAATATTAACCACTTTCAGGCACTGTGTGTTCATAGTGGGTTTGGAATGCATTGGTAATATGTTTGTAGTATACTCATATTACAGATCTTAGGACATTACTAGTGGGGCTCTTGCCCATGTGTATTGCACCCTCATCAATATGCCCAGGGGGACATTTATCATGGCCTAATCAGAATTATATTTTTTTACTGCAGTTCCCAAGCATGTGTATTAATGAAATGATATTATGTGATTTTGTGTCAGTGTGAATCACTCAGATCCTGAGATACACCACTGTGATGGGTCAATAAACTTTGACTGTCCACTGAAACACTATGATGAGAAGTAGCTGCACTTGTTGGACTGACATAATCAGGATATTCTTCACATCTGATTGTCACCACATCTGCATGTGACTGCTATAGAGCAGGACCTAATCCACTTGTGACTGTGGGAAGTATCCTGGGACTGGGTCAGGTAAAATCTCCCTGATTGGCTGACTGAGGCCCATAATGAGAAGACACTCACATGTCCAAATGGCATTAGAACAGTTCACCAAATCTCCAACAACAACATGGATATCATCACACCAAAGGGATACTGTACTGGCTGTGACATGCAGGGGGATAGATGATGCAGCCATGTTGAGGACAGGAGGCAGAAAATCCATGTTTTCTGTGATCCCTGCCCTCTTGAATCCAAATGAACTAGTTGTGATCCTAGCTGAAGTCACTGATACTGACTGGAAGTGGAAGCAGGAAGATATGGAAATTTGATATCTGGAGTACACCCATGGATGACTCAGTGCAGACATCAACCCAATCCTGGTTTCTGCTGTTGTACTATGCAGATTGGATGGAAGACAATCATTGACATAGCTGAATGAAGAGTTGATTTTTTTTGGTTCTTTACTGAAGTGTGTGAGGACTAGGAAGTCCTTTATTGCACTAAACTATCTAGTAAACATTTGACTTGGGTCTCCTGTGACCCACTGTGCCCCACTGGTGCATGAGAGTTGATATTACCCCCAGAAATCTGGTGGACATACTAGACATCATTCCTTGCACAACTAGCCCCATCTGTGCTCCTAGCAACAGTGGACCAAATGGTGTCCCAGTTTCAGTCACCCTTCAACCTACATATCCCAAAGACCATTCATGGTGATCATGTCACTTTGTCTGTCTATTGGATAAGCCAGCCAGTTATTCATCTGGCCTTTGGGCTCTTCACACAACTCAAAGACATTTGAAAACATTGCCATGTGTTCACTGTGAGGACAGTAAACCACAGGAATTTTATTCTCAAGCTCTATGAAGATGTCCAGAGGTTGTCATTGGTGTTCACATTACACTATGATATGCTTAAAGGAAAGCTTGCACAGTTCCTTACTGACTTGATGACCAGCAGAAAATCAGACATACAGTAAATCTGTCCTCACTTGCCTCTTCCAGTCCTGAGGCTATGGCATGGCTCACCAATCCAGTACCCATCAGTAAAACCATCTTTTTGGCACAGTGGCCACAGTGCCACAGTGATGTCACAGCCTACCTACAGTGTCACAGTGCACAGTGAGGTACAGTGTGACAATACCATGTCACACAGCCCACAGTTACCCACAGGCTCCCACAGAAGTGACAGGCCTACAGATACACAGTGCTACAGAGATAGGGGCTTCCCACAGATGCCACTGTACAGCCATGATGTCATAATGAAAGTTGTGGGGCTGGATCACAGGATTGTGGGAATATGCTTATCTCATTGATATGCCCAAAAATGGGTGAGAAAAATGCAAAATACCAAAAAAAATTGGATGTCTCAAAAATTAAATTTCAAAGATGTCATAATGAAAGTTGTAGTGCCTGACTAGAGGACCCCAGAGGTATGCTTATCCCATCCATCTGTGCAAAAATGGTTGAGATACAAGCAAAATACAATAGTGTAGTGTAGTGTACATTTTATTACCAAAAGTGTAGTGTTGTGTCGCATTTTTGATTACCTAATGGGTGTAGTGGTAACTGTTTTGGTTAGCAAAAGTGTAGTAAAGTCCACATTTTTGACTACCAAATAAGTGTACTGTAGATTAGTAATTGATTAGCAAAGGGTTGTGTAGACTTTTGATTAGCAAAAGTGTAGTAAACTCCGCATTTTTGACTACCTAATAAGTGGAGTGTTGATTAGTAATTGATTAACAAAGTGTTGTGTAGACTATTGTCCGCATTTTTGACTACCAAATAAGTGTAGTGTAGATTTGTAATTGATTAGCAAAGTGTAGTGTAGACTATTGATTAGCAAAAGTGCAGTGTTTGATTAGTAAAGTGTAGTGTACATTCATATTACCAAAAGTGTAGTGATGTGGTGCATTTTTGACTACCAAATAAGTGTAGTGTTTTGTAGTATTTGATTAGCAAAGTCTAGTGTACATTTGTATTACCAAAAGTGTAGTGTTGTGATGCTTTTTTGATTACCAAGTAAGTGTAGTGTTTGATTAGTAAAGTGTAGTGTTGATTAGTGTTTGAGTAGTTAAATGTTGTGTACACTGTTGATTACCAAAAGTGTAGTAAAGTCTGCACTTTTTGACTACCAAAAAAGTGTAGTGTTGTTTAGTGTTTGAGTAGTTAAATGCTTGTTTACACTTTTGATTACCAAAAGTGTAGTAAAAGTTCACTTTTTTTACTACCAAATATTTGTAGTGTGACAAGGAAATGTACAGTAGTATTGATTAGCAAAAAAGCGTAGTAGCGATTAGCTTTTTCATCAAGTGAGCACAGCCACTAATGCCTTGAAATTTTGCATAAGTCAAAAAAATACCCCAAAATATGATATAGTGGACACCAAGACCCACACCTTTCATGCAAGCTGCCAAAGCTGACCAAACAAAGGCCAATTCCTACTATGGGGTAGTGTATGCCATTAGCCCACTACTACCATGCATTTGATTACCCAAAAGTGTAGTGGTATTAGAAAAAAGTGTAGTAGTAGTGGTAGCAAAAAGCATAGTAGTATTAGTAACAAGTGTAGTAGTAGTACCAAAAAGCATAGTAGTATTAGCAAAAAGCATAGTACTATTAGTAAAAAGTGTAGTAGGTAGTGTTATTAGCAAAAAAGTGTAGTTCTATTAGGCTATTATGTGGTAGTACTTGAATTTGAATGTATTACTACTTTTGATTTGATTTCTGTGATGGAGTGATAGTCCTATTAGCTTGAAAGTGTAATGGGATTAGCAAAAAAGTGTAGTAGTGGTATTAGCAAAAAATGGTAGTGGGATTAGGAAAAAAGTGTAGTAGTTCTATTAGAAAAAAATGGCAGTGGGATTAGGAAAAAAGCATAGTAGTTGTATTAGTGAAAAAGGGTAGTGGCATTAGGAAAAAGTGTAGTAGTTGTATTAGCAAAAAACAGTAGTGGCATTAGGAAAAAAGTGTAGTAGTGGTATTAGCAAAAAACAGTAGTGGCATTAGGAAAAAGTGTAGTAGTGGTATTAGCAAAAAACAGTAGCAGCATTAGGAAAAAGCATAGTAGTGGTATTAGCAAAAAATGGTAGTGGCATTAGGAAAAAGTGTAGTAGTGGTATTAGTGAAAAACAGTAGTGGCATTAGGAAAAAAGCATAGTAATGGTATTAGTGAAAAATGGTAGTGGCATTAGGAAAAAAGCATAGTAGTTGTATTAGTGAAAAATGGTAGTGGCATTAGGAAAAAAGCATAGTAGTTCTATTAGCAAAAAAGTCACATGAATGAAGGCCATAAAGGCCCATGGTGCACACACAATCATTCAAGGATTTGCTTGCAGCCCTAGAGGAGGCCTTCCTCAATTTCAAGCAATTTCACCTTGTCATTCAGGATATACCTTCCTTGCATTTGTCAATGATTAAGGAGGTCTTGATGGCTGTTTTCCACCATTCCCCTTTCCATCTATTCCTCCTGATGTCACTTGCAAAACCTGAGGCCAAAATGGTCATGGCCTGCTTTTTTGCTCTACTTTGCAACATAAAGGTTGGAGCCTACAATTTCCTTACATCTTCTATGTGGATGACCCATCTGACCTTGTGAAAAGGTTGCCAAATGGTAGAGTACTTTCCCAGCTGGATATACCCTAAGTCCTGAGTTTACTTAAGTGTTCCAATGTGCCAAGCAAGCTAAGTAGATCCTTCCACTTAACATTTATGTACTTACCACCACTTATTTTCTGCTTAGCACATACTTAGTTTACTTGTTACTTACTTAGACACTTGGCTCATTTCTGTCAAGTAGATTATAAGTAGCAAAGCAATTCCATTAACCTTGCTAAGCACTTGATCAGCAGTAGTAGTACAGCAATTCTGCAATTGGATGTGGACCACCACTGGAGTGCAAAGTTACAGCTGAACCTATTGACATGACTGTGGCCAGACACTTGAATGCAGGCAATTCCATTCAACCCCTAAGGATGGATGAGCATCTGTGTCTTGTAATGGCACCAAACATCTACTTTGAGGAGGGCCGTGTTGACAATGCTGGAGTGACTTCCTGTGTTAGAAGAGAAGGTGGCAGCACTGTTGGTGGAACATTGGTATATGGTAGTTATGTTTGTTGCATACATGCTGGATGAGATGCAACATGAAAGACACTAACTGTGTCAAGCAGTATCCAGAGCCACTGAAATTTAAGTTGATGAAGCACATCTGTCAATTCCCTGAAAGTCCTGTGTGTATTATTCTAACCCATACTTCAAGCTAGTCAAGTGGCATCCAAAATATTCCAGAAATTTGGGAACACATGGTCTGTGTGAGACCTGTTGGCACAGTAATTTTCAACAAGAAAATGATTCCTGTGCCATGCAATCAACTCTTTCTTTAATTTGCTAGGACTGGTCACAACTATGGGTTCACAAATGGAAAATTAATGACATCTACTTCTGAGTGGTTTCTATCCATGTTATAAACTCCCCAATATATTACCATGAAACCATGTCCAGTACCAGTAAATCAATGCTAACCCATGGTCATATCATATGCAACATCCCCAAACTACATTACATCTACAAGGAGTTAGTACACAAGTATACATAACAAGGCATGTTCAAACCCCTAAAGGAGGTAAGATACACCAAGCATCATGGTTCAAATTACTAAGAATCATGAATGTAATAAAACTATGGCTGCTAAACCCAAAATAGTAATAATTACAATTACAACAACAACAACAACAATAAATGATGGAAACACCTGCACAGTCCATATGCAGACTGATTGTCACCAAACCATGTTCATTTGTGTTTGTACAAGATTTAAAGGTGATCTCAAGTGTTTGATGGGTGCAGATGAATGGATGAACATCAATAAACACTATGTAATGGTGTGATTAGGTTTAAGATATGTAATTGCCATATGTGGATATCATGCTATCAACCTTCCATAGAATTATTATTGAAATCTTCCACAGTGATCTTTCCTATCACCAACCACCCAGAAAGTATCCAAGCATCCATAGAACCATTACCATCAAGTACCATGGTCAGATCATTGACTCAGAAGCAGAAAGCTCACAAAGTGATGAAAGGTTATGAAGTCTGTGCCCACACATGTGGCTGCCTACATGCAAGCAGAGGGCAGCTCTGGGTTGTGGAGGGTGGATCAGGCATCCAGCATGCAAATACAGAATCACAACACCTGAACTGTAATAAACAATGCCCAGGTCATAAGGCATCTGACAACCAAAGGGGTTGGACTAGTCATCAAACATGACCTCCCACTCATGAGGAATTCATGTCAGGGCTGGCACAGGATCTTGCAGCTGTCAAACTGGACCAGCTCAAGCTACCTCCAATGACACTGGAGGAGATTGAAGCTTTTTATGGGTGAGCATTTCATGTCAGTCAAAACCTGATTATTGCTGTTTTATCTAACCATTGGTCTAAGCCATGATAGTGGTATAGAAGTGCAGGATGATGATACAATGATGATGGAAGTAGAGGAGGGAGGTGTCCCAGGAGCTAGTGGATCATGGCATGCCTCATCAGAAGTTGGCCCATTGTGGCATGCCTCATCAGAAGCTGGCCCATTGTGGCATTCCTCATTGGCAGCAGGCCCACCAACACAAGCCCATTGCCTATTGCCCTTTACAGGCAAGTCAGTGAGCAAATCACCATTCCTGTCTCACATTGGCATGCCACTACTTTCTAGGTCTCCATCAGCTGATATGGAGTCTTGGTACCCTTTCAAAAAGTTGGAGATGAAAACATTCAATATCCTATATATTCCCAACCCAAGCCATGCAGTGAAAACCAAACAAGAAGCAGAGAATGACCTTGGATGGGCATCACATGAGATAACATTGAGTCAGTTCAATGCCATCAGCAACCTGACAGGTCTTGTCTACAAGCAGTGGGTGACTAAAACAGGGGTAAGGGTGCAGGTGACAGAATGGGTGAGTGGTACCTCTAATGCTTAATCATGTTATTCATGTCCATATATCCATTATCACAGCTATGGCTCATCCACCAAATGGATGACTATGATAAAGGGACAGCATTCAACATTGAGTACATGGCATAGGGGGACTTTAAAGACATTGTACTTGACCCTACCATGAGAGCACATGCTTGGAATAATTTAGTAAAGATGACACACTGCATAATTGGGGGCATCAATTACAGTATAGACCACAGGTGAGGGTGCACTACATTTTACCTTGCCATAGACCCTTTTCAACAGTATCACATGTCACCAAGGTGGGATGGAAATCCATACAGTTTGGATGAAGACCAATTTCTGAAATACAAGAGCCATTTGGAGCTACTAACTGAGACAGTACAATTCTGGCCCCCCACAGAGTAGATCAGGGTGGCAGGAAAGAAGTGGCTGATGATCTTCAGTTTGCAGCTAATGGCACAGATGAACCAAGCATACTTCCCCCAGACAGTCATGCTCAGGGACAGTGCAGAAATCCTGGAATCCAGCATCCTGAAGTGAAGTAATAGTGACTGTGGCAAGCATGTCATCCTTCCTATGGCAGCAGAAAATTACTGGACATGGAAGTACCTCATCTGCTGTATCAATGACAAAGAAATTTGGATGTCACAGGAGTATGTGGACACACTTGCCACAATAGGGGAGTGGAGGGCATTCATTATAGGGGGAAAGATATTGTTGGTCATTCACATGCAAAAGAAGAGTGATGGAACATGGATTGGGACTCCAATAGAGTTGTTCATGACAGGCATGGAAATACAGTAAGTGTTTGGTTTACAACAAAAGCTACAACCTAACCCTCTGCACTTAGGGAAGTGATGAAAAGGGAACTGCATCCTGCAAATGCAGCTGAATGGAGGAAACACCTCATAAATCCTCAACACAGTAATATGTTGGTCCACAATGAGGGTAAGGCTCAATTTTTCAATTTTGTGATGGATACCTGGAGGGGGCTGGTGTTGCAAGAGACACAGAAATGTGGAAAGCCATCCCTGGCTGTGTTTTGCCAGATGGACATTGGATTGAAGATCATGGATGACAGACACCCCGCACTACTTTGTGAATGAGGTGGAACAGTCCACTGCTACAAGCCTCAAGCACAGAGGTACTGGATGCTGGATCAGAATGAAGGGACTTGTCATAATGCATGATGATGGAGTGTTCAGCAATAGATGCACAGGTGAGGATGTGCAGATTACAAATGCAGGATCATCCTGGTCCTGAGACTGCGGCCCACTCCCAAGTATGCCAACAGAGAAGGGATTTCCCACAGAAGGAATTGGGTGGAACATTTGATGAGAGGGATGAGATGTGGGTGGTTGGTGAGTATAAGTCAAGAGGGGGAAGAGGTTTACCACAAGCAGATGAGGTCAAGATGGAGACAGTGTCCTGAATCTCCTTCTGTAAGGAGGGGAAATGGTACTTCCTCTCTTCTTTCTCTCTCTCCCTGCAGAGGGCATGCTCTTCATGTGAATTGGCCATGCCAGCAGAAGGATTGTCTTGCTTGTCACTGATATTTCCAGAAGGATTGAGGTCATTGTCATTGTTGTTATCATCTGGAATGAATTCACATTCACCCCACTCATTGACATCTTCATTGTCCTTCAACTTACTAGATGCCCTTGATTTCATTGCAGAGGTCAGGCCCAAGCTGAAACTCACAAGCAGATTGGTGCAAGGTTTAAGAACATAGGGTAGTGTTTGAAGATGATAGACACTATCTGTGGGTATATGAGTAGCAGCAGATTACATCAGATCAGTGGTGATGATGAAGGATGGCTTACCTGGCCATAGACATTGGAGCACCTCTGAGGAATATATGATGAATGTGCCATGATGGTGCAGAACATACCAGTGGTGGCTGAACCAGGTGACCACTCTCAAGGGAAGATGCTGGTGGAATAGATGAAGGGTGACCACCAGGATGTGAACTGGCATCACATGGCACACATTTTGCAGGATGCATCAAATGTGTAATGCTGAGGTGGAGGATGAATGTACCTTGAGAAGAGCTGATTTAATAATCTTGAGATGAGATGCCATTGCCATGAACAAGGACAAAGAAAGAAATGGGAATGAAAGGAGATCTTGTGACATATGGTTGCATGCTAATATGATGCATGCCTTGAGGGAGCAGGTCTTCAAGGCCACTGCAATGTTAGAGTTCTCCACACCAAGGTTACCTCTGGATGCCAGATTGTCCACCAGCTCTTTGAGTTTCATCAGCAAGGTGTTAGAAGTACTGAGCAAATGCCATTGCCCATTGATTGGAACCAGGATTAGTGAAGTTATCATCAGCATGAGTGTCACCAGAAACATGATAAAGCATAATGCAGCTTTGAGCCAATTATATACATATATGTTCACCCCACCATAACTCAACATCATTGTGTTGTAAAAAATACTGAATTTCATTATATCAGAGTGCCAGAAGTGGGATCCCTGCTGTGTCAAAGTAGGTACATGATATCCCACACATAGTCCAACTTCAAGAGCTAGTCAAGTGGCATACAAAATATTCCAGAAATTTGAGAACACATGGCCTATGTGAGACCTGTTGGCACAATAATTTTCAGCAAGAAAATGATTCCTGTGCCATGCAATCAACTCTTTCTTTAATTTGCTGGGACTTGTCACAACTATGGGTTCACAAATGGAAAACCAGTGACATCTGCACTGATGAAGCAGATTCAGACACAGAGGATGCAAATGAGGATGTATTGAACATCAGCTCCAAGAGTTTCAATTCAGAAGCAATAGTGGACCCTTCAGCTACTGTCCAAGTATGTGCTGGACACAGCAAGACCTCCAACCCTTCTGAGCTATCAGGTAATAATAATATCTATTTCTAAACAACTGTACAATCCAACTAGATCAGAAAAAACCTTGTCCTTGGAACAGGCCATGTGAAGAAGAATCAGAAGTGTGGTCCAATGAAGATGACAATGCCATTGTCAAGTTTGAGGTATGAATGAACTATGAGTTTACTATGAATATATTAGAAAGATATTACCAATACACTACAAACCCACTATGAACAGAATGAGGAATGCATCAGTGGACACAACTATTAATATTCTAATATTAATAGCACTAATTATGGCACTGGATTAACTGTATACCCTGACTCTGAAAATGGTTGACACAGCACATCAGAGTCTGAAAGTCTCACACCCTTGACTAGTCTGGTCAATTATTACACAAAAATTTCCACCTCTACTCATACCAAAAAATAACATATGTTAAACTTAACCTAACAGGAGAAAAGATTTAGTTCAAACTGTGGCAACACTCACTGCAAGCATTGCACAATTTGCCATGCAAAAAAAATGAAATACTCTTTTCTTTTGGATGTTTCAAAACAAAAAAAGCAAGTATAATATTTCTTTTTTGGTCTTTTCTGCCCAAAAACATGAATTAATGGTAATGCCCATTAGCTTCTACACTAATGTGTATTACCATTGACTCATGTTTTGTGATAAATCATGCAAAGAACATGGAAAATTATTTTCCCTTTTCTCTTTGAAATCATCAGTCAAAAAAGAATATCTCTTCCTTCAACTTTATCACATGTTTTCTGAAGAAAATTGCAAAATGCTAGTGACCAGAACTTGCCAGTGATACAGTAACCCATGATGACTCCTTGCTGGGGAGATGCCACTGTCTTCTTTGCTAATATTAGGTGATGGTTAGCTCAGCTTGGTGGGTGGGTGCTAGATTAGAATGCCCTGCAATGAACACCTTCCTACCTTGGAAAATTGTCAATAACAACAAATAAACAACAGTGGGTTCCAAGGCATATGTATGTATGGTGGTAATATCCAGGGGTAAATTGAGACACAGCATGGAGATGATACTAGATGATGTGCTTGTCCCATGCTGTGTCATGCCTTTTGGGGCTGAAAAAATCAACATGGAAGGCAAAGGCATAACCTTGATCAATAAAATGTTTGCCAGTTTCAGGGCTACCACATGCATGCAGGAACTGGGCCTCAAGTGGGTTCTTGACAAATCAGGGTGGTGGCAAAGAAGGGATTGTATGAGGTCATTGCATGCCTGATCAATCATCATCTCAGTCTCCTTTCTTCCTATTAAGTTGGCAAGGTAGTTGTTGAAGTCATGGTAAGAATATGTCTTCTTCAGTGCTGCTCACCCTTGGGTAAAACATCTATGAGTGCTTCACCACATATGGTCTCCAGTGTTAAGTGATTTGTACAATGTGCAGGATGGCATGGAGTCATAGATCCAGGAATGTAAGTCAGCCATAATGTGCAATCCCATCAAACCATTCCCTCCCAGATATATCCTTCTTCTGGACCCCAAGTAGCAATACCCTGTTAGACTGTGCCATATTCCCTAGGCAACATCAGTTGCATCAGGAGTGTACAGCATGACTTGTAGCCCTTGTATAGTGGTACCAGCTTTTTAAGGAGAGTGTCACTCTTTTGAGCTTGGCACCATCCAGGGAGGATTTGTGCTGAAGGACTAGTGACACAAAGTGGAGAAAATCAACTTGAACTGGGCCCAGTTCTTCTTCAATGATGTCTGGTGTTTCCCATTCTGGCAGGATGAGCCTGCCAGATGCCTCTGTGGATGTTATGCCACCCACATTTATAAATATATCTTCTCCATGTGATGAATCACCAAGAGATGCCATGACATCACACCAGCCCCAGAGGCTCTGGGGCAGGGAGGGGATTATTACATAGATGACTGTTCAACACTACACTCCTCATGGTCATCCACAAATGATGCCTCATATGAGCCATCTTCCTCAGTTTCATCATCACTGCCTGGCTTTTCTGGGTCACTTTCTGCCTGAGTGGACATATACTTTGCTACTTGTAGTGGCACATTGACTTGGCATTGATGACTCCTTGTCAAATATATTTATTATTTATGATCACACTCAGTGAGGGGTCTGCTCCCATATATTCAGATGAGTACCCTGCACATTGCTTGAGGATGAGGGTTCTGGTTGGGATTGTGGTGGTGGGTTATGGTACATGGAGGGAGGAAATGATTCCAAATCAATGGTTGGTCAGTGGTAGAAGGTACAAGGGTTACTTGCCTCACTTCTTGGGCATCCTTGTCTTCTTTGGCACAAGTTCTGGATGAAAATAAGCAACTGGTTTCCTATTTTCAGTGAATGGTACTCACCATAACTTTGGTCTGAGTCTTGCCTCTCCTCAGGGACAGCCAGGTTCTGACTTGGTCCTGACTGCACTTGGAAAATAAGCCACTGGTTGCTTATTTGCAGTGAACCATGGCACTCACCATTGCTTGCTTCCAAGTCTTGCCTCTCCTCAGGGACAGCCAGGCTCTGACTTGGTCCTGATTGCACTTGGAAAATAAGCAACTTGTTGCTTATTCTTATTTGCAGTGAATCATGGTACTCACCATTGCTTTCTTCCAAGTCTTTCCCTCCCTCAGGGACAGCCAGGCTTTGATGTGGTCCTGATTGCACTTAAAAATAAGCAACCAGTCACTTCTTTGCAGTGTATCATGGTACTCACCATTGCTTGCTTCCAAGTCTTGCCCTCCCTCAGGGATGGCCAGACTCTGACTTGGTCCTGAGTGTACTTGGCAAATAGAATTATGGTACTTGCTGGATGCAGCCTCATCTATTCCAAGCATGCCATGATCAGATGCTGGCCCACCTGACTTGGTGATCTTTTGCAATTTGTTGAACCTTAGGTCTACACCAAACATTAGTGTCTTGTTGCCTCATTTAGGTACCCAGTGGTGCATACCTTTCAACTTATTGCCTCCACCTGTCACTGTTGACAGCTCTGATCATGTGAACCATTGGTGAGGGGAATGTTAGATGCCAAGTAGCATGGACATGCACACCAGCAATAGCAGCACCACTCTTGCTCTTGCTCCATCTGCTTGTCAAATTCTTTGACACAGTGATTGTCATCTGCCTCTTTCTGCTTCTGACACATTTGTTCCAACTTGGCTTGCAATTTGAAACTTGCCCTGTCCTTGGCAATGAATAACTTGACCTTGTCCACCTCCATGCTCTCTTTGGTCTATCTTCTCTCCTCCTTGGCCCTCATTTGGTGCTCCATCTCCACCATTTGCCTGTCAGGTACTTGAATTTGCCCAGATGTCTGAGTGCATCCAGGCTTTCACCAGTTTAGGGACCCCAACATTCTGACACTTCCTCTTTGGAGGCCTTGGGTGGCAGTGTGCCACCATATGATGCCTACACATTATCAGTGCAATCCATCTCCCTAACATCAGAGCCAGGGATGGCAAGCCTTGTTACATGATGTTCAGATTCACATATCAGCAACTGGAAAAAAATAAGCAACCAGTTGCTTATTTCAGAGGCCCTGTAAGACACTCACCATCAAGATCCTACTGGTCACATCCCACAAGTCAGGGGCACTTTTCCATTGCTCATGAGACCCAGCTCTGGGGAAAACATGGTGTCAATTATGCTGGCCACCTTGTTTTTATTTTTGGCCTGAAAAATTTGCTCCATGGTGAGACAGAGCACACAATTGTTGAGCATTTCCTCCTCATCCATCCACTCCATGTCATTGTCTTCATTCAGAGGTTTCTCAACCTCTGGCTGAGTGTTGAAACCATCCCACCACATGTAAGGTTTCTTCACCCCAGAACATAACTCCATGATTTCACCCAACTTCTGACACAAGCTCCACCCAACCTCTGTCCCCAACAGTTCTTCTCACCAGCTAGCATTGAGAACCATTGGTGCAAGAGCCTTGATGAGTTGTTCAGTACCTCTCACCTGGTCTTTGGGGAAGGCAGTGACATGCATCATAGATATAAGACCTTTTGCAACTTGTTCCTGTCTCTTGCTAAGGTCAGCAAAGGACACTTACTTGTTGGGGGTGGGACAGAGGTATGGTATCAGTTTGGTGGCCCTTGCCCAGCTATCAACTTGTTCCTCATGTTCCCCCATGATCTTTTGGAGGCAGTTGTAAAATTTCTTGTCCAATAATTCAGCTGGAAAGTCCTTGTGGGTAATGAATCATGTGGTTTCAGTGGCTTTCTTCATATAGGTGTGTAGCACAAGCAGCATGAGGCATTCTCTTATGAAGAAATCACCAAGGGTGGTAAACCTACCAGGCATGCTTCAGGGGTGGGAAATCTGCCAACTATGCTTGGTGGTCACTGGTAGGCATGCCTCAGGGATGATGGGCAACCTGGAAGGCATCCTGTAGGATGACATTGGAGTCTATGGGGAAATATTTACTCCCTGGGCATTTCTAGTGGCACACCAAACATTGCAGGAATCTCCTCCAGATCTAGCATGTACATAACTTACCCTGTTGGGTGGTTGCCCTCATGTTTTGGTCAGATGCAACATGGCTCACAACCTTTGGCAATGCAAAGTTGTGGCCCCTCTATGTCTACTTTGGAAATGATTCAAAGTATGAAAAATGTCAGCCATCTGCCAACCTGTGCCCTCATGTGGCATATTTTCAGGTGGTAGGTGGATTCTTCCACAAGCATTGGTCACTGACTGATACATGCTGTGACAACTATAGTTGCCTGATAAATTCAAAGACTTTGTAATCATGCACTCAGGAAGCTATGTACCTGGGAGTTCCTTCTATACATACTGTCAAAGGGAGTTGTTCCATGCCCAGTGGTGAATGCTCCTCAATGACAAATTTATCAAGGCTTATCAACATGGAATTGTACTTGCATGTGCTGACAGGTGTACCAGGTGCCTGTTTCCTTGAATCTTTACATATTCAGCTGATTATCCTGAAAAGTAAGTAGGTAACCTCAAGATTTGAATTCAAGGTGGCTCATGCTTAATGAAATCCACTCCAATGTAGGGTCCTCATTGCAAACATATGTAACCTTGGTGGTTGTCCTTATCATGGTGTTGATAACACATGTCATAGTCAAAGGCCTGTGTGTACTGATGAAAAAAGGGATATACCAAGGAGATGATAGATTATGGATCAAGCATAATGTATGTGCAAATGATTTGAGGTCATGACATTAGACAATCAATTATTATTTCAGGATGAGTTGGAAATAACAAATGTGGTTTGGAGGGAGATTTATTATCATTACACAGCAAGATGGTGTGAAGTGTACATAGGAAGACAACTAAGATGGAGCAGAAGAACAGGGGCATATGAATTTGGAAGTGGAGGAGAGATGAGCAGAAGCTGGAATTTGAGAGCCATTCCCATTGATCATGGGGTTGACATGAATTGAATATCAGCTGAATGGGATGGCAGTAGGAAGGGGCAAGGAATGGGAATGGGCAGGGGTGGTATGATGAATGGGTTGAATGCCTAAGACAAAGGGGGGATGTAAGGCAGGTGAGACAAAATAAAAAGTGCAGAGTGTGTACATTTGATGCATCTGATGTCAATGACAGAAGTGTGGTCAGACCAGACAAGCTCATTTTCAGTGATGGTATGTGCCAGACTGAAATGTTCATAAGCATGGTGTGATGGGAAGGAAGAAGGAACATGAAGAAAACAAACTTACTCAGAGGGAAAAAATGACAAGAGATTGCTGCTGTGATACAACCATTCAACCAAGGCCCAAACAATCTAATTAGATGAGGGGATGTGAGAGAAAGGGAGAGAGCAAGGGATGATTGATGACAGACCATGCCCAAACATAAAGTCTGCATATGGAAGGACTTGATGGTTGTGAACCAATAAGTGGTGGCGGTCTAGGGGAGCTTCCAGGTATGCTCATGCAGATGCTCAGTGTTGCCTCTACAACTGCATTAATTATTGGTCATGCCCTCTTGTATTTTCTAGGTGTCATTAAGCCTGTGGCCTCAGAGGTCATGAGAACCTGTGGTCTTCATCATCCATATATGTATGACACCCACATCTTTGCTCACTCTGTTCTTCTAGCATCTGGGAGTTCTACTGGGCAGAACCAGGAGGCTGCTATTGCATCTACTTGTTTGCTTGGAGGTACTGCAGTCAATAGATCTCTGGAGTCACACACTCAGGCCTTGGCTGCTCAAAACATCAAGTTGACTTGTGGCATGCTTTGCAATATCTTAACAGCAGGCTTTCACCATTTTGTCCCATCCTTGATGACCATCTGACAGATGGCATGGAGTCCACCAAGAATAGGTCAGCTGTTGATGATCAAGGCCAGCATGAAACAGCTACCAGCAATACATACCATGGAAGACTCCTCTCTGTTCCTGCCACCCTCAACATGTCAAGAGTCAAGGCCCTAGGTTACATTCATAGATAGCTATGAGCCCCCTCAGCTGTGTGGTATCTGCCTTGAGTTCCATGGGCCCTAATTTCTGTAGCCATTCAGCTGAAATAGGGGCAGCCAGAGGTGTGGGGGGGGAGCATGGAGATGGAGTCAGGATGAGAAATAGTTGACTCAGAGGTTATCTGTGGAACAGACATAGACGGAGCATGTGGATCAACAGGTTTGAAGTCTGGATGAAAGACAAGAGTGAAGTTAGCTCCCTGTTTGGAGGTACTCATGGAGTTCCAGTACTGCAGAAGGATATAAGGGATATACAAACTGCAGTGCCTGGACCTGTATTCCCTAGCCATTTCTGGGCCATGATACTGGTGAACATGACTCCAGAGGGGTTTGTCTAGTCCTCTGTCATCACCCTTAGCAGTCAACAGCTTGCTGAAGGTCATACAATTTGGCACTGGGAAAGCATAGGCAGGAGATGGGATCAATCCTGGGAGGTGGTCAGGGGATGTTGAGGCAGTGGGAATTCAACATCTTCTGATGATAGGCCAAAAGCCTGTAAGATATGATCCATGAATGCTCTCTGTTGAAGCCTGCCTAGATGTGCACCACCTGGACCATGCCCTTGCCTCTTGTTGTTGACATGGCAATAACAGTGTCTGGAGTGAACTAGAGCCTGATGGGATCTGCAGAGGAATCCCCACAAGGTGTACTCCATCCCCAGGCCAGATAGAATGCTGCAGGGTTCTGCAGGAGGGAAAGGGAAGGCTCCATGAGCTATGTGGCTAGCTCATGGGGGGAAGGTGGGAGGGAGGAGATGGGGGGTCAAAGGTTGGTTCTGGCCTCATGAACACTAGTGAGTACATTCCATACTCATTGTGTGACTCATTGCATGTTTTCTATGAAAGCAAAAAAAAAAATTTATTGTTTAACCCCTAGGAAGACATGCAGTGTTTATGTACAAGATGTGTATGACTAGAGTGAACCAGTAGAAATTAGTGTGAGGTACAGTGAAATGTTAGCTGAGTGTGGGATTACCTATCAATGACTTCTTTCCCCCAAGAACTGGAGCAGATCTACTTGAGGAGCATGTCAAGTACAAGGCCTGATGCCTAGGACATCCTCTCAAAGACAAACTTACTGGGTAACTGTTCCAATTTCTGAATGTGATTATCATATGATGCAGTGAGAGATGAGCCAGCAACTTTGTGGTAGGGGAACTTAACCAAGTGCAGCATGCTGCACTCAGCTAACAACAGGGTGGCTTTTCACCACAATGTGTACCTACCCACAAAAAAAAGGGAGGGGGTGTGGCAAGATGTGAAGCTGGGATGGAGAAAAGTGAATGGGAAAGCTGAGATGTGGCATACTGTGAATGCTCCATATGGCTAAGAATATTTGCATAAAGTGACATGATTAGCTTAATCAGGGGAGGAGACATGGCATTCATTAAAGTCACATGATTTTTTTGCTTAGTCAGGGATGGGAATGTGGGGACTAAGAATAAAGATCATGGGGAGATCCTCATGATTGCATTTGGAATGAACAAACTTACTTGGGGAGTCATGATGTGGTGAGACAGGCAGAACTGCAACATCATAGGGAAATTAACCAAGTGTGGCATGCCACACTCAGCTAAACAGGGTGGCTTTGACCACACAGGGAGCATGGAAAGGGAGCAGGAAATGCCACAAATTTCTTCACCTAAGTTAGCTAAAAATTAAAAAAAAAGTGAAAGGCATGCTTCTGGAGTCACATGAACTTGGCACAGAGATAAAAGATTGATGGTGCAGAGTCATGTGAATTGCTTAGTCACAGAAGGAAGGGACATGCTTCCTGGCTAACATGCTATTAGGAATTCCAGGGGCACTTGGGGACCAGGAGTTGCTTTAACATCCTGTAGGGTCAGTGTCTTGGGGTCTTTGCTTGGGTGCAGGTAGTGCATGACCTTACATAGTCCTTGACATAGGTACATACTCCTGGCCACTATGCCACAGAGAAAAGCCAATTTTGAAGGATTGAGCAGGGGTCCAACAGAGGTTGTCTTTGAGGCCCTGGCATGTTGAGGACCTCCAACATTGTTATTTTATGTGGTGCAGTTGGGGACAGCATGGAAAGCCAATACATGCATGATGCTAGGCTAGTAGCCAGAAGTTCACAGTAGAAATGCACAAATTGCATGATGCCATCCAATGGTGGTGCTGTGGGTTACACATTCCTTTTAGAAACCATACACATGTCCATTAGCACTTCAAGCAACAATTAGTGCACAAATAAGGCAGTTTCCATTATTCTTCTTTTAGTAGGTAGAGTAAAATACACCTTCTGGTGCACAGACCAGGTCATCCAGCTATAAATTCCAGGGTTGAGCTTCCCCTTCCAAAAACAAATACACATTTGTCTCTACCTCCAACCTCCAACTCTCTGCCCTTCTGTGATCAAATACACAACTATGTCCTGTAACCCCATGGTAAGTTTCCATTGCATTTGTTATTTTTCTGGACCATTGTACATTTGGTTCACCTCCATATCTACCTTCCTTGTAGTGGCCAGCTGGGTGGAACTCTCTGTATGAGAGGGCAGTTGTAGACCATGTGTTATTACCCTGAAAAGTCATCAGATATGTGGAACTACCACTAAGCTAATTTGGTAGTCTTACTCTGTTCCATCAGTACTTTGGATGGCTTGACCCCTGAGGGTGCAAGGGCATTAGATTCTGCTCTCTTTGATGGAGCATTGTCAGACCTTTCAGATGATGAGGACAAGCAACAAAAGTAAGGTTCTGTTGTCACTTTTCACATTTGGATGTCTCACCAATTCATGCTGCAAGAAGCAAAGGGTGTAAGTTCCACTTTTGATAAAGTAAGCCATCTATATTAAAATATTACAGGAGGGCACCAAGTGCAGAAAAGAGACAAAAGAAATATCAGAAGAGCATCCTCAGAAATATAACTAAGAAAACCATTTTTTTCTGTTGTTAATAAAGGTAAGCCTTTCCAATGCCAAAGCTAACCCTCCTAAATTCATATCACACAGTCACCTTCTCAGCCTTCAACTTTCAGGTAGAGGCTCAAGGCAGCCATCAGCACACTGGCCAACCTCTTTCCTATATCTGGTCAGATAATATTCCTCAATCAGCAGTGAGCAATGATGGAGTCCCACTCCTTCATTATTTACCAAATTTTCTGTCCCTTGACAATGCTGTATGTATAAGTGTGTTTATTTTAAGACAAGATCTAAACCACTTCACAGTCATCATACTACCAGACCATAAAAAGCTACTCTACAGTAGCCAGACCATCTATGGCCTCTGCAACAGGTGCTGCTGCTAGTGGACAGTACTTGATCAGGGATGGCTAAACTGCAGGAATCCTTTGCTTGGCCAAGTATTGGCATTCAATTGGTCAATCCAAAGAAGATGTATGTAACATTCTCTCTACCTGCTGATCTATACTTATATTGTCCTAGCCTCATCTAGTTCCTGCTCATGACATTGTAAAGGGTGGACACAAATTCATTGAATTTGTGAACTACCCAGCTCTTGTCCCATAGTATTAATAGGGCACTCCAGGTCATTGATCCAAGCTTTCATGCAAAACTTACTCACCTCAAGGAAATGGTACACCAAAAGTTCCCTGCAGTAAAGCTGTTTGATGATCATGTCCCTCTTCTTTTTGAGGGAAGAGAGATCATCTTTAATAGGCAGTCTGGTCCTCATGTAGACAAGCAAGATCCTCAATTAGGCTGGGTAGCCATTGTGGCCTTGGGAGATTTTACTGGAGGTCAGGGCCATCTTGCTTGGTAAAAGTGAAATGACTTTGGAACTATTTAGATCTACTGGTTCAAATTTGATATATATGGTATTGATCTGTAGGTCTCATCCAGGGGATTTGTCCCACAAAGTTATGTAATTTTTGGTGTGATAACAGGGGAGATACACTCCAATGAATGCCTTTGAAGTCACTGACTTGTAGAATCTGGGTGAGTTGAGTCATATGACCATGTTGAACTTCAAATGCTCATGCACAGCTTGCACATGCATCTTGTTCACTTCCCCCATCCATCCCTGTTGCCAACACCACACCGGGTGGGCATGGGCTCAATAGCCCCACAGGTAAGTATCTGTTTGTCCTGCATCCTATCTACTCACCCTGGCTACAACTGGGAGGGCTCAATAGCCATGTGGGGGTTCAGTGGTAAGTACAACTTCATCCACCATCCCATGCCAGCCACTCATCATGCTTCTTCCCTGAGTATCCTATACATCACTTGGTACAGTAGTCTTGTAGTATTCTTCCTGTATTCTGTAGTAGTTGATTAGAATGACATCAACTCTGCAGCTCATTTCTTGATTCTATCTATGGGTGACTGCAAACAAGCTTGTGACTACTGGCCAGGCTGGACAATGCTGGGCAAATGGCTACCAGCTGGGCTGGCTGGGGAAGACCTGTCCAACTCCAGGCAGACCCTAACCTGTCTGGAGAGGCTAGGGGTCTGGACAGGTCTGAGTAGTATCTGTCCAGACCTGTCCAGAAGACCAGTACTTTACTGATGATCAACCATCCGGGAGGCCAAAGGCCAGGTCCACCAGTGGCTGACACATCCACTATGGAACAGGAGACTAAGCTAAAGTAAGTCTTACACCCCTATATACAGAACAAGACAAAGGCAGTGGACTGGAGTCTGAACTCTGGAGGCTGGAGATCAGTCACACAAACTCCAGAGAAAAGCCATCTACCAGAAGTAGTGTCAATTAGTAAAGTGTGATTGCCAGAAGTTGCATGATTGTGACACCAGCCATGCATTTGAAATTGCCATCTGTGCTTTTGAAGAGTTGCCTGAGAGTCCCAAGAGTCATTTCAAGAGTATATTCAAGTTTTCTGAGCTTCCACCAAGTTCCCCCAGAGCCCAACTAAAAGTCTCTGTTATGATACATACATTTCCTTTTTTTCAAGACTTCTCTTCTTTTCATCTTATCTAATCCTTTATCTCAAGTTTTTATCTTATCAAGGGCCTAGAACTGTCTGCCTAGACCTTTGCCTTATGCCTTCCTCCCTCTTTCCTTCTGGACTGGTCCACTCCACTAGTATGATGTCATTACTGATGTCATGGTGATCTCAGTTAGAATTATATTGTGCTCAGATCAAAATATTGAAGTTTCCCATGCATCATGAGGCAAAATGACCAGCTTACTAATACCACAACAGACTGGACACACATGCTGCACAGGTTTGGGCTCAGCATGAAATCTGTGATAGTTGGGCAAGTCAAAGGGCTGATTTACTGATTGAATCTGAAACACAACCTCAAAATCACTTCCTCTTGCATTTAACTTTGAGTAGTGCTATATATACATATATAGTCCCCCTCCAAGGCCAGGCTACACTGATAAAATGACTGAGCCCCAAACAATGCTTGAGCTCACCCTGAATTCAAGGCAGTGAGATGAAAATACAGCCAAGCAACACAAGTGCTGCATGATTCACATAGAGCTGATGTGCAGCCAATGAGATACTGAGTTTGTCTGACAAGTTTCTCACATTAGTTTAATAAAATAGATTTCCCTGATGGATCTACCATGCTTGACACATGTAATGTAGAAGGTACAGATTGGTTATACATAGCTCATCGATCACACACATCAACAACATTCTCCACCATTCACAAGCCAAGATACAACCATACTGTATATATCTTCACTTGCTTTGACGCCTCCACTGAGTTGATCATCTGCAGCTAGTGGGCAAAACGAAAGTCTAGCCTTTTGTTCCCAACATCCATCGTGGTTCTCAAGTAGTGGTCACGCTCCTACATTCAGAGATGTGGTTCAGCACAGGTACCAACAGTGACATAGTAGGATCCACCTCGACTGTCATCACATTCCAGATCTTATCGCGCTGGCGGTTACGCCAGATGTAATATGCTTTTGTGCCGGGGTATAAAACCCCGATGTTGATACAACAGATAACAATCAGAATTCGATTACCGCGTTCATCTGCAATGTTGTACATTAGTCGACAAGACACGGATGGGAAGCGACGAACATCTCGGTGCATCACTCGCCACATATATTTGCGACGAGATGATACTGTTCGCTTGCAAAAACCTGCAGAGAGTTCGGTTCAAATGGGCACCATACAGAGGTACAATTCTCACATGTTGTACAACGAGGCATTGACAGTACGACCAGATACACTACCTGCATTGCGAGAACACCAAGCCAGCTGCTGTTGTCAACTACAGATAGCAGGTTGAAAAAAATCGGCAGAATACCTGTATCGGATGGGTAAAGCTGAAAAAAGGTAAGAGATGAGCTGCTGTATAGTCTACATGAAGGTATGCAACAGACGGGAAAGATAAAAGGCCAGTCACAATACCCTATGTGATGATCAGTGTGTTGCTAGAGAGACAACCAGGATTTACACTAACAAAGAACACCCACTGATTAGGCTCCGAGGGAAGAGCATATAAGGCGACCAGGAATGGGAGCGTCCACAAATCCTCTAGCATGGCTACAAAAGTACGTTCTCCAATGTGCTCAGAGAGTAGCGTAACCAAGAACATCGTGACAATCCCAAGAGCTTGGTACGGAATTGACAAAAGGTTGGTCTGGAAAGTGTTGAAGCTAATAATTCTTAGCAGCAGAATAACAACTCGTGATTAATCCCCACCCAATGTCGCGGAGCAGAAGAGTCAGGTATGTCAATGGTGGATTATCAGGGATTCCGAACGTGAGACCTCTGCATGTCAGACAGTCAGCTTGTACACTCAAATGATGTTATCGGCCTCACAAAATGTAAAGCGGCCATAGGTTGTAGTCACAAATAGCGGTCCAAAGACGCCCGAGCGATAGTCCCTCCTTGTTATGCATATCACCCTGTCTGAATTTAGCACACAAGAAACAAGCAATAACGAAGGTTAATTGCTTTAGTTGGATCATCCCTGAGGATTCTGTTGACCATAATAACTTCCTCCCTCTCAGTAAACCATCCATTGGGTCTGAACCACGTCTTGGTCTGTGTAGGAGAAGCAGGCATATTGAAGATAGCCGCTACACCAATGAGAAGTGTTATCCCGCCCCTGCCGAGAATGTCAAACAGTTTCCTCAGGATGAAAGACACATACTCTATTAGAAACAGCCAGCTGTTGACGTTGTCAGTTTCACTAGGTCGTCAATGACTAACCAACTTTACCGCCATCCAGCTTTACCAGCTGCCCCGTCGAGATGGAGAATGCCAAAGGCGAGGAAACTGGAAACGATGTTGCACAGGTCTGTGGACATCCATAACAGAGCGAGGCGAATGGGGAGCTCCGTCTTCGTATAGAAGTCTGTATAGATTGTGGTGAGTATGTCATGTAAGAATCCACCACAGGAACGAACAAGATAGATATAGAAGAAGGTCTGGAATGAAGCTGGAAGGCAGAATGAGGCATAATCGACATGGGGAAACTTGCGGACCAACCCTCCTTGTAAAGCACTGGAAAAAGAATTCAGAGAGTTCCTGAAACTGGCATACCACACCGCCTACCCCAACAGTGCACGACATGCAAGGAACGATGTTCTTCCTGTCAACCAAAACTGCGAAAGGGAGACAAGACCTGGCATGCAAAGAGATAAACGGTGAGTTACGGAGTTGAGTCACTATGACCTCACTCCAAAGGCAAATCTGAGTTGGTATCCAACGGTCTGGCCCAACCTGTATGATCAGAATCAACTACCATAGACCAGATTCACCAAGCCTGACGCACGCGTTTGGAAACCAGTTGTGATGGTAGTTCGGCACAAAGAAAAGTGAGACGAAAGATACTGTTCCCCAGGTTGAAATCTGGAAGTAGTAAGTAGTTCATCGAACACCTTGGGTTAGCACGTGATTGTTCTATTCTTACCGTCCGTCGTGAGATTCATATCCGTCAGGAAAGTAGACGAATTGGCCTGATTAACATTGAACCGATCTAAGTTCAGTGCCGCAAACCCTATTGCGGCCATAACCATGATCTTCCAGTCAATTTTCCGCATGAGTGCCTTGGATGAGCAGGATAGGATTACGACTTCAATCAATGGAAATATGCAGGACCTACACATTCTTCTCTGTAGGTCCATCTGGCGGAAGGGTCGAACCGATGTATGTTTTCATAGTTCTTCTTGGGCCAGTAATGTGGCGCAAGCACGGCGTCATCGAAGACAGACCGTTTAGTGGCGGTAGCGTCTGGGTCAATGAGATGCTTGCGCTTGCGAAAGAATAACTCGGTAAAGCCAAGCTGATGCTCCTCTTCGTCAACGAGATCTGCGGCAACCTCGTGAACAGACACGCCAGAATCTTTGACAGTATTCTTGTCGATCGATACAGATATAACGCTCATCGGCTTCGTAACCATGCTGACCGCTGGAAGTGCTCGATGGAAGGAAAACCCAGGAGAGAACCCTGTAGATCATAATACAACAGACTTTATGTATGCAGAGATAAGCCTGGCTGAGGTACATCATCCGTAAGTGTGGTCATAGAGTGGGCGCCGCGCAGCCATCAAATCACAAAATCGATGATGGATTACGTGCAACCGCCATTGAATTGTCTGGACAAACGGTAACCTGAGGATAGACATATAGGAATGGAAGCCTGTGGCGGACATTTTATAGTTTTAACGTGATAACTATTGTCCACGGCCGAAAGTGGACTAGGAATGTTTAGTATTGAGTAGCAGTGCTTGCCGAGCTCTCAACCAATTCAAAAACCGTAGGAAGCGCATGCTGTAATTCAGCCGTCTGGCAGATGATGTTGCACGACTGAACCACATTGCAATTCTGTTGCGCTTTTTTGCGGGACGCCTAAGCGGAAACGGTGAGGTACAGGAAAGCGAAGCAAAGATTCGAAGCTTGGTGTGTTTCAAGAATCACCGCACACGATTTGTTGGGAACATACGGCGTTCGAAATTAATGTGACCCGTACAAGAGGGTGAATAGTCAGAAACACACGTGTGGCACAAAACCATGGGCTGAGTTGTCCGACATCTAATGTGCTATCGGGGACTGCCTTGTACTCCTCCGAGCTGTCTAAGCTCAGGTGTGGGATTTTGCACATGTTCATCAGAAATGGCTGGAAAGTCGGTATAGGCAAATGGTTCGGCGCAGAACGAAGTGGTACCCCTTGTGTGCCGAGTGTGCAAACTTCTCTATCAAACAGCAAGGCTGTCCCAAGGGTGACCAAGTCATCTGCTGCAAGTGCGTAACACGCGTACACCACCGCGATGCCACAACCAGCTGTCGGCGGCTTGGTCCAAGGTCGTATATCCGATTCTATTTCGCGTTCGGAGAACGGTTTGATCGGAGGTGATAGGCACGAAACCTCACGAACTTTATCTTGCCACTATCTCGACCAATGTGATCACACCGGACTTCGACTCGAAACCCACTCGCATGACGGTCTCTCACGCAGAAGCGACACGGAAGGTCCAAGGATGGGTACAACACAAAACTGATGTCACTATTGCTTGGCTGCGAAAAATTATTTATCGTTCATATATCATTTCGGAAGTACTTACACCACAGGTGCCGCCACACAGCGCTTGGAACCGCTGAGACAAAAGCAATCTGCATCGACGATAAGTCTCCCCATTCCCATTACTGCCCCCGCGTCAACTTGGTGTTGTGCAGAGTTAGTCATGAAACGTTGAAATGGTATGGTCGATCTCCCCCTTGTCTGCTGGGCCCATGGACACATGAATGGATGTCCGTTTTCGATGTTTCGTACATAACCCACATCATCAGTGGGCGGGATATTCCAACCTATTCGCATTATTGGAAAGTCATCCCCCCAGAACGTCATTTTTGATCAGATACATCCATCGGTAAAAGAAAGAGGGAGGGGACACGTTTGAAAACTCTGCTACAAATACTTACAAGTCCGCTTTCCTGGGTCCAATACTGTCCAGAAGTTGGTGTTCTCAGAGAAGGACAGATGGTATTAATCCTCATATACGAAGTATTCTGTGCCATAGAGGGCGGTACAACCTGCGGCACCACCTGCCATGGCAAGCGTAAGTGGATGCCGTGGGGCTCGGAGCGACTTCCTCAGATGAAGGAAAAGATAGGTCAGCGACCATGCTGTAACATAAACGTGAGGAATAACACAGTACGTCTCCAAGAAGGTAGAATTACACACACCAGTGGCAATTCCACTACCATTTCTATGGTCCCCAGCTGCAAAAACGTATGCAGCACCACCGAAAACAAACGAAAAACCGACGCGGTGGAGGTATGGAGGGAAATATACATTTTGTCCGAGGACCGCAGGTGGAACGAGAGCTGATGTGGCGACTGCGACGATATATCACATCAGATCGTTGCCCGGGGACTTAGTTCATGGAACAAAAAGGAAACTTACACAGGGCTGAAGTTATGAGGGCTGGTATCCTTGAAACTCCATGATTAGCATGACGGAATCTGGTATCTTTTGGATAAAAGAGCGACGGAACTTGGATTGGGCAACAGGCTGGACGTATGAAAATAACCCAGTAGCTCGTGTGGAAGTCGGCGGACTAGCAGCAGAAGGTACAGACACTGCGTTGTCGTCACTTGCCATTTCCTTTCTGAATACAAATCCTGCCAACGAGTACCACTTGAACTGGTTGGCACGCAGGAATGAAAACGCCGAACACTGCTTGCTTGCTACAAGTGACTCCGTCGTGTCTCCGTTGTGGCAAGTGGTCACCCCGCATGCAAGTAAAGTTCACCCCAAAAGCTGTACACCATAGGATGAAGCCCATTGCATGTTCGGGTTTGATAGTACAGTTAGTAGAAATTTGACTTTCTACCTAGTTTCATGTCCGTCACTGAGCCACTGGCAGGCCAGAGCAACCACCTTATACCTTCGTTCACGCTAGAATCCGGAACGGAATTGAAGCAGGTCCTCGTAGCGTACAAACATGGGGTCAACTCAACGCAACACGAGATAACGTTATGACAATCTGTCATGCAGCCTTTCACCGGGAGTGCAGGCGTACAAAACTGGCGAATGTACTTTTCACTTCATGTTAGCCCGCTAAATAGATGCAGGTGGGACCCCTCATGGGTCGAGGCAAGGCTTTCGATCAGTAGCGGTTCCTTGTCTTCTACGCCAACGTCTTGAGTTTGCCATATGGAACTGCATCGCCCGTAACCGTCAACCCAGACACAGACGAGCCGTATGATCCTCTGTTTCCGCAGGCGACTATCCGAGACGACGTTCGGCAGGTTACCTTCAACCAGAACACACCGCACCGTTAACCCTTTGCTTAGATTACACAAACTGGTACTGGATCACCTGGGTGTCTCTGGCATAGCAGTCGCTATCGCGGGATCGATGGGAGGCACGGCTGTTTTGGAGCGGCCACCTTGAACTTCCCACATGCGGCCAATTTTCTTGATACCCAAGGTCATACAACTTATGCCACGTACGAGACGGTGCTCGTTGTAGTCGTTGGACGAAGGCGACGAGGCTGAGTACTCACTCCTCGTTATCAATGCTCGAACGTATAGGTGTGTAGGTTCGACCACAAAATTGCTCTGAGTCTGGGCAGGGTGCCTCCTTCCCGTCGTAGGAGTCTACTTTGCCAAAATTCAAGTGCTATTAGTATCTGCAAACAGCTGCAAGTGCTACCGCATGCAATAGAACATGAAGACCACACTGGTGTGAAAGATCGGCATCACCATGCACAGGCTTGTTTCCAGAGTGGATATTAATCGACAACGCAACCTAAGCAAGATGATGCAATATGCCCCAATGAAACAAGACAGGGAGGACGCTCGGAAGTCCTGAAAATTCAGCATCCGTCCCCGCGCTGATGACAAACAGGGCACCCGTGGAGCATCTTTGCCCGGACTACCGATGCGCTGTTATGCATTAGACACACATCTCCGGTGAGTCGTGGCAGAGGTTACTCACAACGCAATCTTCGTGCTCACGTCGTGAGCCGGAGAGACGCGTAGATTGACGTCCAAACCGGCATCGATGTGTCTCGAAATGTTGTCAATTTCGTCGATACAGCCTGCATGCACGACGTGCCGACAAAGGAAGAGCAAGAGAAGATCCTGGGGAGAACGTCGCAAGAGCTCTGTACACAGCGGGCACACGGCCTTCTCTGAAGACGTAGCTGAGGTCATATAAATCGCATATCAAAAGTAAAAACGAACCACTAAGGAAGAAACCGCTGTTCTGGCCCTTCTGACGAATTCTCGCTAGGTCAGAGCAGTCACCGTTCAGTATCCTCCGACAGCCTTCCAGCAGTGATATCTGAAGCTGGAAGTCATGCAAGATCTTAATCAACGCTTCCTGCAGCCCCGGTATTTCTAAACCATTCTTAATGCGTCGAATCAGGCGTATGGGGTCGATCTCTGCGCCGATGTTCTTAAGTAGACCACGGATAAATGCTACAAAGTCGTCAAGACGAATGTAAGGAGATCTATAACAAGGCTTACTTGGTCGAGTTTCGGAATACTTGAGAAGATCCTCCCAAAGATCGTCGTCATTCTGTTCCTTGGCAAACTCGATAGCCTTGCGAAACTGAGTCATGCCCGATACACACCGTGTACTCTTGACTTACCTGTTGAACATCACCTATCCTCTCGATGATGAGAGTCAAAGCTTGCTTATTGTTGCCCATCCGACCGAGCAGGAATACCATCTCGGGCACAAGGTCACGGTCTTTGCAGATATTATATGCCTAGCCGAAGTGGAGTGAATAAATGCAGGCACAGCGGAGGCGAAAAAAAGTGAAAAAATCTCACAGCCTCGAGGTTGTAATAACTACTTGCTCGCAGGTATTCAATCAATCTCGAAGTCGCAAACTCCGCGAACAATTTGACCTGAACGTCCGCAAAATCCGAGGCAAGGTTCTGGTCCTTCTTGAAAAGGGTATCCAAGTAGAGGAACAGGTAGAACGGCCGAGCTCGCAACTGCTGCACGACACGGTCGACCTGTCGCAACATAGTATCGGGATCACTTGATTCGTATTCAAAAGACGTACAGGGATCGAATGGGTATGGTCAACCAGCATCGAAATAGCTTCACTTCTGTCCTGAGTAGTAGCTACCCCTTCCTCCTCGCGCTTACCATTAAGCTCCTGGTCAAACTCGACAAGAAGTAGCACCTGGTCTTTGACATCCGTAAATAGATTGTTTTCACGAATGAGTTCGAATACGTTCGGTCGCCGAAGTCTCAAGAAGTATTGCAACGCTTTCCCAGGCTGGCGATTTGCGGTATATCTGTTGGCATAAAGTCAAAATCAAAGAAGATGCGAAAAGAAAGATCACATACAAATCTGCAAGACATTCCATCAGCCAGACTGCATCTGCACTAGAAGTTTTCAGAGAAGAGGACATGGGGATTCTCTCAAGCTCTGATTGGATTGCGACAATGACCGATGACATGTCGTATATCGACTTCGGCCAGTCTCGGATAGTTCGTAGCAGGGCCTGCAGCAGCATGATGATTTTAACGAGGAAAGACGACAAGATCTCTGACCTCTTTGTCGTGGTTTATGAAGTAGCCCAAAATCATTTCGTACACTAGGTGACTGAGTTGTGGGGCGTCTGTGGGTATGAAGGGAATAACAGCCTGCCATAACGGTTAGAAACTAAGGTACAAACGATCGGAAGATAGGGTACCTGCAAATTCCTGTTCTGTGCAAATACAAATATCCAGTCTTCCCATCGTTTGACGTCGTGGCCACAGACTTTAGGGCACAACCGAGCAGCTTTGACAAAATCACCTAATCAAAAGCATGTAGGCGAGTGGTTTTAGGGGAAGAGAAATAAAGTCGTACCTTCCCCAACTAAATACCGGAGATAACGTTCACCGATGGAAACGACGTCAATCTCATACCCTGCCGAACCGGAGGTTTGTTCATCCTCGCTAAGCTTCTCGGCCTCATCCAGTGCTTCCTCATATCGCTGACGCTCGACTAACCATGCGATATGATCTTTTCTATCTCTCGGCCGCACGAAGACGATATCCTTTGGGCTGCCAACGATATAACACCGTTCAGTTTCATTGCCTCCCATTTCAACCTCAGCAAGAAGGTAATCATTGCATCCCCATGACTGATACCCTGTGACGTTGAGTGCATCAGCACTAAGTTCTTCCCCAGTCCGCGAGATGATCCGTAACTCCGGTCGGTCTGCGGTCTTGCGCGCCTGACGGGCACGGTCATCTGTCATTTCGTCCCCGAAGTCATCCGGTGGTTCATAAGCTAACACGAGGAAGGAGGTGAGGGTAGTGCTAGAAGCAATGGAACCGTTCTCCTTTTTAGGCGCAGAATGTGTCATTGGATGCGGAAGGATGCCTGATATCATGCAGTCAAGCTGCAGCACGGCCGTGACTTCGACAATAAGTGGTGGGAGGTTGGCATTGGCCGATGTAGTTGCTGTACGCGGACGTGCACGTATCCGTGCGACTTTGATGTGGTCTGCCCATGCAATGAGTAACGTAGTGTCGTCCTTGCCAGTGCAGAGTGGATTTGAACAGATCAGCTCTAGGGCTGTCGGGGGCTCGGTCAATATAAGTAATGCGCATCTGGGATCGCGTGTCATAAATTTTAACCCCCTAGAAAACGGAAAGTTGAGGTGGTGCACACGGGAAAACGAAGTAAATCACGAACAAGATCGTTAGTCCAGGCAATCAGATGGGATCCCCACCTCACGTTCCAAATAGGGCCCTCTCCAGAATGAAGAACAGACTCTTTATGGCCGAGCCAGCCCTTTTTCCCGCAAAACGAGCTTTCCAGCTAGACCACCGCAAACGAAGGCACGAGTACTCTTCTTTGCAAAGTTGGGTTCCAACGCGACAGTACGAATGGGACGTTTCATGTCAAACATGTAGGACTCTTGGGTTGACAGTGATTGAATGACCACCTGCCCTGGTACTAGTCAGGGAATGCATAGATATCACATTGGTTTGACTCACCATCGATGGAGGCAGTGGCGACGAAGTCAGCCGTACTGTCCATTTCCATATCGACTATCGACGCCTGGTGAGGCTTGTACGATTTGATACGTTTTCCAGACATGTCCAAGGCGTGCACAATCCCACCATGAGTACCGACGGCCTAAGAGCTGCGTCAAGGATTCTATGCTTATGACTCCACAAGGAACAACATACAACGAGTTTGTTCGAGACTGCAATCGAAGAAATGGAATCCTTTCTGAGGAGATCATTGATAGGACCAGTCATTCTCTCGTACTTCAATGTGGGTTCTTCATCTCCCTCGTCTTCATCCTCGTCCTCCTCCTCGTCCTCCCCGCCATCTTCACCCTCCTCAGCAGCACCCTTGGCCACTCCACTCTCAGTTGATCCTAAGGCCTCGACATTCTCTTCACCATCCTCAGTGTTACCTTCCGTGTCCTCCTCGTGCTCGTCCTTGTCAGTGCTAGTTATACTTCCGTGCGTGTAACTGGTACCCGGAGGATGAACGAGAGAATTCGTGCTGTCACCCATGGAATCCCCATCTCCAGCAGACACGACGCTAGGCATTTCCGAGGTCATCACGCCAATGTTGCAGGCATACCGGGGGAACCTCCGACAGACTTGCCGGAGTGGATGTGTCTGGCGTACTTTGTGTGTACTTGTTTGGACAAGTCAAACTACTATTATTACTAAACAGATCATCTTGTTCAGGCCTTGTCCATTTGGATTTCACAGTTTATCTTTACTCGGAACCCGACGCTGTGATGTCCAAAAGGCGAGTGACTTACTACTACGATGGTGTGTGTACATATAGCATGGAGTGTTCTCTGTATCTAACACTGACTCTCTACGTGTAGCTGATGTCGGCGCGTTCACATATGGTCTGGGCCATCCCATGAAGCCTCACAGGATACGGGTCACCCACGACCTTGTTTCTGCCTATGGAATGCTCCAGAAGATGCACGTCTT
Organism: Pisolithus marmoratus; assembly: GCA_024613145.1. Taxonomy (NCBI): domain Eukaryota; kingdom Fungi; phylum Basidiomycota; class Agaricomycetes; order Boletales; family Pisolithaceae; genus Pisolithus; species Pisolithus marmoratus. Next base: position 446,571 of record JANFAE010000032.1, read on the forward strand.
AGTGAGTGCATCTGATCCTGAACAGTGGTTTCATGTGCTCACGGCCTGCCATTATCCAGCACCCAAAACGTGCTACCCCAGAATCCATGACCGCGTTCCATACAGACGAGTACATCCACTTCTTGAACCGCGTAGCTCCCGAAACTGCCGAGGAACTTACATTCCATGGGACGCGCTGTGAGTTGTTTCTCGATGCGTAGTGACTTTGTTCTAACTGATGATGCCCGCTTAGTCTTGGTAGGCGAGGACAACCCCGCATTTGATGGCGTTTTCGAATTTTGCTCAATATCGGCTGGTGGATCAATAGGTTTGTATATTCTCGCATCTACCGTGCTTCTTTTGCCTCAACTAAGTCGCAGCTGCTGCCCAGAGCATCTCTTCCTGGAGCATCCGACATCGCTATAAATTGGGCTGGCGGTCTACACCATGCCAAGAAACGCGAAGCCTCAGGGTTCTGCTATATCAACGACATCGTACTAGGAATACTGGAGCTCTTGCGGTCCTATCCACGTGTGTTATACATCGATATCGACTGCCACCACGGAGACGGAGTGGAGGAAGCCTTTTACACGACTGATCGAGTTCATGACGTGCTTCATTCCATAAATTTGGAGAATACTTTCCGGGAACAGGGACTCAGGAAGACAAAGGGAAGGATAAGGGGAAGAATTATACGATCAACGTGCCACTGAAAGACGGGATCACGGACGAAGCTTTCAAAAGCGTCTTCGAACCTGTGAGCCTTACCACTTTGTGTATACGTGATGCGTCTTATCCCGTCTTTAGGTCGTGTCCAAGATCATGGATGTTTATCGACCGAGTGCGGTCGTGTTGCAATGTGGTGCAGATTCCTTAGCTGGAGATAAACTCGGCTGCTTCAATTTGACGATGCACGGCCACTCTAGTTGCGTCCAATTCCTGCGACAGTTCAATGTTCCTCTTATTCTGCTCGGTGGTGGTGGATACACAGTCAAAAACGTTGCGCGTACTTGGACATACGAAACCGCTTGCGCGTTGGGTATCGAAAACGAGATAGATCCCAATTTACCCTGGAACGAGTACTTCGAATGGTTCGGACCACGCTACCGCCTGGAAGTCCCGGAGAACAACATGGATGACTTAAATGTGAAAGACGGATCGCTGGACAAAGTCAGGTATAACGCATTGCAACAGCTGTCAGAAATCTCATGCGCCCCATCCGTTGGGATGCACGACGTACCAAGGGAATCTGTCGGTAACCATCTGGGCTTGGAGGCCGACGCCGACAGGGACGAAGATGGTGTGATGGATGATCTGGATCGTCGACTAGCGCGTACGTTGCGTTTGAAAGGAAAGGTACTACAGCTAATATATCGTTGCAGAGCATGCACGCTACGTATACAGGATGCAAGAGGCAGCTGCATCAGATCAGTCTGATGACGACAGATATGACTCGGATGTCTCATCACAGAGACGACCTAGAAAACGAATGAGTATCATCACCAATCGCTACCTTGACACCAGAAAGAGCGCTCCTCCACGGCGGTTCTTCAAGAGCTCAGCAACGTGGAACGACATTCACTATCGCGTCGAGTCTGCGGGGGAGCCGGTTCTTCAGAATGGAGCTAGGCAAGGCGGTTTGCCTGTGCTGATGGAAAGTGGCGGGCGGGGTACACCTACAGGAGACATCAATATGGATGAGGATTGGGAAGATGGCGCATCTGTGTAGTATTATCTCTTCATTCTCGTGTGCAACCTACTCTGTATCTGTAGCATGACATGTTATTATTTGACATACGGTTATCTATGCGAGGTTGAGCCACAGAACGTGCTGAAGTAGAGTTGGCCGCCCCATGACTTGGCCAGTGGTGTTATGTAGGGAAACACGGATCATATACCCACCCCTGCTCCTATGAATACAAGACGCAGGACTGTGAAGCTGCGAAGAGACCGGTCTTGCTTGGGGCTATTTCGTGGCTCGCATCGAACAGAAAGATGTGCCAACTATTCCACGTAAAACCTCGGACGCGGACATGATCCTGGCAGATGATGCGGAACATCGTAAGGGATAATGCGGACCAGCCCCGGGCCAAGGCAAGAAAAATGATAAACACACATCAAACAACACATTTTCACAATCCCGAAAACCCAACACTCATCTTCCACCACCTCATCATACAACCATCCTGCCCAGCACTTACTAACGACCAACACACCTGCTAATCCCGAAGCAGCCAGTTTTGGCGCTCCAAATCTCGCCGGAGTCGACACCGCAAACCAAGCAAAGAGGCCCCAGGCTCTGATAGACAAGTTAGCAGAACTACGTGGATACCACGATGTGTGCAGCGTGTGGGATAGGTAAATGGAGTGGCCCCAGCCAGACGGTGTCAGTCAGTCATCATCAGACGTAAGCCGCTTATCATCGGATGCGGTGAGCAGTAACCGAGCACTGAGCAGGTGATCGCGGTTTTGAGGTGGTGACGTTGGTCGAGGGTGAAGTTGGAGAGGAGGGCATGTTAGGGGGCGAATGGTAACTTGCGGACAAGTATAAATGAAACGCGTTTACGAACATTGCTAACGTATACGCAGCTGTAAGAGCCGATATCAAATTTGCAGAGCTGACCATTTTCGGTGAGAATCCTAGACAACCGTCTGGGCTAGTATATGCAGGGCTAGCCACAAGAGTAATGGTGTACGAACGATGTGTACGCTATCTACGTAGCCGGGCAAACAAAGAGGAAGAGATGGAGAGGAAAGAATACAATTCGGGGGTGGTTTGTTTGACGCCGAAGGAATCCGGATTTGCAGAGAACAACGTTCACGTGTCTCGATCCATGACGCATGACTGACTATGTACTTGCAGTGTACGTGCTACACTTTGGATTGAGGATGCTGATTACGGCTCCGCACCATCGACTACCGAGCGGTCATGCAACTCTCGTGCTTCCCTACAATCTTATCCGACTGAATATCCCGCGGACACGTCGTCCCCTTGAGACTGTTCTACAGTACGAATTCCCGCGCGTCTGGAGAATATTGACATGCATAGCAAGGTTGTTGTGCCGGCGGACGGGATACTGATACGTACTTGACCGGACATTCAGAGTGCCACTGCTTGACAATTCCGTCTGCGGATCCAGATCGTTGGATGTCTATGAGACGCTCCATACTTCGTCGGCGTGGGCTGGGAAGAAGTTCGATATACCGTGCGGGAGCACAGGAAGGAACCGAACGACGCCCGGGTATACCTTTACATTCGAGGGCGTTGACGAATGCGAAACTCTAAGAAAACCGTTGGCAAGCGAAAATAAGTACGAGCCCTCTTATGTACTTGAGGTCAAATGCCCTCAACAATAATTCTCTCGGTGAGGATAACGATCTATCCGGAATAACTGTTAGTTTGTCTGATACTTTTGATTTTTGAGTGGTGCATTCGCTTACTGACCCCTGCTCTGTCCAGATCTGTGAATACAATGCTATATGACACAGGTCGCTGTACCGAGGCACTCCGATCAGCGCACTACACCGTAACTATGTATACTCGATGTGCCCCTGTGCCTTCGATCACATACTCAGTCGCGAGCCACCATCATAAGGTTGCTTTGGAGTAATGGCCCGGTATGTCCATAGGTTGCAGTGTCTGACCAAAGACCATGTGCACTGACTTTCTGAAACTTTGCGTACCAGTTTAACAAAGGAACTAGTATATGTGCCGTATGATGTGTGTAGAGAACTACATATGTTCCATCCTTGACGCACCTAACTTCACGCCTCAATGCGACACTGAACTTGAAATGTTGCTGAACTAGTAGTCACAGAACTCTCGGAGCGCGGCAAGGAATGTGTTTGCGGGCCATTGGTAGGCTAAGAACTACCGAGATGATGCTACATTGCCCGGGGCTTCCCACACGAGGCAACAACATTTTTTCCAGTGCCGCTTTTGTTCCTCTAGTATCTGGTGAGTCTCTTTACATTGAAAGAATAGCTGAAGCTCTTCAGCAGCACGGGAAGAGGCGAAGTCTACTTCATGAGTTTGAAAGGATATGTTGTGTTTGCTTCCTACAGTTTTTGAAATTGTGTTTGAATTGTCGGAGTACTCGGCAAGTGCTGAAACTCGACAGCCCATGATTGGAACATGTCGCTCGCGTAGGTTTGCGGATCGGCTGACTGATACTAATATGGCCACTTGCAGGCACAATGATGCAGCCAGGCCATGTGCAAACTGCTAAAGCACCGTAATGGACCTATGCATAAGGGACACGTATTGTTTGCCGAGCATTCGGACAATTCAAAATCGGGCCAGATGCTCCTGAACCAAGGATCTGCCACGTGTTTTGATTGCATCCCAGCTGCCTGTACTTGCAAGTACGCTTCTTCTGTGATTTAATCCGAGGTTTTTCCTTTGACGTGCCACTGAGTTTAGGTGGATCACGGTTGGGCACTGCTTTGAGCTTCATGTCAGATGGCAGACACAAGATAAAGCAAGTGTCGAGAACATACCGGATTACCATGATTGAGTCGGGGCTCTATCAGTGGCCATGGTGTAGTCAGGATAAAAGCTATTCCATATGACCATGTAGCTGTCATGTGGCCACGTTGGCATGTCTTCCACAGACTATTTTACCCCGAATCTCGTTACAATGTCATACAATCTCCGATGCTGACAGACGAGCTCTACCTCTTTTAAAAAGATTCATCTCTTCCCCGCACAATCTGCTTTCATGACATCCAGCACGCGATGTCCACTAACCCTGAACTTCAAGCCCTGTACACCGTCCTCTACCAGATTCGTGTTGTCAATTACGTTACAGGTAGCGAAACCCAGTCCTCAGTCATTGCATCTGCGTAGTACTGACGTCAATTACCGCCTTAGTATCTTGTGCGGCATGTCTTGTCTACGATGTTTTAACCAACCTCGACAAAGAGGTCTGCCACGTTACATCCCAATCGACAACCTCCCATGCTGAGGTTGCATCTTTCACAGGTTCACTTCATCTGGCGATATTACCGTAACATGGATGATGCACATATTTCTTGGCGACGCAGACTGCGTCGAATGCTGGTTCAAGTCCTCTTCATATTTGGTCGTTACTATGCGATTCTGTACCTCATGTAAGTCCTCCCGACCTCAGCCGACAGCTCTCTGCTGACTACTTGTGCAGTGGGTACTTCGCTGGTATGCGTTCTTCTCCCTTGCTTGATCCCACTGTCCTATAACATTCCAGTTTACAATAGCTATGGCCTATCTGTGCCCGTAAGCGAGTGATCAAGTCTATAGCTTCTCACAGACTAACATTGTGGCCCAGTTGTACGCATCCATATGGGTCGGTTTGGCAGATACTGACTGTTTCATCTGATAGCTGCAAGGGCTTCTATTATCATTCTGCTCTGTGAGTACCGAGACATCTTTGTGCATGATTCCCCGCAAACCTTCATCCCTAGCGCTGGTCAAATACTGTACACGATGCTTGTCAATATTATCCTGGTGATGCGTCTGAATGTCTTGTACCAAGTCATCCATGGCATCGAAGGACTTCCAAAGTACCAGTCCTTCCTCGCCACTGTGGTCATACGTAAGAGGTGGTTCACTCTATGCTCCTATTAATTCTCACGGATGAGGACAGTTGAATTTATGGTTTGTCATACGTTACACTTGGCACTATGGTGCACGGATCTCACAGGAGAATTTTAGGCTGAAATGTCCATAAGCATCTTGGCAGCTAGGTGGATTCGGGGCAGAGTTGTCGAGCCACCCCCCGGGATTCCTTGGCCAGGATGCTTCCTCAGCCAAAGTCCAAGTGATTCATTGACCATCCCAGGCTGGTAGGAATTCTTGCGCTGACAACACTTGATATCACTGATGAATTAGAAGGATCATTGCAATCCTGATTGCGAGTTGGTTCTGTTTCTACCCAGGACTCGTTGAGGATCTTATGCCCTACTTAGCGACTCTTTTCGGACTCACCTTGCACCTGCTTTTCTCGAGCATGAGGTGGCGGCTTAGGAGATTCAAAGACTTCACCATCTCTAATATCAAGGAAGAGATCCGGAGCATCCAGCCAACGACGCTAATGCTGATCAAAGACGGTGTATTATTCTATATCCCGTAAGTGTAGCTCGTCCCATTTTCGTGATGCGTGAGATGCTAAACCTGACTACGTACGCTGACAGCATGGTTGGTACGTCCACGAATGTATCATGCGCTTCAAGAGGACTAACAACGTACAATTTTGGACATAGTGATGTTGGTTGCCTCAGTTGTAGTCATGTCAAGAGTCCACCACTCATTTTTCACGGATATCACTGTTCCGTATGTATTCACGATATTCCCCTTAGTCATGGTTCTAACTTGGCATTGCCGACACAGCTTCCTTATGGCTTTATATTCCTTCTGCGTAAGTTCCAACCTCATTTCATTAAGTGATCGCTGGCTGAAAGGACAAAGTCCGCACGATTCATTATTCACACTCGAGAAACCATTGGCCAACCACCAGCATCCAACAAGTCGAAGAAATGACCCTATCAACACTGTCTCGCCATCGATGACATTGCGTGGGGTTGGCAGGTCTGTTATCAGCATGTTCTCTTGTGGGACTGGCACGTATTGTAGTCTCACTTGTGTGTAGGCGAGAGAACGCACAGCCGCTTGAATCTGTGTAAGTCGAGAAGAAAGGGAGGTTCCTCTGGAGGCGTGAACCGCTTGGATATTCACCTAATTATTTCATTTCACTCTAATAGTGCTTATACCATACACAATTTTTAGAGTTTGTGCGCATGAATATGTGACATGAAGCGCTGACCAGGGACACGTTCATTGTGATAAGGTTTTACAGACCATCAGCGCGTCAATCGATCTTATTTCAGTGCTAGTTTGTCATCGAATTCACTGAGGTCGGTCTTTGGCCCTACCGCGGTCTCCGTAGTATTACCAAAGGCCTCTATAGCCACAGATACTTCTCTCGCAGATACCAGGTTTCGGGAGGCCGTTCACAGTTAGTAACGCTGCAAACGCACCATCGATAGCCGTTACTGGAAATTGCATTCGAACGCGAATCTTGAAGGTATGGGCCCTGGAAGTCGTGAGGCTGACTCTCCATGCTTACGAAAGTCTATGAGAAGGTAATGGCCGGTGCAGACTCGATGAAACTGTCAACAGTGTAGCCCATTGAGCCAGCGACTACGAAACTAACAGCGAGACAGACAATGATGCGCACAGTTTGCAAGGACGGATAACCAAAGAGTTCAGTTAGACAGTGTTCACGAATGAGATAAATCCGAGACTGGTGAACTCCACCTTGGGGTCCACTTCATTACAATTATGTAGGGACTTTGACACTTTCGGGAGGGCGTGCGGTGAGTACATCCTGATAGAAGGACAAAGTCAACTTGAAATATTCCGCTCGTGAGACGTGTTTGGCAACCTTCACCCCAATTGAGAATACCAGTGTAGTTACTGATTAGAGATCGGCGCCGATCATGACGATCATCGTACCTGTGCAAGCGGCATTTAGTGTGCAATGTCATGAACCACACTGAGTACCCACACGCGTAATGATCGGTGGTATGAATGGTCCCGATTTCAAAATTAGCCTCGGCTCTTGCAAGTTACCTCTAGGCTACTTTCTGACACGATGATAGGCTGCTAAGTAGTTTCAAGTATGATTCTTCAATGATTCAATACGTCGTCCACATTTTTCCGGTATTTGACCCGCCATCGAGTTTTAGGTGGGTTACCGCTCGAGCGGCGCCTTGACCTTCATATCACGGACAAGTAAAAGCAAGAGTCAAACTCATCCTGGATTTCGGTAATTCTGGTATGTATGTATTGAGTTGATGCTCAGGCCCACCTGGCGTGAGAAGGATAAAAGTTATTCCGTATTAATACCGCGTAGTAATGCGGTCGCATTAAATTGATCGTTCTTTGGCCACTGTCTGATGCTGATGCCCAATATCAATGTTGACGCGCCGACGGGCAAGCGTGATCCTTTTTATAGTAAAAGTTTCATTTCTGTGAGGCCTCACAAAGCAGTTTCATGACACCCAGCCCACGATGTCTACCACAGAAGAGCAACTTCCACTCCTGTTCACTGCCCTCTATCAGATTCGTGTTCTCAATTACGTTACGTGTAACGAACCTGGTCCTCATTGCATCTCCGTAATGCTCACTTCGACTCCACCATAGTATCTTCTGCAGCATTCCTTGTTTACGATGTTTTAATCAATCTCGACAAAGAGGTCTGCCACGTTACGTTCCAATCAACAACCTCGCGTGCGAGGTTACACCTTGCACAGGTTCACTTCATCTGGCGATATTACCATAACACAGACGAGACACCCATTTCCTGGCCCTATAGACTGCGTCGGATTCTGGTTCAAGCCCTCTTTATATTTGGTCGCTATTATGGACTTTTGTACCTCGTGTAAGTCCCCCGATCTCAGCAGCTACTCCATGCTAATAACTCGGGCAGTGTGTACTTCGTTGGTATGTCAACTCCTCCCTCGCTTTCTCTTCCGCCATAACATTCCAGTTTACAATCACTACGGCCTATCCGTATCTGTGAGCGAGCTCAAGCCTATAGCTCCTCGCTGACTGATGCTATTCCCAGTTGTACGCAATCAATATTGGGTCAGTTTGGCGAACACTGACTGTTTCATCTGGTAGCTGCCAGGGCTTCTATTATTATTACATTCTGTGAGCACTGAGATATCTTTATGCATGAATCCTCATAGGCCTACATCCCTAGCGCTGGTGAAATACTGTACACGACACTTGTCAATATTATCCTGGTAATGCGTCTTAATGCGTTGTACCGAGTCGTCTATGGCATGGAAGGATTGAAAAAATACCAATTCTTCCTTGCTGCTGTGGTCATAAGTAAGAAATGCTTTTCCCTATGTCCCTACTCCTATTGATTTTCACGGATGAGGACAGCTGAACTGGTGGTTTGTCATAGCTTACATCCGACACTGCGACATGCAGATCTCACAAGATAATTTCAGATTGAGCTGTCCACGAGCATCTCGGCAGCCACGTGGAGCCATGACAAAGTAGTCGAGCCACCCGCCGGAGTTCCTTGGCCAGGATGCTTGCTCAGCGAGTCTCCAAACAATACATTGATGCTCCCAGGCTGGTGGGAATTTTTACAGTAATGCCACTTGACATGACTGAAGAACCAGAAGGATCGTAGCAATCCTTGTTGCGAGTTGGTTCTTTTTCTGCTTACGATATTGGAGATCTCATGACCGACTATAGCAACTCTCTTCGGACTCACACTACACCTGCTTTTCTCGAGCATGAGGTGGCGGCTGAAGAGTTTCAGAGATCTCACCATCTCTAATATCAAGGAAGAGATTCGGAGCATCCAGCCGACCACGCAAATGCTGATCAGAGACAGTGTATTATTCTATATCCCGTAAGTGTGGCTTTTCACGTTTTCGTACAGAATGGGAAGTTAAACACGACTACGTACGCTGACAGTATACTTGGTACGTCCACCAGTGTATCATGTGCTTCAGAGGACTAACAACATACAATTTTGGGCATAGCGATGTTGGTTGCCTCAGTCGTAGTCGTGTCAACGGTCTACAACTCATTCTTGTGAATATCACCTGCCCGTATGTCTTCATGCCATTTCTCTTGGTAATGTGTAGACCTAACTTGGCACTGCCAAACAGTATAGTTTTGGCTTTATATTCGTTCTGCGTAAGTTCCAAGTTCGTGTCATTAACTGACCACTGGCTGAAAGGGCGAAAGTCCGCACGATTTCATCATTACCCGAGAAAACTATTGGCCAACCCGCCTGCCTCCGACCAGTTGAGGAACTGAGCCTATCAATATTGTCTTGTCATTGATAACATTGCACGGCTATGTAGAGATGTGCGTGGGGCTGGCAGGTCATCCTCCGGCTGTTGGATATATGCCCGCCTAATCATCTCGTTTCACCCCGGTGCCCATACCATGCATCATGTTCAGACTTTGTGTGTACTAGGCATGGCCATGCAAGAATCTTGGATATGTAACACGCAGCACTGATAAGTGACACATCTGTTATTATATGGTTTACAGCTATTTGCATAAATAATGGCACCCACTTGAAGTAGGAAATATTAGTCAGACACGTGGGACTTGGTGGGATTTTTACAAACTGTAGTACGATCCGTGTATGCATCACCATGGGCAATAGAAAAATCACCCGAGACCTGAAGCTCACTGCTATACGGTTCCATGAAAAGGCATACTCACCACTCACGAGATACTTGAATGCATCGGCTTCTCAAAACGTACGTTCCAGCATGTCCTGAAGCTTTATCGTGAAACTGGTGATGTCGGCCCAAAACCACGTAGCGAATATGCAGGTCGGCCAAGATTGCTCAACATTACAGACCTCCAGTACCTTCTAGAGACTATCCGTCATCGCCCTGACTGGTTTCTTGACGAACTTGCTTCCCTGATCCAATGAAACCGCTTCATTTCTGTACACTATACGATGGTTCACTGTGAGCTCTCTCGAGCCGGTATATCCTTGAAGAAACTCAGGAAGAGGAAGAGAAAGAACGGAATGAGGATCTCCGGGCCAGTTTCATGCGACGAATGGTGCAGTACATGCCTGATGAGCTCGTCTTCCTTGACGAGATGTCCAAAGACGAGCGCACTCTCTTCAGGCGGTACGGTCGAGCAAAGAGAAGTCAGCAAGCAGCCAGGGGGCATCTTCGTATGCGGCGGCGGCGGCTCACTGCCATTGGCGCTATGTCCTGTGATGGTATGATTGCAGGGCACGTCGTCGAGGGTTCCCTCACTCGGGAAGGATACCTCGAGTTTCTGGAGAATGCGGTGGTAAGCACTCTGGCCTATGCTCACGTCTCGTTGTTCACTCTTTCCAGCTTCCATTGTGTACAGGTATCCTGGAAAACATAGTGTCCTCGTCATGGACAATGCCCGCATCCACCATGGTGACGAGATTCACGAGCTTGCGCAGCAATTTGGTGAGTTCACCAGCATACACTTCCTAGCGCTAACGTCATAATGCAGGTATTCGAATTATCTTTCTACCGCCATATTCGCCCGACCTCAACCCCATCGAAGAGGCGTTCTCCAAGATCAAGGCATGGATTCGC